>JAULJL010000015.1:26151885-26751885 GCA_030761205.1 Fremontodendron californicum | reverse complement strand
CCGTTTCGGGCCACCAAATAAAAAAAAAGAAAAAAGAAGGCCTGGACCGGATCCGGCCCAAACCGGATCCGGTCCGCGCCGAACCAGGCCCAAATGGCCTGGCCTCAGCAGGCCAAGCCTGGTTTTGGGCCCAGCAGCCCAAAACCAGGAGTTTTGGGCCCAAAAAAAAAAAGAAAAAAAAAAGAAAAAGAAAAAGAAAGAAAAAAAAGAAGGAAAAGAAAAAAAAAATAATAATAGTAATTTAAAAAATAATAATAATAATATAAAAAATTAAAAATCAAAAAAATTAAAAATTAAAAAAAAATAATGATACAAAAAAATAAAATCAAAAATTAAAAAAAGAAAAAAATATAAACAAAAAAATTTTCACGATTATCGATTTTGATTTTGTTATTTTTGATTTTATTCAGGTAGTCGAGTACGAGCAAAGAGTTTTGTGAAGATAAAGTCCGGCATTTTAAATTTCGGATTCTCGACATTTGACAGGTATGATTTTAATTTTCTTATTTATTTTCATTACTATTTGTATTTATTTATTTTCGTCCGGCATTCGATATATTTTTGTTATTTGGTTTTGATTTTAAAATATTAAAATAATAATTTTTAATTAATACATGTCTTTTAAAATTATTGTCGGTAAATAAAATTCTCTAAAAACGGATCTCTTTCTCGGATGGTCAGAGTATCGATCGTTCTTCGAAATGGTCCGAGTAAGAATAATAATCGAAACACTATCGAAAGTATCGGAGTGGTTCGGGAATTATTCTTACATAGATAATTTCTTTTATTTCGGAAATAATTATTAAAAGCATTTTAATTTACTTTTCAAAAAAAAAGATTTTAATAAATGCGAATAACCGACGACGGAATTCGAAAGACGTCACGGTAGTGATTCCTAAGATATCTTGAGGTGAGAGAGTTTCGTTAAATATCACCACGAGTGGTGGGAATATTTGGCGACATGCTCGATACAAAAATTCGTTTTCGTTTTAAAAAAAATAGAAATTGATGCACCCAAAAGAGTGTATCTTATTTAACCTTGCACTAAAAAGATCAATTGTAAGTATAGTAGTTAGCAAGGGTCGAGTCCTCAGGGATTGGGTTTTAGTTTATAAGTTGATAGTTTAAAACTTAAATTCAAGAACAATAAAAGAAAAGGGGTTTTTGAAATCAGATTTAAACTAAAGTAAATAATAAGAATAAGATGCAAGGCGGTATAACCAGCCAATAAAAATATATATACTAAATTAGGCGGTATAACCAGCCAATAAAAATATATATACTAAATTAGGCGGTATAACCAGCCAATAAAAATAAAACAAAGTTAATATACAAATTAGGCGGTATAACCAGCCAATAAAAATAAATATACTTTTAAAAATAAGCAAACTAGAAAAGTAAGAAAACAAGTAAGTAAGAAGAATCAAGTATGAAAAATATGGTTAAGGTTTCATTCTCCACCACTAGACATCATTAAGAATCAATTTCAGATCTATCAATATCAACCAACTATCAAAGTTAACAACCGTAGATAACAACAAGCTCTGTTACCCCAATCTTTCCTTAGTTTGTCGTTAAATAGAACAAGCTCTCTATTTAATCTCTAACCATTAAACAACCTAGAATAAGCTCTCTAAATTCAATTTAATGACAGCTTTATGATGAGAAAGATAGGTTGATCTAAGCAACAAACACATAAGCTCGGATTGTTCAACTTAGGTTATGTTCCACTTTGCAATTATTGAAAACTTGACCATAATCATTAATCACAAATTGCCACTTATGAATAGGAAATCAAGACAATTACACGGATCAAGACTCCTAAACTAGCAATAGATAATTATCAAGATCTATCTAGTTGTACACCTAAATAAATCTAGACAACATCATGAACAATTCTTGTAGAAGAACATAAGCAACTTTGATAGAAAATTAATGATAGATAGAATCTGAAAATCAATCACAAAACATGTCTAGGGCTTTGAAATCACCCTTAACCAAATAGAAGTTTAGCCTAGCATAGGCATTATAAACATAAACATAAAATTAAAGAAAATCTAAGAAGAAAATAAAAGAAAGAAAGAAGAAGAGGAAGAATATTAATTATCCAACCTCTTGCTCTCTCTAAAGAAAAAGAAAACTAGAGAAAAGAAAGAAGAAGAAAACTTAGAGAATTTTATTAAAATGGCTAATATCCTACCTATGTACAATATGATCCCTTACAATCATCCAAGGCCCTCTATTTATACACATTTTGGAGGGCTAAATGACAAGAGACAAGCTTTACAAATTTCAAAGGTAGGTATATGACGATTTTGATCAGCCAACTTGATGGTCGATTTCGTCAATATTGGAGGCCTGATCTGATCACATGGTCTTCTAGAAAAAGGTTCCCCTATCAGTTACGGAACCACAGCCATTGGAATCAGCTCATTTGCTGATGTGGTTAAGCAGATATGGGCAAAATACGAAAACATGTCAGCACAGACGTCATTGCACATCAGCCACCTTGATGGTCGATTTCTTCAATATTGGAGGCCTGATCTGATCACATGGTCTTCTAGACAAAGGTTCCCCTATCAGTTACGGAACCATAGCCGTTGGAATCAGCTCATTTTCTGATGTGGTTAAGCAGATATGGGCAAAATACGAAAACATGTCAGCACAGACGTCATTGCACATCAGCCAACTTGATGGTCGATTTCGCTAGGGAAAACGACTCCGTTTTAAGAAGTGTAAAACATGAAAAAGATAGATATGCCTCTTAGCTTTGCATGGCTACAAATTCCAGCCTTATTGCTTCAGTGAAACTCGAGATATAGCTGATATGGCAAAAGGTGTCGGAACTGAAACTGAACTGGATTTGCCCTTAATTCTAGTAATCTGAAATCACTCAAAGAAACTTGTGAAAAACACCAAAATACATAAAAATATAAAAGATCATAAACACAATTAGACTAAACAATAATAACTCGTATTTGACACAAAACATTAATAAAACATAACTAAAAACTATATAATTATACGAGTTATCACACCCCCACACTTAGATTGTTGCTAGTCCCTAGCAACGACTCAATAAAAATAAAATAAGAAAATCTAATCTAATCCACTTTCGTAGGAAATCACGGTGGCACTTAGCATGTGACACAAGCCTTTAAACCCCTAGGTGTCCCTAGTGGACGAGTTTAGTCTCGTGAGGGTTTACTAGAACGATACCCACAAACATTGAAAAATTAAAATATAAATAAACTACATATAAATAAACTACATATACTAAAAATATTTACTCCTAATCCTTTCAATACAAATTAGAGACAATATTTGAACAAGTCTTATAAACTAATCAATAGCTTAAAGAATTTCACAAAAAATCATGCTTGAATGTAAATTGTTTGAGTTAAGCCAATATTAGCATAACATATCTCAATCAAAATATTGCATGTTCAAATTTAATCTCAACTTCTCACATGGGATACCCTCATGATTTTCACTCTTTAAAGTAGTGGTGAAGTGTTTACACTCAATCAATCTCATGAAAACAGTTCTACCATATTCTTGCTTGTCCACCTATTCTCCACTATTTAGATCATACAACTTCATGAATCAAGAGGTCTTCAATCAAGGTTGTAATGGGGCCAAGGGGTTTGTAATGTGGTTGAAGAACAAAAGGATAAAGATATCACAAAGGTTCCAAAGAGTTCATAAAGTTTAGAGACATAAAAAGATCATACAAAGAAACTTCTCAAAACTCTTTACAAGTACATAGTCACCTAGGCCGGATATTCATGTTGGGCCTTTTCTTCATTCTAAACAACTTTGTAACATCTTTTTCTTTTTCCACAAATTCAAGAGATGATTCATTTATATATATATATTTTTTTACATAGGAATGTATTTGCCAGTATTCCATTTCTTTTTCTCTTGACTTTTCTTTTCTTTTTCCCCCACACTTATTTCTTGTTTCTAACCCAAATTTTTAACTAAAAATATCCCTTGTTTTTTTTTGCAATGTCTCAAAATATATAATCCATCTTTAGAACAAGGGTAAGGATATAAGTATATTTAGGCTAGGTGTAAGTTGTGGTTACCAATAAAACATCATATTTAATGTAGGCTCAAATTGGCTCACTAGTGGGGATGTTCTCTTAGAACATTAATAATGGATGGCTGTTTGGCTCTGGTTATAATCCTAATGCCTCTATCATATTCATGTTGTCACATGTATCAATATAGTCTCAAACGGTTTAAAGCAAGTTCTAGAGAATCATGTAATCATAAGAGCACTCAAGAAAGAAATTAGATTGATTTGTATAATGCATCAATCATTATAGGCTCAAAAACTCACAAGGATGATTATACAAGTCAGATTAAGTCTAAACATGCTTCTTTCTCAATCAACATATCATATTAACATTGGCTCATAAAAAGGTTGACATCAAGCTCAATTCTCATGAAAATCTTCTCACTAATAAATCTGTTTTAGACTTATGCAATTCATATCTCATCATTGTATTAAAAAGGAACTAAAACACACTAAAAAAATAATAATAATAATAATAAAGACTCATAAAAAAAAATACTAGACAAAAATAAACGAAATCCTAAATCATTCCCCCCACACTTAATTCTTACATTGTCCTCAATGTAAGTCTATTAACCCAAATGAAAGAATCATGTGTAAGAGAAAAGAACTAATAACATAAGAATAGGAACAACTAAGACTCAAAACAAAACAAACTCATGCAACCTAAATAATCCTAAAATACTAAACAAAAATTAAAAAGTAAACGTAAAAAGATTAAAATCAAACTGACAAGGTATGTCTCAAGTCTCCCTTACTCAGACCTTGTTCAGAATGAATACTTCTAAATTGCTTAAAACACAACAAACTCTTTTTTTTTTTTTTTTTGAAAAGAAGAAATCAAACTGACAAGGTATGTCTCAAGTCTCCCTTACTCAGACCTTGTTCAGAATGAATACTTCTAAATTGCTTAAAACACAACAAACTTTTTTTTTTTTTTTTTTAAGAAGGTAAAATTTAGGAGATATTACCTGTAGAGGTTGCTAACCACTTATTATAACTGAGACACAACAAACAAAATGTTAGATAATGTCACAAAGACAAAGTGCAATCCACTCCTTGCTCGTCCATATCTCTTTTTCTTTTTCCGAGCGTTTGCGAAACAACCGTAGCAGATAAATACTCATAAGCTTGGAGCTTTTTGAGTAAATCTTCAATGGTTGTAGCAGAAATTATGGTTCTCCTTGCCTCTGAAAACATGAATCCATTATCCACAGCATTATCTAAATATGAAAGCAAATTACTAAAATAACCATTAATATTAAGCAAACCAATGGGTTTCTTATTTGTGACCAAAGATGACCAAGAAGCCACGCAAGCTATTTCTTCCAATGTACCCAGACCTCCTGGTAAAGCAATGAATGCATCGGCAGAATGGTACATGATTGTTATCCGTTCAGGGATACTCCAGACTTGTATTTCCTTACCCACGGTAGGTCCACAAAAACTTGTGAATAGTTTTGGCACGATTCCTAGAACTGGACTTCCTCCGGCGTGTGCTGCTGTAGCGACTGCTCCCATTAAACCCGTACTACCGCCTCCATAAATCAACTGGATCTTTTGTTGGGCAAGTATTACTCCAACTCTTATGGCTTCATCAGCGAATATGTTATTTTTCCCTGGATAAGCACCTCCATAAACACAAATTTTTTTAATGCGTTGGGACGAAGTACTTTCCATTTTTTTTTTCTTTTTCGAGTGCCTGAAAGAGAATGAGTACATGGTGTAATATATAGAGGACTGAGTAGTGAATCAGACAAGAGTAATAATGTCGCCGAAAGTGTATCTGACCTGTCAGAAGAAAATATTAACCTAACAAAAGATTTTTGCGTGATTTCAGGAAGAAAATCAAAAAGAGAAGAAAAAATCAACCGTAAAAGACAAATAAAAAAAACGAGAATAATTACACAAATCGAACAACACGTAAATTAAACCAAAATAAAGTTATTGCAAATCAAACCAAAAACTGAGAAGTCATTTATTGTAGTTGTGATTGTGGCTCACATCTTCCTCTGGTTTTACGTCCAGAAACGGCTTAAACGCCTTCTATGAGTCGAGGATATGCTTCCCATCCAGTTTTCTTACAAGCTGGCAAACAGGGTCTTTTAACATCAGATTCCCAAGATGTTGCCATTCCCTTTGGAATTGCGGCCATAAATCAAGAATTTCTCTTTGTACGTCTCCACTAGGATGCGTCTCAAGAGAAAGTTGGATATTACCCAAATTCTCCTTACTCAGTCCATCCTTAATGAATTCAATTTTATCATCTCGATTAGAGGACGGAATCCCAATAGAACGACATTTACCGTTACACGTCCATCGTGCACATTTGTGGCAATTTGAACTCATGCGCTTTGCTCGTCGCTTCTTTGCAAAAGTGCTTCTACCTGTACCTGGTAAATGCAAAATAGGAAGATATTCATCTTCACGTACCTTGGCTTCAATTATCCAACGTATGTCTCCAGGAATCCCTTTGTGCATAAGCATTCTTAATCTTTCAAATCGAACTTGGTAAAGCTTCAGTAAAATATTTCGAGGAAAAGGAGGAAATCGTTTTTGCAATCTTGTGAGAATATCATTCATCCTGAAAAAAAAATGAAAGAGAAATTGAAAGAGAAATTTATATACAATATCAGTTTTGTGGGTAGCTGATAGAACCGATTTAAATAATCACGGAGTACCGTTATCCGCCATTTAACCGGGGTTAAAAAAAATATATATATTTACATCTAGTTATTTTCAAAACAAGGATAAAAAAAAAAAAACAACATAAAAAGACTCAAAAATAAAACACTCTAAATAAAATCCTAAATTCTTCCCCCCACACATAATTCTTACATTGTCATTAATGTAATGCTATTATCCCCCAATGCAAGAATTATATGTAAGAGAAAAGAACTATTAAACAAAAGAAACTTATGCAGCCTAAATGAACTTAAAAACAGTAAACACAATTAACAAAGAAACATAAGAAATAAAAATAAAAACAATAAAAATAATAAAAGAAAAAGGAAAAGAAAGAGAAAGCAAATCTGAATATGGAAGGTTGGCAATTTCATCTTTAATTGGGCTGCCTTCCCAATTAACACTTGAGTTAGTGTTTTGAATCTAACCAACACCCCTTCTTGGCTTTTTAGGCTTGTCAGGCTCATACATGAAATTTTCCAAATTTATGCGTTTGAGAGGAAGCTTTCTTTGCACAACAGTGGATGCATTCTCCATTACAAGTATTATTCCATCATCCTTTGTGGTGCATATCTCATCGAGGAATGGAGCATATTTTGATACTTGTTGAATGGCATCCACAAACAAGTTGTTTAAGGTTTCTGGCATGTGTTGTTCATGTTCTTCCTCCTTGAACTTTGCAAATTTACTAGGAAAAGGTGGAGAAGAAACATTAGTAAAAAGTGGAACCTTAAACGTTACCTCAGGTGCCGAAATACTCTTATTTGGATTTGTGGCTTCATTATCCTCAAGAATAGAATCCATCTCTAATTTTGTCTCATCCTCATCTTGTTCCTCATTCCTCAAGGTCACAATAGTAGCATTCTCCTTTGGGTTAATCATCGTTTGGGCAGGGAGTTCTTCAGATCTTTGTGCTACCCATCCCACCATACTACTAGTCAATTGGATCATTTGCTTTTCCAAACTCTGGATGCTTGCCCTTGTTTCCTGTTGAAATTGCAAAGTATCAGTAACAAGAGAATAGACAATATCTTCTAAAGAAGTACCTGAGTTTTGAGTCATATGTGGTTGTTGAAAAAGATCTGGTTCTTGGGACCATGATTGATTGAAGCTAGATGGATGAGTGTAATTGGCATAAGGATCTACTTCTTGGTAATTTTTCGAGTAGCCATAATTAGTAATATCCCACCATCCCTCATGGTAAGTGTTTGAGTAATGATCATACTGTTGGTCTTGGAACACTTGATGGCTTTGACATCCTCCCATGGCCAATTGTTGAACTGGGTAGGTGAGATTGGCTTGTTGATTTTCCATGTTCATGTATGCCACCAACTCTTCAAGAGTTAGATTGCTCAATTCCATCGTTTTTTTTTTTATATTTTTTTATATTTTTTTTATTTTTTCAAAATTTGATAAGAAAAACCCGTATGTACAAGAAAATAAAACTCATTAGAACTGAAAATAAGAATAAACCAAGTAACAAATAAACTAAAGAAAACAATCCCCGGCAACGGCGCCAAAAATTTGATGCACCCAAAAGAGTGTATCTTATTTAACCTTGCACTAAAAAGATCAATTGTAAGTATAGTAGTTAGCAAGGGTCGAGTCCTCAGGGATTGGGTTTTAGTTTATAAGTTGATAGTTTAAAACTTAAATTCAAGAACAATAAAAGAAAAGGGGTTTTTGAAATCAGATTTAAACTAAAGTAAATAATAAGAATAAGATGCAAGGCGGTATAACCAGCCAATAAAAATATATATACTAAATTAGGCGGTATAACCAGCCAATAAAAATATATATACTAAATTAGGCGGTATAACCAGCCAATAAAAATAAAACAAAGTTAATATACAAATTAGGCGGTATAACCAGCCAATAAAAATAAATATACTTTTAAAAATAAGCAAACTAGAAAAGTAAGAAAACAAGTAAGTAAGAAGAATCAAGTATGAAAAATATGGTTAAGGTTTCATTCTCCACCACTAGACATCATTAAGAATCAATTTCAGATCTATCAATATCAACCAACTATCAAAGTTAACAACCGTAGATAACAACAAGCTCTGTTACCCCAATCTTTCCTTAGTTTGTCGTTAAATAGAACAAGCTCTCTATTTAATCTCTAACCATTAAACAACCTAGAATAAGCTCTCTAAATTCAATTTAATGGCAGCTTTATGATGAGAAAGATAGGTTGATCTAAGCAACAAACACATAAGCTCGGATTGTTCAACTTAGGTTATGTTCCACTTTGCAATTATTGAAAACTTGACCATAATCATTAATCACAAATTGCCACTTATGAATAGGAAATCAAGACAATTACACGGATCAAGACTCCTAAACTAGCAATAGATAATTATCAAGATCTATCTAGTTGTACACCTAAATAAATCTAGACAACATCATGAACAATTCTTGTAGAAGAACATAAGCAACTTTGATAGAAAATTAATGATAGATAGAATCTGAAAATCAATCACAAAACATGTCTAGGGCTTTGAAATCACCCTTAACCAAATAGAAGTTTAGCCTAGCATAGGCATTATAAACATAAACATAAAATTAAAGAAAATCTAAGAAGAAAATAAAAGAAAGAAAGAAGAAGAGGAAGAATATTAATTATCCAACCTCTTGCTCTCTCTAAAGAAAAAGAAAACTAGAGAAAAGAAAGAAGAAGAAAACTTAGAGAATTTTATTAAAATGGCTAATATCCTACCTATGTACAATATGATCCCTTACAATCATCCAAGGCCCTCTATTTATACACATTTTGGAGGGCTAAATGACAAGAGACAAGCTTTACAAATTTCAAAGGTAGGTATATGACGATTTTGATCAGCCAACTTGATGGTCGATTTCGTCAATATTGGAGGCCTGATCTGATCACATGGTCTTCTAGAAAAAGGTTCCCCTATCAGTTACGGAACCACAGCCGTTGGAATCAGCTCATTTGCTGATGTGGTTAAGCAGATATGGGCAAAATACGAAAACATGTCAGCACAGACGTCATTGCACATCAGCCACCTTGATGGTCGATTTCTTCAATATTGGAGGCCTGATCTGATCACATGGTCTTCTAGACAAAGGTTCCCCTATCAGTTACGGAACCATAGCCGTTGGAATCAGCTCATTTTCTGATGTGGTTAAGCAGATATGGGAAAAATACGAAAACATGTCAGCACAGACGTCATTGCACATCAGCCAACTTGATGGTCGATTTCGCTAGGGAAAACGACTCCGTTTTAAGAAGTGTAAAACATGAAAAAGATAGATATGCCTCTTAGCTTTGCATGGCTACAAATTCCAGCCTTATTGCTTCAGTGAAACTCGAGATATAGCTGATATGGCAAAAGGTGTCGGAACTGAAACTGAACTGGATTTGCCCTTAATTCTAGTAATCTGAAATCACTCAAAGAAACTTGTGAAAAACACCAAAATACATAAAAATATAAAAGATCATAAACACAATTAGACTAAACAATAATAACTCGTATTTGACACAAAACATTAATAAAACATAACTAAAAACTATATAATTATACGAGTTATCAGAAATAATCAAAATAAAAAAATAAATAAATAGCGAATGTTTATTGCGCTCGATATTTTGCCATGCTCGTGTTTTTAATATTACGATTCGCATGTTTAATTTTATAGTTATATGTTAAGCCGTATGCATCCGATATTTAAATATTCGCATCATACGCATTTGAATAAAAAAAATGGATGTAAATTGCCGACGACGGAATTCGAAAGATATCACGGTTGTGATTCTTGAGATGTCTTGAGGTGAGAAGATCTCGTTAAATACCACCGAGAGTGTCGGGAATATTTAATGAGTATTTTCGATAATAAATTTATGTTCACTTTCGATTTTTAAAAAATTAAAAACAGTTCAAGAAAATTCAAAAAATAATAAACATGTTTTTTTTAAAATAAAATAAAAGAAAAGAAAAGAGAATTAGTTTTAAATACCGATGTTAAATCCATTAAATCGAGATTTAAGATAACACGTGATCAAGTGGTACCGTTTTCTAAACGGGCGTTGCGGGGGTGCTAATCCTTCCCCGCACGTAACTGACTCCCGAACCCGATTTTGTTTTCTCTCTGGTTCAAAGCGCAGACTTCGAAATTGGTTTTACAAAATGTTTTAATTATTTTTAAAATGTTTTACTAAAATCGGTTTTAATAGGTGGCCAATCACACCTAGCAAAAAAGATTGGTGGCGACTCCATTTTTTGTGTTTTCATCAAATTCGTCGTAGCGGTCCGAAAAAATCGTTATGACAGCTTGGCGACTCCGCCGGGGACCGCCTTGAGAGTCGAGCCATAAATTGATCATGTGTTGTTTTAAAATCTCAAATTAATGAATTTAATCGGTATTTAATTTTAATTCTCTTTACTTTCTTTCTTTCTTTATTTTTATTTTGCTTGCAATTACACTTTGATATTTGTTAATTCCTGATTCATTTTTTTTATGTCGTTTATTTTTTTAAAATCGTGGAATGTTTAGAATAAAGAGTTGTAGACAAATAGTCGAAGGTTTGCTTTTTCCTTCTCACATACGAGCACGTGCATTTCATACATAAGCTCTATGCCCGAGCTTTATCCCTTTAGGTGAAAGTAAAGTACCTACGCTCTCGTGAGGCAATAACCTCCGCATGGGCTAGCGAAACACTTTTAGAAGAGAAAAAGTACCTACGCTCTCGAGAGGCAATAACCTCCGCACGGGCTAGCGAAAAATCTCTTCAACAAATTGAACCCGTTTAAATCGGGATGCCTTACTAGCCTTCACGGGCGACAGTAAGGAGCAATTTGGAGCCTTTTAGAACCTAACTCAACCTCATGTAGTGAACTTGAGTAGAGCCATATCGAATTTCCGATCGAATATCCTCAAAATTTGGAAGGAACATGGTGATCTTTCGCTATTTGTTTACATTCCGAACAAGAACTATAAATCGGGTAATGATGAACGCACATCGTGCTACCTGCAATTCAGTTTCCTTTTTCGCTCCGAAGGCATCGTGATGCTTAAATAAGTCGATACTGTCGGAGCAAATGTTCGCTAACTTTTTGTGTTTGTAAATATGAAAATTCTTTCTTTTCGTACATCTCGTACATTTCATGCACTAATGCACTTGTAAATAAAGCATGTACATTTATAGTTGTATTTTTGATTTCACGGTGATAATAATCTCATTTGATAAACCGCATAGACACTTGTTGTTGATTAAATGAGGATTGCAAACCGGTAGTGTTGAATAAATACTCGGACATTTGTGCCGTAATAAGACCCACTACCACAAAAGTTTTTGATAAAAATTGGCTTGTGAAAATAATATTTTGATTTTTACGAAAAAAAAAAACATTTTTCAAAAAAAAAATTTCAAAACAAAAAAAAAACAAAAAATTTGCGGATTGAATTTGGGGGCAAAGTTTGTGCAATAAAATTGTTGAATGATCAAGTTCAGTCCAAATCATGAATAGTTTTCTGTATATATTCATGCATTAATTTGTTTATTCTTTAGACAAATCAAATTCGCATCATATTGCAATTGTAACATGCATGGTCATTCATTGTAGAATGCATTAGTGACATACATGATCGTTCTTCGTATATACCAGTATATCATTTTATTTACTCTTTACATGCATCATATCAACATCGTGATTGCATTCATAACAATAAGGTCATGCATTCCGTGACATACATGGTCACTCATTGTACATACTCATGCATTAATTTGTTTATTTCTTTACATGCATCATATGGGCATCGTGTTACATTCACGGCATTCATAGCTCATGCATCATGAAACACACTTGGAGAATAAAAAAGAAGTCGGTTTAGCTTTGCAAGGATTTCTCTTCAAAATCAGAGGTATAAGAATCACTGCATACCTCTATGACACAGGCCGGAAGCATGGAGGATGAACAAAATAGACTGGATAGAGTGGAAAGAGAACAGAGAGAATTACAAGAACAGTTAGCCAGATCTCAGCAAGAAATACGAGAACAGATAGCAAAATCTCGAGAGGAGTCACGCGAGCAAATAGACAAGATGATTGAAATGATGACTAGACTGACCCGAGGAAAATGGGTTGCTGAAGAATCGATCATAAGGGAAGAACCTCGACCTCAAGCAAATGACAACGAAGATCCGATTTACCTAGCGAGTCAACAAGGCCAAGGACAATTTCAAGTGAACTCGGAATTTCACCACTCAGACTCAGTTGTCATTCCAAACCAAGATGGTTCACCAGGACAAGAAAAGCTGAAAAAAACGTGTGGCAAAGCAAGTGGAAGACACAGAGGTGCAACAGAAGTATGATCTGTTTGAAAGGAGACTCAAAGCCATAGAAGGAATAGACATTTTCGGGAATACGGATCCAAATGAGCTCAGCTTGGTCCCGGATTTGTTGATTCCGCCAAAATTCAAGGTCCCTCAATTTGAAAAGTATGACGGATTGAAATGTCCATCAATCCACATCATGATGTTTTGTCGGAGAATGGCTGGCTACACCAACAATGACAAGCTGTTAATCCACTGCTTCCAAGACAGTCTAACAGGGCCAGCTGCAAGATGGTATAATCAGTTAGATCGGGACCATATCCGTTCTTGGAAAGATTTGGCAAAAGCTTTCAAGACTCAGTATAAGCACATGATCGACATGGCACCGGAAAGGTTGACCGTGCAAAATATGGGGAAAAAGGCCACTGAGAGCTTCAAAGAATATGCTCAGAGGTGGATGAACATGGCCACCCAAGTACGACCGGCTCTGACTCAAAAGGAAATTACTGTCCTTTTTGTGAATACATTGCACGCTCCGTACTATGATAGACTCGTTGGCAATGCCACAAATAATTTTGCAGATATGGTAACCTCAGGAGAGATGATTGAAAATGCTGTCAAGAACGGAAAACTCGAAGGAGATGAGACATCCAAGGCCGAGGGAAACGAGACACCTGAAAGGAATGAGGAGCATGTCCAGGCTATGGGAGAATTCACTCCGTATCCCCGGGTCTCTCCATATCAATCGTGTTACTCTACCAATGTCCTTGCAACTATGCCAACCCTTGCAACTAGGCATGCTTCCCAGAAACGACCGAGGGGCAACCAAGAGAAATTTTCAGTCCCAATCTCTGACCTATTGCAATTACTAATAAGGAACCGATACCTCACCCCTATGCTTTTGAAAACAGCTCCAAACCCATCAGCAAGGAGTTATGACCCGAACAGCAAGTGTGAGTATCACATGGGGGCAATTGAACATTCAACTGAAAAATCCAGACAATTGAAGGAAAAGATTGAAGGTCTTGTCCACGATGGCATTTTGACTCCAGAGCTAGTCGAACAGTGGAAATCCGCATTGCCATAAATCGGTTTCTTCGCCACGGGTTTTGAGGATGAGAGTGATTACCTCTAAAAGCATGTCAACAAGCATTGAGGAATATGCATGTAGTTCTATGCCTCATCATGAAAGCACTTGTCTTATGTTGGCATCCACATGAAATAAACAAATTTTGAATTTCAAAAGCTTTGTGTTTATTGTGCTTTAATTTGAATTTGCAAAAATAAACATTAAGGAAATTCTTGATTTTGAAGAGCGCATTCTTAAAAGAAAAAAAAATCTTTCTTCACTTTAAGAAATGATGAGGAGTCTCGAGATTATTGATGATTAATGTTAGAAATGACCCAACATCCTTCCATCTCTCTTTCGGACTTGCCCATGCTTGAATCCTTTGAGTTGAAACAGTTAATGCTTCCAGGAACATATTGTTGAATTTCAGAAACCATAGTCAGTGCAATAAGAAAAATTTAGATCCTAGTTTAGGTTATGAGCAATGGAACAAACTTTAAAAAAAAAAAAAAATCGAGCTTTTTGGTGTCTCAAACAAGTGAAACCTTTTCAAGAATCTAGATCATGGTAAATTGATGTGTGTCAAGGTTATGCCAAAACCATTCACATCCCTTTCCGTAACCACAAAACAAGAGTTGCCCAGACGTCACTTCATGATTAACGTCTCGGGTAACAATGATTAAACCTGATTTTCTCGTGTTCTTAGAAAAAAGCTGTTTTCGAGCCATATTCTTTCTTATCCCTTCGGAGAGCAAAAAGACTCGAGGCATTCCTCGTTATGATACGAAGTCTCATTTGTATGACCAATCAAATGGTGCATCATTTGTAGATACGGAGGACACGTGGTGGATAAAGATGAAGTAATTTTCGGAGCATGCATTAAAAAAAGAAAAAAATGAAAAAATGAAAAAAAGAGAAAAATGAAAAATGAGTGTGACATCATGCATTTATGAAATTCAAGATGGTTTCAAGAAAGAAAAAAACCTTTTCATTATTTTCCTCTAGGGAATGACTCTTCGATTTACGTGCTTGTGTTCGAGATGAAAAATGGCCATCTTTCATCATCCTTTCACAAAATAGAAAATATCCTTTTGCTACCCCTTTTGAGCCTAATGAATACTTTCGTTCTTTCAACCCCGATCAAGGATCACCCTCCACACTAGGGGGGCAAATTCGAGGAAGGATCTTTTCAAAGGTCACGGATAGTGAAGTCTTGGTTCAAAAACGAAAAAGAATGTCGTGAATCAAAGAGAAATCTGAACTTCCAAATGACTACGGGCTCACCTTGTCAAAATAGAGATGCAAAAAAAAAAAAAAAAGAGATAAAAAGAAAGATGAAAGCAAAAACAGAAAAGGAAGAAAAGAACGGATGAAAATCATCGAATAAAGAGAAAAGCTCAGAAAAGACAAGTGTTTCAAAGAGAATCCTCCTCATGAAATGATCCTTGATTTGATCACCTTAAACACATGTTTGGGCCTATCTATCTTTCTTTCAGTACCTCGAACCTCGGCCTACATTACGTACCTGGAAAAGACCATTTCGATCGAGCATGGTCATTTAAATTGATGAGTCTATTCTTAGAGAAATGCATGAGACTTCGGTCTCCTTTCTGGTTAAAAATCGTTTTTGGATAAGTCTTGATTTCTTGAATGCATGGTGAAACATTTAATGAAAAAAAAAATGAAAAAAAATGGAAAGAAGGAGACTCTAGGGTGAAAACCCGACATGGGCAGTCTAGAGTAAAATGGGAGAATTTCGGTGCTGCTTATGGTATTGTCGAGGCCATAACAAAAGAAGAGGTCATTTTCAAGAAGTTAAGAAACATCTGGGAATTCCAAAATATCCCAAAACTGTCAACTATCGTTCGGAGGGTTGACTTTAAAAACTGAGACCGTTTTCCTTTCCAGAATTAATTTTCCAGTTTGAACATCCCAGCTGATCTTGACGTTTGTCAAAACGCCATAATTTGGAAACTAAAAGAAGGTTGAATTTGTTTGAGTCCAAAAAATCATGTTCTATAAAATATGTTCCATTTGTGAGTCTAGAAAGGATATGCATTTTTTTCCTGTTGCGAAGTCTCCTTGGATCAACCAAAATCTTGTGGTACCAAGCCTTCCGACTCAATTTGAAAAACCCGAATTGACACTGAGAAAAACTTCTAACAATGATCATCAATTTTCAAGAGATGTGGATATCACAATATCAGACGATGACATTTTCAGCTCAAAAGTTTTCAGTAAATAAGCAAACATTTTTCAAAAAAAAAAGAAGCAAGCAAAAGCAGATAAATGAAAATATTTTTGGAAGAAACCATTTTCGATGTTGGCATAAGACGAAGGTTCTTTTGGCCCAGAGGCATGGAACTATTGAGGTAGAAGAAATGAACACTCGGATTCCAGTTGATGTTGAAAAACTATCGGGGCAAAGGGATAGTTCCAAAGTGAAGAAAAATGTTGATCTCTTACGAGGCATGAGCGTTTCAGGATACACTCTGTTTCGAAGAGGAAAAACAATTTGGAAAAGCTAAACCAAGATCAGAAAAAAAAAAATTGGGGGCATTCGCATCATTCATGAACATTCGCATATTTATTAAGTTTTGCATCTACATCGTGTCGTAAAATGTGTACAGTATCCGAAGGTACTTGCACATGCATCATCAGGGGCATACGCATTGACATCGCATGACATTCACATTTCATGCATGGCATTGATTATTTGAAATTTTGACATTTGAATTCGAACATTTAGTGAGATTTTCTTCCAAGATATGATCTTCAGGTATGATCACCAAGACCAATTTATTTCCAAAGTTGTGGAGCCTCTGATTAGAGGAGCAATTTATTTTTCAAAGTGATAGAAAATTAAAAAAAAGAAGACCTCCGGGCATCTGTTTTAAGACCTCCGGACACAGCAAAAGAAAAAGGAAATTAGAAAAAAGAAGACCTCCGGGCATCTGTTTTAAAGACCTCCGGGCAACTGTTTCAAGACCTCCGGGCACAGGAAAAGAATTTATTTTCAAAGTTGTGGAGCCTCTGATGAGAGGAGCAATTTATTTCCAAAGTTGTGGAGCCTCTGATTAGAGGAGCAATTTATTTTCAAAGTGATAAAAAATTAAAAAAAAGAAGACCTCCGGGCATCCGTTTTAAAACCTCCGAGTTACATTTTCAAGACCTCCGAGCACAGCAAAAGAGAAGGAAAGTTAGGAAGAAAGAAGACCTTCGGGCACCTATTCTAAGACCTCCGGGCACCTCTTTCAAGACCTCCGGGCACTATTCTCGAAAAGCATGGATAAGACCTCCGGGCACCATTTTCAAAGAAAAGACATTTTTAAAGTCCTCCGGGCACCTATTTCAAGACCTCTGGGCACTATTCTCAAAAATCACGGATAAGACCTTCGGGCACCATTTTCAAAGAAAAGTCATGTTTTCAAGACCTCGGGGCATCATTCTCAAAGTCTAGAATAAGACCTCCGGGCACCACTTTCAAAGAAGTAACATTTTCAGACCTCCAAGTATCTGTATCCAAAAACCTCCGGGTAGCATCTTTCAAAATGACATTTTCCAAAACCTCCGGGTACCATTTTCAATTCTTGCGAAGTCAAACAACTCAAAGGTCGAGCCTCGGTATGATTAGTCGAGTGGCGATATCTGAAGAATCTGACAAGGAATTTCAAAACTAAACGAGAAAGAGAGGGGATATCCAGAATGAGTCTTCACTTTCGTAAGACTAAGGTAGTAAGTGAGGTGATGATCTAAGTTGTGTTCAAACTCATTGTCAAAAAAAATTCGAAGTTCATTTATCTTTCCAAGTGATAGAGCCTCTGATTAGAGGAGCAATTTATTTTCAAAGTTGTGGAGCCTCTGATTAGAGGAGCAATTTATCTTTCCAAGTGATGGAGCCTCTGATTAGAGGAGCAATTTATTTTCAAAGTTGTGGAGCCTCTGATGAGAGGAGCAATTTATTTTTCCAAGTGATGGAGCCTCTGATTAGAGGAGCAATTTATTTTCAAAGTCGTGGAGCCTCTGATTAGAGGAGCAATTTATTTTCAAAGTCGTGGAGCCTCTGATTAGAGGAGCAATTTAAATTTCAAAGTCGTGGAGCCTCTGATGAGAGGAGCAATTTATTTTTAAAGTTGTGGAGCCTCTCATTAGAGGAGCAATTTATTTTTCAAGTGATGGAGCCTCTGATGAGAGGAGCAATTTATTTTTAAAGTTGTGGAGCCTTTGATGAGAGGAGCAATTTATTTTCGAAGTTGTGGAGCCTCTGATGAGAGGAGCAATTTAAATTTCAAAGTCGTGGAGCCTCTGATGAGAGGAGCAATTTATTTTCAAAGTTGTGGAGCCTCTGATGAGAGGAGCAATTTAAATTTCAAAGTTGTGGAGCCTCTGATGAGAGGAGCAGTTTATTTCCAAGTGATAGAGCCTCTGATTAGAGGAGCAATTTATTTTTCAAGTGATAGAGCCTCTGATTAGAGGAGCAATTTATTTTCCAAATGATAGAGCCTCTGATTAGAGGAGCAGTTTATTTTTCAAGTGATAGAGCCTCTGATTAGAGGAGCAATTTATTTTCCAAATGATAGAGCCTCACTAAAAATGGATCTCTATAACCGGACAAAATTGGTTATACTGTCTTTGCCCTATTCCTGATTCTCAGCAATGTGCAAAGAGGGGCAGCTGTAATAACCAATTTTGGTTCGGGTCGGATCCGAATCCAACCCGGGCCACTTGCAAACAGGGCCTGCTATTTAGCAGGCCCAATTGGCAAACCAAGCCCAATCCCAGGCCCAATCCAAGGCCCAAGCCCAGCATACCCAAACCCAACCCTAACCTAACCCTAACCCCTGCCACTAACCCACCTGACAACCCCAACAGACAGCCCTGCCAAAACCCTCCCCCACACGCCACCAGCCTCCCAACCTAGCCCCTGTCGCCTCTGCCAACCTGACGTCCCTCTGCCATACGCCAGCCACCAGACACGGCAAACCCCCTGCAACACTCAACCCAAGCCCCCACGCAACCCCTCCATAAAACAAACCCCAGATCAGAAAAAAAAAAGAAAAAGGAGGGAGGAGGAGGGAGGCCCGATTCGGACCCTCCAGATCCGATCCTCCACAGAGAAGGAGGCCTGATTCGGACAACCCCCCCCAGATCAACCCAAGATAAACCGAAAAAAAAACCCCAGGGCCGAAGCCTCAGCCAAGGAGGAGGTCAAACAGATCGACCCCCCCGTTCGCCAAAGAACCCAGATCGGGGTCCGAAATCCCGATTCGGACCCCCTTTCTCCACCATCGACCCCCCCAAACCGAACCCTGCAAAAACAAACACCAAAAAAACCAACCACAAACAACCAAAAAAACAAAAACAAAAAAAAAAACCAAAAAACCAAAAAAACAACAATTTCAAAAACCTAGATCTACGGATCTCAGTGGGGATTCGGGCAAAACGGAGCCCGAATCCGAGAAGAGGAGATCCGGGCGGTTCGGAAAAGGTTAATTTTTAGCACAACGGCCGCCGGCGAGCGGCGGCCGGCGACGGTGGACGGCGGCCGACGCGGTGGCCAGCCGCCGGATTCTGGGCAGGGGTTTTTCTGCAGAGAGAGAAAAGAGAGGAGAGAGAAGAGAAGAAAAAAAAAAGAAAAAATGAAGAAAAAAAAAGGGGTTTGGGGGTATAAATACGGTGCCAAAACGGCACCGTTCTAGGGGGCGGGTCGAGGTGACCCGCGCGTCGACCCGCAGGTCGACCCGGGGTCCGCGCGGGTCACCCGCTTATTTTTAAAAAAAAAAACCCTCGGCGTCAAAACGACGCCGTTTTGCACAGGGTCCGCGCGTGGACCCGCGGGTCGACCCGGGGTCCGCGCGTCCGACCCGGTTCCAAAAAAAAAAAAAAAAAAAAGACAGGCGTCAAAACGACGCCGTTTTGATCCCTGAAAGCGGATCCTCAGGACCCGCGCGCGGACCCGCGGGTCGACCCGGGATCCGCGCACCCGACCCTTTTCGGGCCACCAAATAAAAAAAAAAAAGAAAAAAGAAGGCCTGGACCGGATCCGGCCCAAACCGGATCCGGTCCGCGCCGAACCAGGCCCAAATGGCCTGGCCTCAGCAGGCCAAGCCTGGTTTTGGGCCCAGCAGCCCAAAACCAGGAGTTTTGGGCCCAAAAAAAAAAGAAAAAAGAAAGAAAAAGAAAAAGAAAGAAAAAAAAGAAGGAAAAGAAAAAAAAAATAATAATAATAGTAATTTAAAAAAATAATAATAATAATATAAAAAATTAAAAATCAAAAAAATTAAAAATTAAAAAAAAATAATGATACAAAAAAATAAAATCAAAAATTAAAAAAAGAAAAAAATATAAACAAAAAAATTTTCACGATTATCGATTTTGATTTTGTTATTTTTGATTTTATTCAGGTAGTCGAGTACGAGCAAAGAGTTTTGTGAAGATAAAGTCCGGCATTTTAAATTTCGGATTCTCGACATTTGACAGGTATGATTTTAATTTTCTTATTTATTTTCATTACTATTTGTATTTATTTATTTTCGTCCGGCATTCGATATATTTTTGTTATTTGGTTTTGATTTTAAAATATTAAAATAATAATTTTTAATTAATACATGTCTTTTAAAATTATTGTCGGTAAATAAAATTCTCTAAAAACGGATCTCTTTCTCGGATGGTCAGAGTATCGATTGTTCTTCGAAATGGTCCGAGTAAGAATAATAATCGAAACACTATCGAAAGTATCGGAGTGGTTCGGGAATTATTCTTACATAGATAATTTCTTTTATTTCGGAAATAATTATTAAAAGCATTTTAATTTACTTTTCAAAAAAAAAAGATTTTAATAAATGCGAATAACCGACGACGGAATTCGAAGGACGTCACGGTAGTGATTCCTAAGATATCTTGAGGTGAGAGAGTTTCGTTAAATATCACCACGAGTGGTGGGAATATTTGGCGACATGCTCGATACAAAAATTCGTTTTCGTTTAAAAAAAAATAGAAATAATCAAAATAAAAAAATAAATAAATAGCGAATGTTTATTGCGCTCGATATTTTGCCATGCTCGTGTTTTTAATATTACGATTCGCATGTTTAATTTTATAGTTATATGTTAATCCGTATGCATCCGATATTTAAATATTCGCATCATACGCATTTGAATAAAAAAAATGGATGTAAATTGCCGACGACGGAATTCGAAAGATATCACGGTTGTGATTCTTGAGATGTCTTGAGGTGAGAAGATCTCGTTAAATACCACCGAAAGTGTCGGGAATATTTAATGAGTATTTTCGATAATAAATTTATGTTCACTTTCGATTTTTAAAAAATTAAAAACAGTTCAAGAAAATTCAAAAAATAATAAACATGTTTTTTTTAAAATAAAATAAAAGAAAAGAAAAGAGAATTAGTTTTAAATACCGATGTTAAATCCATTAAATCGAGATTTAAGATAACACGTGATCAAGTGGTACCGTTTTCTAAACGGGCGTTGCGGGGGTGCTAATCCTTCCCCGCACGTAACTGACTCCCGAACCCGATTTTGTTTTCTCTCTGGTTCAAAGCGCAGACTTCGAAATTGGTTTTACAAAATGTTTTAATTATTTTTAAAATGTTTTACTAAAATCGGTTTTAATAGGTGGCCAATCACACCTAGCAAAAAAGATTGGTGGCGACTCCATTTTTTGTGTTTTCATCAAATTCGTCGTAGCGGTCCGAAAAAATCGTTATGACAATAATTATATGAATTAATTAAAATAAATTTTGATTTTAATTTTGTCCGTAGAATGATTATGGATCTTTGCTTTGCATATCAATTTTAATATCACGTTGCTTTGATTTTGACTAATAATAAAATGAATGGGTCTGGCTTCCACATCATTCTAGCATCAGCTGTTATCTCTTTTTTGAGGATGGAAATAGTTTAGCTTACACGAAACTTTCAACCACTAACATTACTATATGGATTTCAGCCTACCGACCAATTTAGATTAGATAGCATTGAAAAAAAAATTAAAATACTTTTTTATATATATTTGGGTACTATTTCCAACTCTATAGGCAGGATCATATGGGTGGCGGTGGGAGGCGAGGAGATCGTAATTTAGAAAAAAAAAAAATTATATTATAATTTTTGTATTTGTATCGTATTTATTTATTTTGTTATGTTTTAATTATGTTTAATGTATTTTATATTTATATAAATTTTGATCCATTAATAATTAATATTATATAAATTTTAAGATATTTGTGTATTCGTATCGTGTTCGTGTTATATTTTTATATAATGTCGTGTTTTAGTTATTTTTTTTCGTAACATGTAATTGTGTCGTGTCCAATATTGCTAGACTTAAAAAAAGTATTATAGGTGTTGAAATTTAATCACAGATCTATTGAACGCTATTTTTTAAAAATAATTACATAAATCTAAATTAAATTTTGGGTTTGGAGATTTAGACTCTGAATTATTTGACCATGGAGCTGAAAGCCTTTGATAAGAACGATATCATTTTCGCATGATGTTTTAGAAGTTAATTCCAATATAGTAGGTTAACTGATCAAGAAAATTTTGTCAACAACTTTGGGAACGGCATTGATATTAGACTTAAGATAGGTCTATTACCAAGGGTTTTGTCCAATATGAGCAAAAGAAAGAAGACATTCAATTCTCTGATGCCAAATATCATTGATATATGGGCGCCATTAGCCAAGGTTACAATATTTGTTATTTTTTTTTCAACATTCTTGGCAAAAATTGCCATCTCAGACCAGTCACCAGGTTCAATCTTTTATTGTGTGCCTATTTCTACCTTCATGCTACTCGGATCTGTCATCTCTGACTTAGCAAATTGCAGGTTCTTTAGTCTTCTCTTCAACTCCTTCCTGCACAAAAATAGATAGCAAAAATGAAAAGATATCACTTTACTGTTCTACTTAACCTTAGCTCTTACTATATATAAAACTTAAGAGTTTAATTACCCCATGAGTATTCTATCAAGGCTTGAAGTAGATAGTAGCCCTCTATTCTCTTCAGCCCTCCTTAGAAGGTATGGCATTACCATATCTACAGGTCCATATGGTAAATACTTGCTAACTTGAAACCCTGCATTTCTCAAACCAAAAGAAAGAGCTTCTGACATTCCATATAGCTGTGCAAATTCAAGCTTTTGATTTCCCTTCTGAATCCCTAGATTGCGTGCTTTCGATGCTGCCAATTTCCCTGTTGATCATTGGCATTTTTTTCATCAAACCCATCTCTTGAAATCTTGTATGTTAGCGTTAGCCATTGTCAGGAATGAAAAATAATTTTGACTTAATACTATACCTGACTCAAGATTATGAGTTGCAAGAACAACTGCACCATAGCCATAAGCAATTCTCTCAAGCATAAAAGAAGCACAGTCATTGTAACATGCATGCGTCTCCTGAATGCTGTTGTGAATTGGGGAATCGTAGCCTAACGAAGAAGCTAATTTTCTTTCACTAGACATATAAGCACCCCTTACTAGTTTAAACCCCATTGGAATTCCCAGATTTTCTGCAGTTTTTGCTGCCATAAACAGCCTCTCTTTTGCATCTTTCAAGTAGGCTTGAATTGTCCCATAAACAATGGGATTATCATCTCGGTTGTACATGATTGCTGAAGAGTATGTAAAGTAATCAATGGCAGGTTGTAATGATGTGTCCTCAGCATCAATTGTTAAAGGCACATTATCTTGTACACACTTTTGGCAGAGTTTTAGTAATCTCTGTTGAGCCAATTGAAGGTCTAACTCTTCTTCTGGAGTTAGTGGTTCAGGCTTTTCGAGTGTGTGATATAGAGCACTTGAGTCAGAGAAAATTGGAAAAGTGTTGAGTTTCCATGGAAGATTGAAAGAAGGGTCCTTGAATTGCCATCTCAGTAAGTCACTAACTCTCCTGAGCAGTCGAATGGGGCATATTGCTGTAATCTTTGCTATGACAAAGCTCACCTGTAGAATAAGGAAAATATATATGAGAAAAAGCAAGATCTTGTTCAGTCCTTCAGAGTATATCATATAAATCAAAGTAGACATGAATTTTTCACGATTTAAGTGGCTTTCATGGAAGTTTCTTATTGGGATATATTAAGGAAGAGAATTATAGTCAATCTTAAGTTTCCAGCAGGATGAGAACGAAGAGAAACTTATTTAAGCCAATTCCATCCGATCCTTGCAACTCTTCAACAAGGATATGGCGGCTGCTGAAATTTGTGTACAGTTTTTCTTCAACACAGTTTTTCAAACTTCTAAACTTTTCAAAGCTGGAATCAAGCTGGAAAGCTTATGGTGACAGAGACATTCCACTGAATGTTCAATTCTTAAATTAGACACAATAAGATTACATTGACACAAAAAATAATTCAAAATACGATATAAAAAACATAAATATAATACGAATATATAAATATTTTAAAATTTATATAATACGAATTTTTAATATATTAAAATTTATATAAATATAAAATATTTTAAACACAATTATAATACGATAAAATGATAGCATAAATTATCAAATCTACCAAAATGTTAACCTCAACCTGGATTCTGAGAATCATTGAACACTTCCCTTTTCCATAATTGTTGGAATCTTTGGCCGCATGCAGCCAAAAAAAAAAAAGTGAACATTCAGTCAGACAACTTGTTCATTGTTTTTTTTTTTCTCTCTTGCTGCTAGCAAACATAAGGCAGTTGTCAAAACTCCCACCGTTCATTTTCTCCTTTTATTACACTTTTCTCTATCACAAACAAAACAACACATGACTCGTCTCCAAAGGCAAAAGATAGAATTTTAAATGCAAATAAATCCTGTCAAGGACACAGCCAGCTGAGCTACATGGACCCCAATATCAGAAGTTCTTTTTATATTATAAAAGTATTTGTTATATATATTGCTTCACCATTCTTCTTATAAAATGCTGAAAAATAATTATAATGACTATCCTCTCCTTTGACAACGACCTCCAAATTTGACATCTCCAATATTAATACACTTTTTATATGGTAAAGGCCACGTGAGGATACAACTATAAAATAGATAATTTATTTTCTAAGATATATGATTTAAAAAAAAAAATATAGAAATCGAACTTAACTCTTTAAATTGATACCTCTTATTATTTTTTTAGCATAAAAAAATCGTAGAATCGGAATAGAAAAAAAATATTACGAATGTTAAAATTTAAAATTTAAAATTATTAAATATTATTTTTAAAAAATAATTATATGAATTAATAATTTTAAAAATAATTATATGAATTAATATTGAACTAAATCTTGAGTTCGATACCTCTTATTTTTGATACATGAAAACGTTTTTGAATATTCCTGAATAGAATAGAATACTCACTAATGGTTTTAGGGGGGGGGGGGGAAGATACTTAATTTAGAATTTGAGGTTTACGTGTTGGAAGAGAAATCTCCATTTGAATAGCTCAAAGCTCAATTATAAACTTGACCATTGATTTAAAGTTTTTGTATTTTCTGAAACAGATTCATTTCCAAAATCCTTATCGTCATAAATTCGGAAAGAATTTTTTGTTAAAGCAAAGGCATGAGAAAAGAAATGAAAAATTTGATCAGGAAACTTACAGATGAAGGTGGAAGCGACTTGGCGAATTCAACACTCTGAAGAAAACCTTCCAAATTCCGATCACAACCGGTGTTATCGCTTGTATGCTCAACAGCATAAACAAGCATCCCTCTCAAACCAGCCTCGTGGATTTTCCTTATACACTCCCCTGCCTCCGCCGTAGTTTCACCAGCACAAAAATGTTCAAAAAATGTATGTTTTACAGTTTTCAATATAATATCACGTATTAAACTTGTTTTCATGAGCCTGGAATTCATAACCCACATGCCAAAATCGACAAAAGGCTCATTGGCAGCTAACCCAAGGTTGACTGATGAACGTAAAAGCTTGAAGGTAGAAACTGAAGCGAAAAGCTTTTGGTGATCAGCAAGGTCAAGGGTTGTGGTTGTGGTTGTGGTTGCAGATTGATTAAGAGTTGGCTGTTTTTCGAGGGCGGCGAGTTCAGGTTTGTCGTCGAAATTTATGGGTGAAACGGCGGCGGTGATGGAGGCGGAGGAGGCAGAGTTAAGAGGCCTGATGAAGGACCGGAGATTGTTGAGGAGATTTGGTGGGAGAACTCTTGTTGCCATAGAAGGGAGGACAGGACAATTAGAGATTTTAGTTTTATCTAGTATGAAAAGATTATGGGAAAAAGTCTCAAATAAAATGGGAATATATAGGCAAAAATAGAAGTGAATCTCAATTATTTACACGTTATCACTTGTCTGTAATGTTCGGTCGCTGTAAAATCTAAAAACTTAAAAAGGGCAAGTTTTAGATTTCGGCTTTAGTATTAGCAAGGATAAGATTAAAGAAGCAGAGCAAATAGTCTAAAAATCAAATTTAATTTGATAATTCGTGTATTTATGACGTATTTGTAACGTATTTAATAATTAACAGCTTGACATGTCGAAATTTATGTAATTAAACTGCCAAAACATTTGAAGATTTTGATTATCAAGATTTTGAGCAAGGACTTTCTCAACTATTCCCACAGTTAAAATAATTATCAAGATCATTATTCAGTATATAAATATTAGCACTACTGTTACTAAATCTAGATGTTGTTAATGGGTTTTAAATTAGTACAATTTTGAAAATTTTAAAATATAAATGAATTTAAATTTTTGACTAGTAAGTAATAATAATAAAATTATAAAAATATATTAAAGAATAAAAATTTAGAATCTTAATTATAAAATAGAAACCAAAATTTGGTTATACTTAGAAAAGAAAGAAAGAGAAAGAAATCAAACTTTGGCTTGATTGATATCTAACTCATTATTAGATAATTGGGCATTAACACAATTTACATATTATTGATATTAGATCATAGTACAATAAAAATTTATGTTTTTTAAGTCCAAAAATATTTTTATATATTTATAAGATGGTTTGTTATATATATTTATATATATAATTGAGGCATTTACCAATAATAAATATATGATATAATATATCATGTGTTTGACATAGGGCCTATGCCTTAGGTAGATATGATAATTTTGAACACGGCACAATTACATGATACGAACATGATATCTAAAAAAAATTAAAACACGATATAAAAAAATAACATTAACATAACACAAATATACGAACATGTAAAAATTTATATAACACGAATTATTAACGTGTAAAAATTTATATTTAAACACGATTATAACACAAACACAATAAAAATATACGGATGGTCAGATCTATATATTTAATGTTAGGGGTAAGGCTAGGGGTTGTTGAAGCATGCAAATAAGGAAAAGAGAAGGAATAGAGATTACTTAAGTAATGAGCATATCAAATAAAAATTCATCAGTATCTTTATAGATTTTGTTGTAATCTGAAAAACGAATTGCATGTGAAAGCATTGTCAGCATCTATTTGGATATGACTCACAAACTTCCCATTCTTAAATATACAGCCTGCCATGTCTTTTACGTGTAATATTTGACGGACCAAAACATTTTGAATACTCTTTATTATCTTTGAGGTTTGTATCAATATGATCGGTATTGTATCGGTATCGGTCGTATCAATCAGTACATATTGTTTTTAAAGTAAATCGAAATGATATTAATTTCGTATCGTTTCGATTTTTGTACCGACCCACACCAGTTGTACCGGCCTGTACCGGTCAATACCGGTTAGTATCGGCCCGTACCGACTGGTAAAAGATTTTAATTTTTTTTATTTAAAAAATCACTTATTTTATTTTTTAAATCAATTTTAATATTTTTTGTGTCATGATATTTTTATTTTTTTCATAATTACATTTAAAAATAAAATATATTCATTAAATTAAACTATTGAACATAATTAATCATAATTTACTATTTTTTTACTATTTATTTTATTTATTTGATGTTTAAAAATTTTAAATTTTAAATATTTAATATTTAAAATTTATGTTTGCATAAAAACATATATATGCATGTAATGGATGTATTGCATGTGTATATAATATATATTTTATTAAAAAACTTGAAAATAGATTATATATAAATATTTGAAAAATGTCGGTAAACTCAAAACGGTACGTCGAAACATACCGGTACCGGTATGTTCCAATACCATAACAAAAATGATACGTCCACCGATACGATACTGATTACCTTGATTTGTATAATCTATTTACTATAATGAGACCCTATGCCAGGGTTATTTTTCTTAAAATATTTTTGTTACTGTTAATATATTTATTATTTTTTAATTAAAAATAATAATTAATTTAATCTTGTTATTTTAACTACACTACAACAAATTTCGTAACGTTTTCGATTTTTGTACCAGCCCAGACCAGTTGTACTGGCCTGTACCGGTCAATATCGGTTAGTATCGACCTGTACCGGCTGGTAAAAGATTTTAATTTTTTTAATTTTTTTATTTAAAAAATCACTTATTTCATTTTTTAAACCAATTTCAATATTTTTTGTGTCATGATATTTTTATTTTTTTCATAATTACATTTAAAAATAAAATATATTCATTAAATTAAACTATTGAACATAATTAATCATAATTTACTATTTTTTTAATATTTATTTTATTTATTTGATGTTTAAAAATTTTAAATTTTAAATATTTAAAATTTATGTTTGAATAAAAATATATATATGCATGTAATGGATGTATTGCATGTGTATATAATATATATTTTATTAAAAAAACTTGAAAATAGATTATATATAAATATTTGAAAAATGCCGGTAGGGTTATTTTTCTTAAAATATTTTTATTACTGTTAATATATTTATTATTTTTTAATTAAAAATAATAATTAATTTAATCTTGTTATTTTAACTACACTACGGCAAATTAAGTTTTTAGTAGCGTTAATTAATGATATTTTATTTTTAAAATACCGTTAACTATCTCTGTAATAGTAAAAGTTTAGTGGCGTAAATGAAAATAAATTTATTATTTCAAATATTTAATAATTATTTGAATAAAAAATGATAATATATTTTTTAAAATCATAATATATTCCTAATTTATTTATTCATTTCATTGTTTTGAACATATATGAAAATAAAATGTTGAGCCAACATAACATATATAAAAAATAAATGGTTTTTTTATTTTAATATAGCTATTTTTTTTTTTCAAATCACACCTAAACAAAAATCAAATAGAGTCACCACCAATATTTTTTGTTTAGATGTGATTGGTCACTTATTAAAAACCGGTCTTTATAAAATATTTTGAAATTAATTAAAACATTTTGAGAAAATCAATTTTGAAATCTGCGTTTTAATCCAAAGAGAAAACAAAAGCGGGTTCGGGAGTCGGTTACGTGCAGAAAAGGATTAACACCCCCACAAGGCCATAACGTCAATATGAAAACGGTACCTTACTGATGACGTGTTATCCTAAGTCTCGGTAAACATTGGTTTTAGGTTTGGCATTTAAAATTAATTCCCTTTTTAACAAGAATCATATTATTTGCGAATGATCCGGAATTTATTAATGCAAAAAAAATTCATATTTTCCGACAGACTCGGCAAAACACAAAAAATTTTATTTATTTAAGAATTTTCCGAATCACCCTCGTTTTTTAAAAAAAAAAGAAAAGAAAAGAATATTTTGTTGTTAATGATAATTGATGATATCCTCCCCGGCAGACCAAGCAGAGAACTCATAAATTATATTAAGCCAGGAATAACCTTGTTTTGTCAGAAATTTATTAGTTTTTATGCATTTAAAATTATTTGAAAATGATCATTTTTTTATATATATCTTTTAAAAGGGATTAATAATGCATTTAATAAAAATAAAATAAGGTAAGGAAATAAACTAAACTAAACTAAAATAATAATAATAATAATAACTACTACAATAAGGAATGTAAATAAAAAAAAAAGATAAAATTATAAAATAAATGTAAATAAAAAGCAAATTAAAAAATAACATAGATGATAATAAATAAATAAAAATTAAATCACAAAAAATTAAATATAAAAATAAAACTTACCTTAGAAGATTGCAAAAAATTCAAAACTTGAGTGCTAGAATTAATTCCGAAAAAAAAAATAGAATCTTTGTTTCCTTAATTTTTCTTTTTCTTTTTCCTTTTTTTTTTTTTTCTTTCCTTTCCTTTCCTTTCTTCTTTTCCTTTCTTTCTTTCCTTTCTTTTCACTTTTTTTTTTCCTTTCTTGATTTTCTTTAATTTTTTCATTCTTTCTTTCTTTCCTTTTTCTTTCTTTCTTTCCTTTTTTTCCTTTCTTCCTCCTTCCTTTTTCTTCTTCTTCTTTTCTTTTCTTTCCTTTTTTCCTTTTTCTTTTCTTTCCCTTTTCTTTCCTTTTTCTCTCTTGGCCCTCAGAACCGGGTCAGGCGCGCGGACCCCGGGTCGAATCCAGGTCCGCGTTCGAACCCTATGCTTGCCTAAACGACGTCGTTTTCGACGTCTATATAAACCCTAAAAAAGATTTTTTTTTATTTTTATTTTCAGCATTTCCTCTCTCTCTACCCTATCATCTCTCTCCCTTCTTTCTAGAAAAGCAGCTCAGAAACCATTCCAATACCCAGAATTCGACGCCGGTCTGTCGCGCCGGCTTCGATCACCGTTGTAGGTCGTCGCCCGTCGGCGATCGATCTCTTCCCAAATTTCAGACTTCAACTCTCAAATCTTTTTTTTTCCAAATCCGAACCCAGATCCTTCGAAATCTAAACCCAAAGAGCTAGATCTAAACCCGAAGATGAAAGGTTTTTTTTGTTGTTGTTGGAGGCTAGGTTTTGGGTGGGGATGGTTTTTTTTTGGGTTGATAGCTATTGGGTGTTGGCTGTGTGGTTTTTTTTTTTTGGGTTTGGGCTATCTAGGTGGTGGTGAGGTGTTTTTCGAATCTTTTTTTGGTTGACTGTTGGCTGTTTTGGGGCTTGGATGGTGGGTGTTGCGTTGTGGGTGAGGGTCTCAAAAATGGGAGAGGGGTCCGAGAGCCAGTGTATGTGTGTTTGTGTGGTAGGGTTTTTGTTGAAGGTGGCGTGTTGGAAGGAAGGGTGGTGGCGTGGGGAATGGTGGCCGTTGTAGGGGGTAGGGCAGCAGGGGCTACGGTGGTTGCTGCAAGGGGGCTAGGGCCGCAAGGGCTAGGGTTTGCTAGGTGGCCAGGGGCCTGGTGTAGGCTGCAAGGCCTGCTGGGCCGACTGTTGGGCATGGATGCAGGCTGGTCTGCTGGACAGGCTGGTTGCAGCCTGCTGGAAGCAGGTTGGCCTGCAAGTCAGGCCTAGCTGGCCTTTTAAGGCAAGCCCGGCTGGCCTGCCAAGGGATGGGATGGGCCTGCTGCTTGGCAGGCCTAGTTGGCCTTGCTGCTTAGCCAGCAAGTTGGGCCTGCTAGGCCAGCGGGCCCAGTTGGGCTGTTAGGCCAGCAAGCCCGATTAGCCCCTGGGTCCAAGCCCAAAAATAAATAATAATAATAATAATAAAACTAATAAATAAATAAAAATAAAAAGGAATAATAAATTTTGAATTTAAATCCGAGTATTACCCGAACAAAATTAGGGCATTACAACTGCCCCTCTTTGCATATTTTTGAGGATCAGATATAGAGCAAAGATATAAGCAATAATTTTGTCTGAGATCGTGAATGCGCGTATTTCAAAAAGGCTCCTCTCATTGGAGGTTCCATCATTTGAAAAATAAATTGCCTCTCTCATCAGAGGTTTCATCACTTGAAAAGTAAATTGCTCCTCTCATCAAAGGCTCTATCACTTGAAAAATAAATTGCAGCTCTCATCAGAGGTTCTATCACTTGAAAAATAAATTGCTCCTCTCAACAGAGGCTCTATCAATTGAAAAATAAATTGCTCCTCACATCAGAGGCTCAATCACTTGAAAAATAAATTGCTCCTCTTAACAGAGGCTCTATCACTTGAAAAATAAATTGCACCTCTTATCAGAGGCTCTATCACTTGAAAAATAAATTGCTACATTTCTCCTGATCATCACGGTGAATTCCAAATTCCTGTTGCAGTCGGTTTTCATTTTTCCTTGTCCGCCTGTTATTCATATCTCTCTTCTATACAATGATGATTCCTAATTGTTTGCAAGGTTAGCATGCTTATGATAAATGGAATGCGTAACTTAAAGCTCAAATCGTGATTCGATGCCCCTGTGTGTATTTCATCAACTAGTGACTCTTCCAAAGTTTGATCTGATTAAGCCTCTTTTCCCCATTCTTCATAAACTTCTTTTCTATCTTTCGCAATTCCATTTATTCTCCTTCTTCAAGTTGACTAGCTGTCCACAACTTACTTCTTCCCAATCTTTTCTTGGTCGGAATCCATGCTTTGCACACTCCCCTCAACACAATTTCACATATCAATTATCGTTTCAGTCATTGATTTCTTTAGTTCCAAAGGGTATAAATAAATCATGTTTCATACTGCCCCATTGTCTCTTTCTCCCTTTCTGATTTTCCAATTCTCAAATTTCTCTAGAGTAACTATGGAAGCTCTATTTGTACATTATTCATTTATTTATTTTCATTCAAATTTCATGCCAACATAATGCATTATCTAAAGAGAATTTCAAAGAAATAAAGATAATTCAATGACAAAACTTTGTGAATTTGGATATGTATTTTCATTTTAGCGAAAGAAAAAGAACATACTGGCAATCAAAGAAAAGAAAGAAAGACAGAATATGGATAGATCCCCACATAATGAATACTCAAACGAGCTCAATCGAGCTGATCCAGACTTCTCTTTCAAAAAAGAATATCCATCAATGTCCTTAACTCTTTCGAGAGCGTCAAACCATGAATTACCCTCCCTATCTTGTGCAATTCAATCCTGTCGCACTTCGCTGCCTGCTTATCTTGCCTTAATCCTTTACCTCACGCAATCACTTCAGGTGAGTTATTGTCGGTTGCCCTAACTCTTGTTCGTCTTTTACCTAAGCCGTCTTTTAGGGTTTTCGACCTAGATCCATCCTTTGATTCGAACCTCTCTTTCGGGTTTTCAGTTTGAACCTCTTTTTTTATGTATAATATTTCTTCACTGCATCGGCATTGATTGGACTTGAAAAATCTGCACCGTCCATTTCTGCTAAAATCATTGCCCCTCCTGAAAATACTCTTTTCACCACGTACGTACCTTCCCAGTTCGATGCCCATTTTCCCCTTGGATCTTACTAATTAGGAAGGATCTTTTTCAAAACCAAATCACCTTCTCGGAACTCTCTTGGGCCGACTTTTTTAATTATGTTCCCTCATCATCTGTCTTTGGTATAACTGGCCATGACACAGTGCCGTCATCCTTTTTTCTCGATCAGATTAAGTTGCTCATAGCGGGCTCAAACCCATTCTGTTTCTTCCAACTCGACTTCCATCAAAATTCTCAAAGAAGGGATCTCAACCTCAATTGGTACAACAGCTTCCATCTTATACACTAAGGAATAAGGAGTGGCTCTTGTAGAGGTACGCACTGACGTTCTATAAGCATGCAGAGCAAATGGAAGTTTTTCATGCCAATCTTTGTACTTGTCGATCATTTTGGCCATAATTTTCTTTATATTCTTGTTAGTAGCTTCTAATTCCACGTTCATCTTGGGGCGGTAAGGCGTCGAGTTGTGATGTCTGACTTTGAACTTTAGTACAAATTTCTCTCATCATGGTGTTGTTTAGATTGGGAGCATTATCTGTAATGATTTTCTCCGGGAGACCGTACCGGCAGATCACTTCTTTCTTTAAGAACCTACACACCACGGACTTGGTCACATTGGCGTAAGAAGCAGCTTCGACCCATTTCGTGAAGTAATCGATCACCACCAAAATGAAGTGATGCCCGTTCGAGGCCTTAGGGGTAATTGGCCCAATCACATCCATTCCCCATATAGAAAAAGGCCAAGGCGTTGTCATGACATACAAAGCTGTCGGAGAAGCATGTATCTTATCCACATATATCTGGCACTTATGGAATTTTTGGACATACCTGATGCAATCCCTCTCCACCGTCATCCAATAATAACCTGCTCTCATAATCTACTTAGCCATCATATGGCCGTTTGCATGTGTTCCACAAACCCTTCGTGGAGTATTCTTTTAGCTTCATTCGCTTCTACACACCTTAGCAGTGTATGATCTCTACTCCTTTTATACAACACTTCTTTATCCAGGAAGAATCCCATCGCCATTCTTCTCAAAGTTCTTTTGTCATTTTTCGTGGCATGTTCCGGGTACTGCTGATGTTTTATGTATTGTAGGATATCATGGTACCACGGTCTCCCATCCAGCTCTTCCTCGACATGCATACAGTGTGCGGACGACTCTCGTATGCTCATCTTGATGGGCTGGACGTCAGCGCTTATATTTATCTTAAACATCGAGGCCAACGTAGCAAGGGCTCGGCCATTTGATTTTCTTCTCGGAGTAGATAGTTGAATTCAATCTTTTCGAATTGCTGAACCAATTCAACTATGAACTTGTGGTAAATGACCAACTTCGAGTCCCTTGTCTCCTATTCTCCTTTTAACTGACAAATGACTAGAGCAGAGTCCCCATACACCTCTAACTCACCTATCTTCTTTGCAATAGCTGCTTGAAGTCCCATGACACAGGCCTCATACTCTGCCACATTGTTGGTACATTTCAAAGTCAATCTTGCAGTGATTGGGTAGTAGGTCCCTTCTGGCGAGATCAAAACCACTCCAACACCATGCCCTAGAGCATTTGATGCACCGTCGAGATACATCTTCCATGCATATTTCTTTGATTCCTCGTCTTCATCTTCTTGAGAAATAGCCATCAACTCCTCATCATGAAAATCGAACTTCACCAGCTCATAATCTTCTGTGGCTCTATCTGCCAAGAGTTCGGCCACTGCACTCCCTTTTATGGCCTTCTACGAGACATAGGTGATATCATATTCAGAGACCAGAACATGCCATCTTGCTAATCTTCCCGATAAAGAGGGTTTCTCAAAGATGTACTTCATGGGATCCAATTTAGCGACAAGCAATGTGGTATGGTATATGATGCTCCCAAAAGAGTGTATCTTATTTAACCTTGCACTAAAAAGATCAATTGTAAGTATAATGATTAGCAAGGGTCGAGTCCTCAGGGATTGGGTTTTAATCTATGAGTTATTAGTTTATAACTTACGTTCAAAGAAAACAATAAAAGAAAAGGGGTTTTTGAAGCCAGATTTAAACTAAAGTAAATAATAAGAATAAGATGCAAGGCGGTATAACCAGCTAATAAAAATATATATACTAAATTAGGCGGTATAACCAGCCAATAAAAATAAAACAAAGTTAATATACAAATTAGGCGGTATAACCAGCCAATAAAAATAAATATACTTTTAAAAATAAGCAAACTAGAAAAGTAAGAAAACAAGTAAGTAAGAAGAATCAAATATGAAAAATATGGTTAAGGTTTCATTCTCCACCACTAGACATCATTAAGAATCAATTTCAGATCTATCAATATCAACCAACTATCAAAGTTAACAACCGTAGATAACAACAAGCTCTGTTATCCCAATCTTTCCTTAGTTTGTCGTTAAATAGAACAAGCTCTCTATTTAATCTCTAACCATTAAACAACCTAGAATAAGCTCTCTAAATTCAATTTAATGGCAGCTTTATGATGAGAAAGATAGGTTGATCTAAGCAACAAACACATAAGCTCGGATTGTTCAACTTAGGTTATGTTCCACTTTGCAATTATTGAAAACTTGACCATAATCATTAATCACAAATTGCCACTTATGAATAGGAAATCAAGACAATTACACGGATCAAGACTCCTAGACTAGTAATAGATACTTATCAAGATCTATCTAGTTGTACACCTAAATAAATCAAGACAACATCATGAACAATTCTTGTAGAAGAACATAAGCAACTTTGATAGAAAATTAATGATAGATAGAATCTGAAAATCAATCACAAAACATGTCTAGGGCTTTGAAATCACCCTTAACCAAATAGAAGTTTAGCCTAGCATAGGCATTGTAAACATAAACATAAAATTAAAGAGAATCTAAGAAGGAAATAAAAGAAAGAAAGAAGAAGAAGAAAATAAAGAAAAAGAAAACTAGAGAAAAGAAAGAAGAAGAAAACTTAGAGAATTTTATTACAATGGCTAATATCCTACCAATGTACAATATGATCCTCTACAATCATCCAAGGCCCTCTATTTATACACATTTTGGAGGGCTAAATGACAAGAGACAAGCTTTACAAATTTCAAAGGTAGGTATAATAGGTGGGTGCATTTTTCTAACAATTTTCGTCATATTGTATGACCATTTTGATCAGCCAACTTGATGGTCGATTTTGTCAATCTTGGAGGCCTGATCTGATCACATGGTCTTCTAGAAAAATGTTCCCCTATGAGTTACTGATTCATAGCCGTTGAAATCAGCTCATTTGCTGATGTGGAGAAGAAGATATGGGCAAAATACGAAAACAGGTCAGCACAGACGTCATTGCACATCAGCCAACGTCATGGTCGATTTCTTCAATATTGGAGGCTTTATCTGATCACATGGTCTTCTAGACAAATGTTCCCCTATCAGTTAGTGATCCATAGCCGTTGGAATCAGCTCATTTGCTGATGTGTATCGGACGATATGGTCAAAATGAGAAAACGACTCAGGACAGACGTCATTGCACATCAGCCAACTTGATGGTTGATTTCGCTAGGGAAAACGACTCCGTTTCAAGAAGTGTAAAACATGAAAAAGATAGATATGCCTCTTAACTTTGCACGGTTAAAATTTCAGCCTTATTGCTTCAGTGAAACTCCAGATATAGCTGATATGGAAAAAGGTGTCGGAACTGGAACTGAACTGGATTTGCCCTTAATTCTAGTAATCTGAAATCACTCAAAGAAACTTGTGAAAAACACCAAATTACATAAAAATATAAAAGATCATAAACACAATTAGACTAAACAATAATAACTCGTATTTGACACAAAACAATAATAAAACATAACTAAAAACTATATAATTATACGAGTTATCACACCCCCACACTTAGATTGTTGCTAGTCTCTAGCAACGACTCAATAAAAATAAAATAAGAAAATCTAATCTAATCCATTTTCGTAGGAAATCACGGTGGCACTTAGCATGTGACACAAGCCTTTAAACCCCTAGGTGTCCCTAGTGGACGAGTTTAGTCTCGTGAGGGTTTACTAGGACGATACCCACAAACATTGAAAACATAAGAAAAACTAAAAATAATAATTATAACTAATCCTTCCAATATAAATTTGAGATAATCATTGGACAAGTCTTAAAAACTAATCAATAGCTTAAAGAAATTCACAAAAAATCTTGCTTGAATGTAAATAGTTTGAGTTAAGCCAATATTAACATAACATATTTCAATCAAAATAGTGCATATTCAAACTTAATCTCAACTTCTCACATGGGATACTCTCTTGATTTTCACTTTTTAAAGTAGTGGTAAAGTGTTTACACTCAATCAATCTCATGAAAACACTTCTACCATATGCTTGCTTGTCCACCTATTCTCCACTATTTAGATCATACAACTTCATGAATCAAGAGGTCTTTAATCAAGGTTGTAATGGGGCCAAGGGGTTTGTAATGTGGTTGAAGAACAAAAGGATAAAGATATCACAAAGGTTCCAAAGAGTTTATAAAGTTTAGAGACATAAAAAGATTATACAAAGAAACTTCTCAAAACACTTTACAAGTACATAGTCACCTAGGCCGGATATTCATGTTGGGCCTTTTCTTCATTCTAAACAACTTTGTAACATCTTTTTCTTTTTCCACAAATTCAAGAGATGATTCATATATTTTTTTTTTACATAGGAATGTATTTTCCAGTATTCCATTTCTTTTTCTCTTGACTTTTCTTTTCTTTTCCCCCCACACTTATTTCTTGTTTCTAACCAAAAAATATCCCTTGTCTTTGCAACTTGTCTCAAATCATGCTAATTCATCTTTGGAACAAAGGTAAAGATATAAGTATATTTAGGTTAGGGACAAGTTATGGTTACCAAAGAGATAGCTTATTCAATGTAGGCTCAAATTGGTTCACTAAGGGTGTGTTCTCTTGGAACATCAATAAGGGATGGCTGTTTGGCTCTGGTTATAATCCTAATGCCTCTATCATATTCATGTTGTCACATGTATCAATATAGTCTCAAACGGTTTAAAGCAAGTTCTAGAGAATCATGTAATCATAAGAGCACTCAAGAAAGAAATTAGATTGATTTGTATAATGCATCAATCATTTTAGGCTCAAAAACTCACAATGATGATTATACAAGTCAGTTTTAAGTCTAAACATGCTTCTTTCTCAATCAACATATCATATTAACATTGGCTCATAAAACGATTGATATCAAGTTCAATTCTCATGAAAATCTTCTCACTAATAAATCTGTTTTAGACTTATGCAATTCATATCTCATCATAGTATTGAAAAGGAACTAAAACACACTAAAAATAATAATAAAGACTCATAAAAAAAAATAGTAGACAAAAATAAAAGAAATCCTAAATCATTCCCCCCACACTTAATTCTTACATTATCCTCAATGTAAGTCTATTAACCCAAATGAAAGAATCATGTGTAAGAGAAAAGAACTAATAACATAAGAATAGGAACAACTAGACTCAAAACAAAACAAAACAAACTCATGCAACCTAAATAATCCTAAAATACTAAAGAAAAATTAACAAGTAAACATAAAAAGATTAAAATCAAACTGACAAGGTATGTCTCAAGTCTCCCTTACTCAGACCTTATTCAGAATGAATGCTTCTAAATTGCTTAAAACACAACAAACTTTTTTTTTTTTTTTAAAAGAAGAAATCAAACTGACAAGGTATGTCTCAAGTCTCCCTTACTCAGACCTTGTTCAGAATGAATACTTCTAAATGGCTTAAAACACAACAAATTTTTTTTTTTTTTAAATTAGCAAAATATGTCCCTTACCCCATACTAAAATATGACATTGTCCCCAATGTCAAATTTTAAAGGTAGAATTTAGGAGATATTACCTGCAGAGGTTGCTAACCACTTATTATAACTGAGACACAACAAGCAAAATGTTAGATAATGTCACAAAGACAAAGTGCAATCCACTCCTTGCTCGTCCATATCTCTTTTTCTTTTTCCGAGCGTTTGCGAAACAACCGTAGCAGATAAACACTCATAAGCTTGGAGCTTTTTGAGTAAATCTTCAATGGTTGTAGCAGAAATTATGGTTCTCCTTGCCTCTGAAAACATGAATCCATTATCCACAGCATTATCTAAATATGAAAGCAAATTACTAAAATAACCATTAATATTAAGCAAACCAATGGGTTTCTTATTTGTGACCAAAGATGACCAAGAAGCCACGCAAGCTATTTCTTCCAATGTACCCAGACCTCCTGGTAGAGCAATGAATGCATCGGCAGAATGGTACATGATTGTCATCCGTTCAGGGATACTCCAGACTTGTATTTCCTTACCCACGGTAGGTCCACAAAAACTTGTGAATAGTTTTGGCACGATTCCTAGAACTGGACTTCCTCCGGCGTGTGCTGCTGTAGCGACTGCTCCCATTAAACCCGTACTACCGCCTCCATAAATCAAGTGGATCTTTTGTTGGGCAAGTATTACTCCAACTCTTATGGCTTCATCAGCGAATATGTTATTTTTCCCTGGATAAGCACCTCCAAAGACACAAATTTTTTTAATGCGCTGGGATGAAGTACTTTCCATTTTTTTTTCTTCGAGTGCCTGAAAGAGAATGAGTACATGGTGTAATATATAGAGGACTCAGTAGTGAATCAGACAAGAGTAATAATGTCGCCGAAAGTGTATCTGACCTGTCAGAAGAAAATGTTAACCTAACAAAAGATTTTTGCGTGATTTCAGGAAGAAAATCAAAAAGAGAAGAAAAATCAACCGTAAAAGTCAAGAGTAATAATGTCGCCGAAAGTGTATTTGACCTGTCAGAAGAAAATGTTAACCTAACAAAAGATTTTTGCGTGATTTCAGGAAGAAAATCAAAAAGAGAAGAAAAAATCAACCGTAAAAGACAAATAAAAAAAAAATGAGAATAATTACACAAATCGAATAACACGTAAATTAAACCGAAATAAAGTTATTGCAAATCAAACCAAAAGCTGAGAAGTCATTTATTGTAGTTGTGATTGTGGCTCACATCTTCCTCTGGTTTTACGTCCAGAAACGGCTTAAACGCCTTCTATGAGTCGAGGATATGCTTCCCATCCAGTTTTCTTACAAGCTGGCAAACAGGGTCTTTTAACATCAGATTCCCAAGATGTTGCCATTCCCTTTGGAATTGCGGCCATAAATCAAGAATTTCTCTTTGTACGTCTCCACTAGGATGCGTCTCAAGAGAAAGTTGGATATTACCCAAATTCTCCTTACTCAGTCCATCCTTAATGAATTCAATTTTATCATCTCGATTAGAGGACGGAATCCCAATAGAACGACATTTACCGTTACACGTCCATCGTGCACATTTGTGGCAATTTGAACTCATGCGCTTTGCTCGTCGCTTCTTTGCAAAAGTGCTTCTACCTGTACCTGGTAAATGCAAAACAGGAAGATATTCATCTTCACGTACCTTGGCTTCAATTATCCAACGTATGTCTCCAGGAATCCCTTTCTGCATAAGCATTCTTAATCTTTCGAAACGAACTTGGTAAAGCTTCAGTAAAATATTTCGAGGAAAATGAGGAAATCGTTTCTGCAATCTTGTGAGAATATCATCCATCCTGAAAAGAAAAAAAATGAAAAAAATTGAAAGAGAAATTGGAAGAGAAATTTATATACAATATCAGTTTTGTGGGTAGCTGATGGAACCGATTTAAATAATCACGGAGTACCGTTATCCGCCATTTAACCGGGGTTAAAAAAAATATTATATTTACATCTAGTGTTTTCAAAACAAGGATCAGAAAGAAAAACAACATAAAAAGACTCAAAAACAAAACACTCTAAATAAAATCCTAAATTCTTCCCCCCACACATAATTCTTACATTGTCATTAATGTAATGTTATTATCCCCCAATGCAAGAATTATATGTAAGAGAAAAGAACTATTAAACAAAAGAAACTTATGCATCCTAAATGAACTTAAAAACAGTAAACACAATTAACAAAGAAACATAAGAAATAAAAATAAAAATAATAAAAATAATAAAAGAAAAAGGAAAAGAAAGAGAAAGAGAAAGCAAATCTGAATATGGAAGGTTGACAATTTCATCTTTAGTTGGGCTGCCTTCCCAATTAACACTTGAGTTAGTGTTTTGAATCTAACCAACACCCCTTCTTGGCTTTTTAGGCTTGTGAGGCTCATACATGAAATTTCCCAAATTTATGCGTTTGAGAGGAAGCTTTCTTTGCACAACAGTGGATGCATTCTCCATTACAAGTATTATTCCATCATCCTTGGTGGTGCATATCTCATCGAGGAATGGTGCATCTTTTGGTACTTGTTGAATGACATCCACAAACAAACTGTTTAAGGTTTCCAGCGTGTCTTGTTCATGTTCATCATCCTTGAACTTTGCGAATCTACTAGGAAAATGTGGAGAAGAAACATTAGTAAAAATTGGAATCTCAAACGTTACCTCAGGTGCCGAAATACTCTTATTTGGATCATTGGCTTCATTATCCTCAAGAATAGAATTCATCTCTAATTTTGTCTCATCCTCATCTTGTTCCTCATTCCTCAAGGTCACAATAGTAGCATTCTCTTTTGGGTTAATCATTGTTTGGGCAGGGAGTTCTTCAGATCTTTGTGCTACCCATACCACCATACTACTAGCCAATAGGCTCATTTGCCTTTCCAAACTCTGGATACTTGCCCTTGTTTCCTGTTGAAATTGCAAAGTATTAGTAACAAGAGAATCGATAAGATCTTCTAAAGAAGTACCTGAGTTTTGAGTCATATGTAGTGGCTGAAAAAGATCTGGTTCTTGAGACCATGATTGATTAAATCTAGATGGATGAGTGTAATTGGCATAAGGATCTACTTCTTGGTAATTTTTCGAGTAGCCATAATTAGTATGATCCCACCATCCCTCATGGTAAGTGTTTGAGTAATGATCATACTGTTGGTCTTGGAACACTTGATGGCCTTGACATCCTCCCATGGCAAATTGTTGAACTGGGAAGGTGAGATTGGCTTGTTGATTCTCCATGTTCATGTATGCCACCAACTCTTCAAGTGTTAGATTGCTCAATTCCATCGTTTTTTTTTTTTTCAAAATTTGATAAGAAAAACCCGTATGTACAAGAAAAATAAAATTAATTACAACTGAAAATAAGAATAAACCAATGAACTAATAAACTAAAGAAAGCAATCCCCGGCAACGGCGCCAAAAATTTGATGCACCCAAAAGAGTGTATCTTATTTAACCTTGCACTAAAAAGATCAATTGTAAGTATAATGATTAGCAAGGGTCGAGTCCTCAGGGATTGGGTTTTAATCTATGAGTTATTAGTTTATAACTTACGTTCAAAGAAAACAATAAAAGAAAAGGGGTTTTTGAAGCCAGATTTAAACTAAAGTAAATAATAAGAATAAGATGCAAGGCGGTATAACCAGCTAATAAAAATATATATACTAAATTAGGCGGTATAACCAGCCAATAAAAATAAAACAAAGTTAATATACAAATTAGGCGGTATAACCAGCCAATAAAAATAAATATACTTTTAAAAATAAGCAAACTAGAAAAGTAAGAAAACAAGTAAGTAAGAAGAATCAAATATGAAAAATATGGTTAAGGTTTCATTCTCCACCACTAGACATCATTAAGAATCAATTTCAGATCTATCAATATCAACCAACTATCAAAGTTAACAACCGTAGATAACAACAAGCTCTGTTATCCCAATCTTTCCTTAGTTTGTCGTTAAATAGAACAAGCTCTCTATTTAATCTCTAACCATTAAACAACCTAGAATAAGCTCTCTAAATTCAATTTAATGGCAGCTTTATGATGAGAAAGATAGGTTGATCTAAGCAACAAACACATAAGCTCGGATTGTTCAACTTAGGTTATGTTCCACTTTGCAATTATTGAAAACTTGACCATAATCATTAATCACAAATTGCCACTTATGAATAGGAAATCAAGACAATTACACGGATCAAGACTCCTAGACTAGTAATAGATACTTATCAAGATCTATCTAGTTGTACACCTAAATAAATCAGGACAACATCATGAACAATTCTTGTAGAAGAACATAAGCAACTTTGATAGAAAATTAATGATAGATAGAATCTGAAAATCAATCACAAAACATGTCTAGGGCTTTGAAATCACCCTTAACCAAATAGAAGTTTAGCCTAGCATAGGCATTGTAAACATAAACATAAAATTAAAGAGAATCTAAGAAGGAAATAAAAGAAAGAAAGAAGAAGAAGAAAATAAAGAAAAAGAAAACTAGAGAAAAGAAAGAAGAAGAAAACTTAGAGAATTTTATTACAATGGCTAATATCCTACCAATGTACAATATGATCCTCTACAATCATCCAAGGCCCTCTATTTATACACATTTTGGAGGGCTAAATGACAAGAGACAAGCTTTACAAATTTCAAAGGTAGGTATAATAGGTGGGTGCATTTTTCTAACAATTTTCGTCATATTGTATGACCATTTTGATCAGTCAACTTGATGGTCGATTTTGTCAATCTTGGAGGCCTGATCTGATCACATGGTCTTCTAGAAAAATGTTCCCCTATGAGTTACTGATTCATAGCCGTTGGAATCAGCTCATTTTCTGATGTGGAGAAGAAGATATGGGCAAAATACGAAAACAGGTCAGCACAGACGTCATTGCACATCAGCCAACTTGATGGTCGATTTCTTCAATATTGGAGGCTTTATCTGATCACATGGTCTTCTAGACAAATGTTCCCCTATCAGTTAGTGATCCATAGCCGTTGGAATCAGCTCATTTTCTGATGTGTATCGGACGATATGGTCAAAATGCGAAAACGGCTCAGGACAGACGTCATTGCACATCAGCCAACTTGATGGTTGATTTCGCTAGGGAAAACGACTCCGTTTCAAGAAGTGTAAAACATGAAAAAGATAGATATGCCTCTTAACTTTGCACGGTTAAACTTTCAGCCTTATTGCTTCAGTGAAACTCCAGATATAGCTGATATGGCAAAAGGTGTCGGAACTGGAACTGAACTGGATTTGCCCTTAATTCTAGTAATCTGAAATCACTCAAAGAAACTTGTGAAAAACACCAAATTACATAAAAATATAAAAGATCATAAACACAATTAGACTAAACAATAATAACTCGTATTTGACACAAAACAATAATAAAACATAACTAAAAACTATATAATTATACGAGTTATCAGTATAACATATACTCCCGGAGTTTATGAGCAGCCCAGGCCAGTGCACAACACATCTTTTTTACTGCCGAGTAGTTGGTCTCATAATCTGTAAACTTTTTACTCAAGTAGTAAATGGCATGTTCTTTCTTGCTTGTCTTATCTTGCTATCCCAAAACACACCCCGTGGACTTCTCATGCACTACTAAATACAAAATGAGCGATCTTCTTGGTGTGGGCGGTACCAATATCGGTGGATTGGTAAGATACTCTTTCACCTTGTCGAATGCCGTCTGGCAATCCTCGTCCCATTCACTCGGATCACACCTAGCGGTGAACTGGGAAATAAAACGGGCAATGTAATTCAATCTTCCCAGAAATCCTCGCACTTCTTTCTGTGTCCAAGGCGGAGATAAATTCTGGATAACACGTATCTTGTCAGGGTCTACTTCAATTCCTTTAACATTAACGATGAAGCCTGGATGTTACACCAAAAGTGCACTTGGTCGAATTGAGCTTAAGCTGGAACTTTCTTAATCGCCAGAACAACTTTCTTAGATTAACCATATGGCCTTCATCTTCACGTGACTTTGCAATCATATCATTAACATAAACCTCTACCTCTTTGTGCATCATGCCATGAAAGAGGGTCACCATTGCTCTTTGATAAGTCGCACCGGCATTTTTTAACCCAAACGGCATAACTTTATAACAAAATGTTCCCCACATTGTCACAAATGTGTTCTTCTCCATATCTTCTGGTGCCATCTTGATTTGGTTATAGCCTGAAAATCTATCCATAAATGAGAACAGTGAGTGTCTAGCGGTATTATCAACCAAGATATCTATATGGGGTAACGTGAAGTTGTCTTTTGGACTGGCCCTATTTAGGTCTCGATAATCGACACACATTCGTACTTTCCCATCTTTCTTCGGGACTGGACTATATTAGCCACCCATTCAGGATACTTGGCGACTTCCAAAAATCCAGCATCGAACTGCTTTGTCATTTCCTCCTTGACTTTTAGCAACATTTCAGGCTTCATTCGTCTCAACTTTTGTTTCACAGGTTTGCATTCTGGTCTCAAAGGTAAACGATGCACCACAATATCCGTATCGAGCCCCGGCATATCTTAATAGAACCATGCAAACACATCCGCATATTCGTGGAGCAGTTCTATCAATTCTCGTTTCTTTGCCAGTGATAGTGAAGTGCCGATTTTTATTTCCTTCTTATTATCCCCATTTCCCAGATTAACAATTTCCATTGTCTCCTGATGAGGCATAATTTGCTTTTCTTCTGACTTTATCAATCTCAACAAATCAGGTGATAAGTCGTAGTTCTCTATAGTCTCTTTATCATCAATTTCACCAATATCAATACATTTCTCAAAATCGATTTCCAAATCATTGATGAGATTGTTTTCGCATTCATTATTAGGAGACCTGGAAAGGCATAAGCAAAATAATATAGATAATTGTATAGGAAGACAAGATAGAAATATGAACTATAAAAGAAATGGCAAATGAATCGAGACATAATGCATTATAATTGTCATTTACTATGATGATAACTTCATAAAAGGAGCTCGTGCACAAAAGAAACTTTCATAACACTCTTGGACAGAAGTGTTTGAGGACTTAGTTTGTTAACCAGAAAGAGACCTAAATACAGAGGGTAAATCTACAGCATGCCAATTCTTCAATTCAAATCCTGGGGGGAACGGGTAGATGGTTATTTCTTCAGTCTTGCTTTCCTTCTCTTTTTCTTGTTCCGTCATCTGGATGCAGAAACCCGCAAACATTCCCTCCAAAGTCACGGCAGGTTTGGCCCCCACTGATGAATTGGGAAAAATAAAACCTGTTGATCGAAATGTCTCATAGAGATGGGGGATGTACATTTTCAGAGTTTCTATCTCATATCCCCTAAACCTTGCAAGCCTCTATTCTTTTTTTTCTCTTATCAGTCTCTCCCTGTCTTCCCTGGTCGTTTTGTATCCCAACCCAAACTTGTCCTCCTTTCTGATTATACTTATACACTTTCGAATTCTTTGCAGGTTCCTTCCCATACCAGTCTCGGCCCGGCAACCCTTCCCCAAGACCTGAGCAAGGCCGCTTTGAGTAGCAGAGGACAACTGAGGTATAGGCATCTTAGAACCTTCTCCAACAAATGTAGCGTTCACAAACTCCAAGGTCCAAAAAGAGCATTCCCTAGCTTCCTCAGTGGCTTCTATGTAGGGGATATTCGAGGGCTTTGATACAAGCAAATCTTTCTCTCTATCGACAATTATTTAGGGCCTTCCCACAAGACTCTGAATTTCACCTTATGATGCAGAGTGAATGGGATAGCACCAGCCATGTGGATCCAGGGCCTTCCCAACAAAATATTGTACGAAGGAACGATATCCATAACCTAGAAGACAATATCAAATGTGCAAGGACTAATTTTCATTGGTAACTCGATTTGCCCTGCCACTTGTCTACGAGTTCCATCAAATGCTCGCACTACCATATGACTGTTCTTCATGTAGGACCTATCGATAGGCAGTTTGGCCAGTGTAGTCATAGGCATGACGTTTAGTGCGGAGCCGTTATCCATGAGGACTTTCTCAATGATATGGCCCTTGCACCGGGCAGTGATGTGAAGGGCTTTGGTACTACCTGTCCCCTCAGGCATGATCTCATCATCGCTGAAAGCTATGAAGTTGTTAACAGCCACATTCCCCCTTCTTGGTCAAATTTTTTCACGGGCACATCAGGAGCCACGTATGCCTCATTCAGTACCTTCAAAAGTGCCCTTTGATGGGTCTTTGAATTCATCAATAGTTCCAAGATGGATATGCGAGCCCGCGAACTCCTTAATTGTTCCACAACATAGTATTCACTGTGTTTGATAAATTTGAGGAAATCACAAGCTTCCTCATCCGTTACAGGCTTGCTCATTTTTCGCTCAACTGCATTTTCTGGGACGGTCTCTTCTTCATCGGCCTTAGCTTTCCTTTTTTTGACCTTTTTCGATGCTTTCGGTGTATAGCATCTTCCACTCCTAGTAAAACCCCCAACACCAATATGTCTACGGCAGTCGCAGAAGCATTGAAAATTGGTGCAGCATTAATGGGCTATGGTGATATAAATTTACATTCTTTTATCCAAGGCACAGCCTTATCATTCTTGTAATGGAAAGGACTTGGTACTTCAATAGTCACCATTGGCCTTGACACCCTTGGTGTTTCCTTTACTGGCGAATTCTGGCTTTCCTCACAGTAGATAACCAACGGCTTTGGCTTAACCCATTTTTCTGAGGCCTTTGGGGTTTCCTCAATCACTACATCCACTGATTCTTCCTCCCATTCTGTGGAGAATTCTGTTGTGCCAATATCCATCATCTCTTGAATTTTGCCTAAAAAATCAGAGCATTGGTTGACAGTGTGTCCCACCAAACCTCCGTGATACCTGTAGAAGTGTCCAAAATCAAGTTCCAGCCCCGAGGGTTTCTGCCCCATATTGATCAACTTAAATAGCCCAACTTCAATCATAGCATCCAAAAATTTCCCATATGAGTTTGGGCATCCTCAATCCTAGATATCACCTTGCATCCATTTCTTTCTGTTATCGGGTTTGCTGCCATCTTCCCATGATAGGGTAAAGGGTTTGCAGTGATGTTAGGCTCCCCTTTGGTTGTGAAGCTTAGACAGCCGGCCCAATTAGGTGTTGCACTTTGTGTTTAAGAGCAGTGCAATTTTCCGTGGAATGACCCGTGTTGCCTCCATGGTAATCACAGTTTGCGTTTGGATCGTACCATCTTGGGGATGGGGGTTTCATGGGCTCAAGGAACATGGGTGCTACTAAATGGTTTTGGACTAACTTGGGGAAGAGCTGGGTGTATGTCATGGGGATCGGGTCGAACGGGGGTCTTTGTTGAATTGGCTGGGGCGCTCTCTGATTAGCACCCACATTGTTTATTGGACTGGTCGGGTTGGAAGCAGGTATAGGTGCCGTGTATACGAGTGCTGGCATGGACGATGGTGTATACACTGGCGCTGGTGGTCGATAGCTCATCGGGTATTGGGGTTGCGTGGGAGGGTAGAAGTATGGGTTAGGGGAGTAACTGTAAGATCCGTTTGTAGGATAATGGGTATAATTTTGTGGTGGTCGGCTCTCATACGAGACTGTTTGCACTTCTCCTTCTCTCTTCTTTGTTGCCCATACTTTCTTGTCATTGGCGGTTTCGCTTTCCTCGATCTTGCTGCTTTTTATGGCGCTCTCTATCATCTCGCAAACAATGACCATATCGACAAAATTTTTGGTAGCGTTGCCACCAACCTATCGTAGTATAGCCCTCGCAATGTATTGATAAACAATACAGTGGTTTCCTTTTCTGTGAGAGGCGATTGTACTTGAGCAGTCAAGTCTCTCCATTTCTAGGCATACTCTTTAAATCCTTCTTATGCTTTTTTCTCCATGTTTTGCAGGGATAACCTATCAGGCGTCATGTTAGCCATGTGCTTGTATTGGGCCAAAAAGGTTATTGCCAAATTTGTCCAAGTATGGATGCGACTACGGTCTAGTTGGTTGTACCACCTTGCGGCTGATCCTTTCAAGCTATCTTGAAAATAGTGGATCAATAATTTGTCATTATGAGTATGCCCAGCCATTTTGCGACAGAACATGGTGATGTGAAATGAAGGGCACTTGGTCCTATCGTACTTCTCAAATTCTAGGACCTTGAACTTCGGTGGTATTACTAAATCTGGAACCAAGCTTAGTTCACTTACATCAACTTTCCCGAAGGCGTCCGTCCCTTCTATCGCTTTGAGTCTCTCTTCTAGCATATCATATTTATGTTTTGTCCCGGTGTCCTCCACATGTTCTGTCACACTTTTCCTCAACGTTTCTTGCTCTACGGGGTCATCCAAGTTCGGGACGAGAACTGGGTTCGAAGGATGAGTCCCTGGGTTAGATGCAAACTGTCATTGACCTTGTTGACCTATGGGACTTGGCGTGCTGATGTACACATAAGGTTGTCCTCCCACTGGAGGTTCCCCTTGTGGATGCCTGTTTTGTGATATTTGGGTATGGGTTGGGGTAAAACCTAGCGGGTATAGAGGATCTTCATTATTACTTTCTTGAGGTCGGGGTTCTTCCCTCACAACCGAGATCTCTACTGGCCCCTTTCCCCTTGTTAGACTCATCATCATTTCCATTATCTTGGCCATTTGCTCTCGTGATTTTTCCTAGGACCTTGCTATCTGTTCCCGTACTTCCTATCGAGATTTGCCTAGCTGTTCTTGCAATTCTTTCTGTGCCCTTTCCATTCTCTCAATCTTGTTGTTTGTTCGTTTTCCATAGTCCTTGCGTGTGCTCGTGTTTTATCCGGGTATTTTTATCCGGGTACTTTGATTGGCGCTCAATTTTTATACCTTAGTTCAAACATCTCGGATTAGAACCTCATGACATATTATTTATTTATTCTTTATTGAGTGAATGAAAGAAAGAATGGATAAAGTGTAAATTGATGAACCAATAATTAATTGAGCAAATGAATTAATGGCTAAATGAATGCGTATGAATACATTGAAAGTATTGCTCTTGGGATAATTTTAATCGAATGGTCTTTCATTAAACACAGAATTTCATTACATCAACGATAAAAACATTGAACTTGTTCATACTGCCTAATAGCCTCGACTAGGAACTCTAACATTTGTTGCCCATATGTCTCTAATGGAATGACCTGGCACCTTAGGTCTTCGGCCCTCTCAGCCATCTCTCCGGCTTTCCAACCTACTTTATGGATCTGAGCCATGATGTGCTCAATGAGCTCATTCCTTTACAGGCAAGCTTCGGTGGTCATCTGGTGGGTGACTTGCCATTCTCTTTCTTTCTCATATAATGCTCTTAACAGAGAATCAATGTGACTTTTGTGGCCTTGGAGTAACCCTTCTAATTCCCAGACCTTCCTCCAAAGGGCCTCTTTCTGGAATTACTGCTTTTCTTCAATCTTCAATCTGGCTTGCAGTCTCTTGTTCTCTAGCTGGCACTTCAATAATTCAGCAAAAACAACGGAGTTCATGGCTTCTCTAGCTTGCTTCTCCCGTGAAAGCCTAACAGTTTTGACCTTCTCTTTCTTGGCTTTACCTTTCTAGTGGTCGCCTCTTTTTTTGAGCTCATCGATTTCCTTTTCCCATTCTTTGGAAAACTTAATGGTCCCTTCATATTTCATTTCTAACCGAAACCTCTTGTTCTCTAAGTGTAGATCCCAGAGATCTTCCTTTATTATGTCTCGATCTTTTCTAACGTCTTTCAATTTAGCTTTCTGAATTGAGCCTTTAATCTTCAAATCACTGACTTCTTCTTAGAGTCGAAGGGCTTCCTGGTTCATTCGGACCTTTTTCTTTTTGAACTCTAATTTCGTGATCTCCAACTCAGATGGTACCGTTTTCAGTTGCATATCCATTAGTGAAACATCTTCCCCATCAGGTGCCAATATTTTGTCGTTAACCCTATCAACTCTCCATACCATATAGCCTGATGTGAAATTATCGGCATACCGAGCCACTTCTAGCCGATATGTCTGCTTCCATGCTTCAACAATCTCTCGCACCTGTCTCATATACCCATCTTCCCTATAAGAAAATTCCAGCATACCAAGTCCATGAGTCACGAGGGTGAATTGACGAGATTCGAGCTGCCTTTGCACCATCAGTGGTGCGTAACTCACACCTCCCATATTCCCAACAAAGGAACACAAGCCATGTCTCCACATTTGTACAAAATCGGTACGGGACATATCCACGGAGCTTTCCAAGTTATCTCCTCTTTCTTGAGATTTCGGAGAATAGCAATCCATTGCTTCTCGGTCCTGGTTTCAGGCCAATCTTTCTTTTGAAATTCTCTCATCGGTACAAACGATTTCCAATATGGGCGAAGTTGGGCCTTCTCTTTCTTCCGAAAATGGCTCTGGATCCATACATAAAGAAGTTGTGTGCACCCTATAAACCACTCATTTTCGTCCCTTCTACAGAAGTTAAAGGACCGGATTGTTTTTGCCACAATTGCCGGTGATGGGTCTATTTTCTGCCCCAATTAGGGCTGTAAATGAATCGAGCTTGAACGAACAGACCTCTGTTCTTGTTCGTTTATTTATTTTTGAGCTTGTTTGTGTTCGGTTCGTGTTCGTTAAGGATTTTAAAATTGTGTTCAAGCTCTGTTCGTTTAAAATTGAGGGTATTCGTGTTTGTTCATTTAATGTTTACGAATGAGTTCATTTAAATTAAATGAACTTGTTCGCGAACATTAAATGAACATGTTCATGAACATATAATCGAACATGTTCGCAAACAATTAAAAATATGTTCATGAACAATAAACAAACAAATCTAAACAATTTTAACAAACAAACAAATAAAAAAAAAAGTCAACTTTAAATTATATTTAAATATAAAATAATAAAATATAAATATAAATTTAATTTAATTTAATTTAATTTATTATTAAATTGAAGTTATTAAATAATATTAATTATATTATAAGTAAATAAAATAAAATACAAATAATAATATTATTATCGAACAATAAACAAACATAAACAAGCTTTAAACAAACTAATAAACTAGCTTTAAACGAACCATAAACGAGCTTGTTCGTGAACATAAACGAACCGAACATACATCTGTTTGAACTCGGTTCGTTTAATAAACGAACATTAAAATTATGTTCATAATCGTTTATTTAGCTTACTAAACGAACATAAACGAACAAAAACCAAACTATTCACGAACGGTTCGTCGAACGCTCTGTTCGTTTATAGCCCTAGCCCCAATCTTTCAAAGATATCGAATACGGCTATTTCTACATGCCCCAAGGTCTTTAGGAAGATAACCAAACCATACACAGCTAAAGAGAAAATGTCTCGCGCTTTGTCCTTACTCGGGTGATTCTGAATCAAGGCTCGTAGAACGTCCCACGAGACACACTCGTTTTTTCCTTTCTTTACCACATGGCTCTCGACCCAACCCATATCCACGCCTAAGATCTTGGCTATATTCTTCTTGGACCCCGACGTTTTTGTATCCTTTAAATAAATTCGATTCGGGATGGAATGTTCGATACGAAGCAGGATCGAGTACTCTTCGATGATGGAGTTATATATTCTTGATTGAAGGTGAAGCAGTGATATGCGGGGTTCCAAAACTGTGCCATGGCCCGGATTAACCCATCATCGACCTTAACCGAGATTAATAGTGCTATATCCCCGTACAGCTGAGTGAAAATTTCTTTTTCTGCGGTGCTCCACTGATTCCATATACTTATCAACCCACTGAGATCATTATGCCGTATAACAAGATCAACCTTATCAGGCAATACTGACACATAGCCCTTTTTTAGACAGTCCCAACCTTATCCGGTATATCTAATGAAAATTCGGCATGGATCTACCTAGGTTCGACTTCGTAGGGTTCACTATATGCGGTTCGATCGAATTCTAAAGGCCCCAAATTGTTCTTCACTGTCGCCCGTGAAGGCTAGTAAGGCACCCCGATCCGAGGAAAGGATTCAATTTGTTAGAGTATTTTTTTTCCTTAGCCCATGCGGATTGTTAATCACGAAGGCATAGGAATATCATACTCCGGAAGTGTTTCGCTAGCCCATGCGAATTGTTAGTCACGAAGGCGTAGTTTACTTTACTTTCACTTAAAAATGACGAAACTCTGGTATAGAGCTTATGTTATGCGAATGCAAGTGTAGTGTGTGAGGAGGAACAAACAAACCTTTCACTACCTACTCTATAACCTTTATTCCAAATACACCGACAATTTATTAAAGCAAAAATAAAATAATATACCACATTAATTAACCGGGAAGCAAAAATATATATACAACATTAAATAACTAGAGAACATTAACAATATGCATGCGAATGATCATATTAAATTTTTTTATTACTTTTGGGAAATTCTCCTTATTTTTTTTTTTAAAAAAAAAGGGAATTATAATTAAAAACCAATTAAAATCGACCAACCGAGACTTTGGATAACACGCGACTAATTCTAGGCCTGACTCTCTAAAAGTCCCCAGTGGAGTCGCCAAACTATCATAACGTTTTTTCGAACTGCTAGATGATTAAAAAAACAAATGGAATCACCACCAATCTTTTTTGTTTAGGTGTGATTGGCCACCTATTAAAAACCGGTCTTTATAAAACATTTTGAAATTAATTAAAACATTTTGAGAAAACCAATTTTGAAATATGTGTTTTAATCCAGAGAGAAAACAAAAACGGGTTCGGGAGTCGGTTACGTGCGGGGAAGGATTAACATCCCCACAACGTCCATATGAAAACAATACCTTATTGATCACGCGTTATCCTAAGTCTCGATAAATGTTGGTTTTAGGTTCAGCATTTAAAATTAATTCCCTTTTTAACAATAATCATATTATTTGAGAATGATCCGAAATTTATTAATGCAAAAATTTTCCATATTTCCCGGCAGACCCGGCAAAACTCAAAAATTTTAATTTTTTTAGAATTCTCTGAATCACCATCGTTTTTAAAAAAAAGAATATTCTGTTGTTAATGACAATTGATGATATCCTCCCCGGCAGACCCAGCAGAGAACTCATGAATTATTTTAAGTCGGGAATAACCTTGTTTTGTTAAAAATTGTTGGTTTTTATGCATTTAAAATTATTTGAAAATGATCATTTTTTTATATATATTTTAAAAGGATAAATAATGCATTTAATAAAAATAAAATAAGATAAGAAAATAAACTAAAAAATAATAATAATAACTACTATAATAAGGAATGTAAATAAATAAAAAAGATAAAATTATAAAATAAAATGAAATGTAAACAAAAAAATAAAAAATAACATAGATGATAAAAAAAATTAAATCACAAAAAATTAAATATAAAAATAAAACTTACCTTAAAAGATTGCAAAAAATTCAAAACTTGAGTGTTAGAATTAATTCTTGAAAATAAAATAAAATCTTTGTTTCCTTAATTTTTTTTTCCTTTTATTATTTTTTTTTCTTTCTTTCTTTCCTTTCCTTTCTTTTCTTTTCTTTTCTTTTCTTTTCTTTCCTTTCCTTTCTTCTTTTTCTTTCTTTCTTTCTTTCCTTCTTTCCTTTCTTTTCACCTTTTTTTTTTTCTTTCTTGATTTTCTTTAATTTTTTCTTTCTTTCTTTCTATCTTTCCTTTCCTTTCTTTTTTCCTTTTTTTTTCCTTTCTTCCTCCTTCCTTTTTCTTTCCTTTTTTCCTTTTTCTTTTCTTTCCCTTTTTTTCCTCATTTTTTTTTCTCCTGGCCCTCAGAATCGGGTCAGGTGCGCAGACCTCGGGTCGGATCCGGGTCCGCACGTGGACCCTAGGCTTGCCTAAACGACGTCGTTTTCGACGTCTATATAAACCCTAAAAAAGATTTTTTATTTATTTTCAACCTTTCCTTTCTCTAGCCTATCCTCTCTCTCCCTTCTCTCTAGAAAAAAAAGCCCAGAAACCACTCCAATACCCAGAATCCGACGTCGGTCTGTCGCATCGGTTGCCATCACAGTTGTCGGCCGTCGCCCACCGACGGCTGATCTCTTCCCAAATTTCAGACTTCAACTCTCAAACCTATTTTTTCCAAATTCGAAACCAGATCTGTCGAAATCTAAACTCAAAGAGCTACATCTAAACCCGAAAATGAAAGGATTTTTTTTGTTGTTGGCTGCTAGGTTTTGGGTGGGGATGATTTTTTTTTGGGTTGATGGCTATTGGGTGTTGGCTGTGTGGTTTCTTTTTGGGTTTGGGCTGTCTAGGTGGTGGTGAGGTGCTTTGTGAATCTTTTTTTGGTTGATTGTTGGCTGTTTTGGGGCTTGGATGGTGGGTGTTGGGTTGTGGGTGAGGGTCTCAAAAATAGGGGAGTGGTCTGAGAGCCAGTGTTTGTGTGGTGGGGCTTTTGTTGAGGGTGGCGTGTTGGAAGGAAGGGTGGTGCCTTAGGGAAGGGTGGCCGTTGTAGGGGGCTAGGGCAACAGGGGCTACGGTGGTCGTTGCAGGGGGCTAGGGCAGCAGGGGCTATGGTGGCTGCTGTAGGGGGGCTAGGGTAGCAGGGGCTAGGGTTTGCTAGGTGGCCAGGGTCCTTGTGCAGGCTGCAAGGCCTACTGGGAAGGTTGTTGGGCCCGGATGCAGGCTGGCCTATTGGGCAGGCTGGTTGCCGAGGGATGGGATGGGCCTGCTGCTTGGCAGGCCCAGTTGGCCTTGCTGCTTAGCCAGCAAGTTGGGCCTGCTAGGCCGGCGGGCCAGTTGGGCTGTTAGGCCAGCAAGCCCGATTGGCCCCTGGGTCCAAGCCCAAAAATAAATAAATAATAATAAATAAATAAAACTAATAAATAAATAAAAATAAATTTTGGATTTAAATCTGAGTATTACCCGGACAAAATTAGGGCATTACATATATTAAATATTAAATAATAAATTTTAAAATAAAAATTATAATTTTAAAAAATAAAAAATAAAAATTATGAATTTTAAATAAAAATTAAAAAAATATTAATTTACAAAAAAATTACAAATTATATAAATTTTTTTATATAAAATTTGTTTATACAATTTCTATATATTTTTTAACTATATGTATACAATTTATATATATTTTTAACGGTATGTATACAATAACTATATGTATAATGGTATTATTTGTTGATGCGAACTCTCTCTCGATGTACCAAATTGATAAAAACATTTTCGACGGCTATGACCTTCATTCCTACATAATCCACAACGCTTTAGTTGGTCTTTCTCCCGGAGGTCCATTTCATTACGAATACGAATTCAAAAAATCCGATTGATATTACGATAAATCTTCAATATTTGTAAAAAAATTTGTAAATTGTTATTTTTTAATTTTAATTTAAAATTTATTTTTTTAAAATTATATAATTTTTATTATTTAATAATTAATATATATATATATGTTGGAAGTCGCCACCACCTTAAAAAAAATTACAAATTAAAGTGGAGAAGTCGCCACCGATGAGGGCGTTTTTTTTTTCAATTATTCAAGGGATGTATAAATTTTTTTTCATTTGTTGTAAAAACAAAATATTTTGATAAATAAAAAAAAAATCAATAAATAAAAAAATAAAAAATAGTTATATTAAAATAAATTTGCTAAAAATAAATAACCCAAAAATCATTATACCTTACTAAATATTGGACTAAACTCAAATATGATGGGCTCGAGGCTTCTTAAAAATTCCTAAACCCAAAACTTTAAGAGAAATTTTTTTTTTTTTTTAAAACCCTTTCTCTCTCTAACTTCTTCTTGTTGCTTTTAGATATATCCATGGACCCGTCCGTAACACATTTCTTATATACAAAAGCTTTCTTGATTGATTGCTTTTTAATTTTTTTTAAAAGGAAAAAAATGTTCAAATTATTCCTTTTAGTAGTTGAGATTTTGTTTCTAAACCTTTTTTCGCATTCGTTTTTCACCATTTACTTTAAAGTGGTGAGAAAATAAAATTTATATTAATTATATTCTTTGAAAATTCTGGACCGTTTTATCATAAAATATGATAAATGTCTTTTTACATTAGAGGTGTTCAAGGATGGACGAAATCAGAATAAGTTCAATTGTTCAAATAAAAAAATTGTTTATCCAGATTCGATCTGTCATCCGAAACCTTGTTTTATTATTTGAAATATATTAAAATATTAAAAAAAATTTATATATTAATATTTTATAATTAAATTTAAATAAAAAATAAATAAATAGTAATCTAAACAGAACAATTCAAATTATAAAAAATTTATTTCATACTCGACTCGTGAACATATTTACTTTACATGTATATTATTTAAATTTTAGAATTTGTATTTTAAAATTTAATGTACCTAACACTCTCCTTAAGCTTCTGGAACCATTCGATTTGTATCCAAGAAATTTTGGAGTTTTGAATAAAAAAATTCAACGAAATCTTTATGTTATTCTTACTTGTGATGAAGAATTCTTTGAATTTCACCATTCATTCCAGCTATCCTCATGTATTTGTTTTTTTTTTATTATTATTATTTTTAAAGGAGATAAAATTTTATGAAAAAAAAAATTGCATACATTATGTGAGACCTGTTTAAAGATTGGATTATTAACTCGGCTTGATAAGTTAGATTTATATTGAATTGGATTTGGACAGAAATATTTTTTATTTGGACTGATCCGAATTACTATTTGTGTAATAAAAAAATATTTTTTTATTTAAATTTAATTATAAAAATATTAATATAAAAATAAATATTTTATATACAGTGAAATGGGTTTGCGGGTCGGGCTCGACGCGAAATAAATTTAGGTAAGAAAAAAGAAATTCAAACCATGGCCCAATTTATGAGTAAATCTAAGTAAAAAATAACAGCTTCTTTCTATAAAAAAAAAAAAAAAAAGAAAAAAGAAAAAAAAAAAAGGAAAGTTCGGATCAACTAGAAAGCTGTACCTAAAAGAAGATAAATTTAGCTGCCAACCAGAGGGGAAAAAATATGTTATCTTAAAACTAAATGTTTAGATGGTTGGAATATTATTTTTCGACTATACAATTTGACAACTATTTCTATTTGGAATTTAAGCCATTTTCCTTGTCTCAGGGTCATGGGACATATATAATTAAGCAAAGAAGGATGGTTTGGAATTGGATTCTTATTTTATGGGGAAAACTATTAAATTTTCTATGGAGACTGATCTAATTTAATTTAATTTTAAAAATAAATTATCCGACATTAAAACGATCAAAATCCAAATTGATCCAAACTCAAAGTAATATAAACTTGATCCTAATCTGTTTAATTTTGAAAGTCAATAACTTGAATTAATTTTAAAATTGATAGCAAGATAACCAATATAGTATCGGTGGGTGTACTATTTTTATTCTGATACTGATACATACTAGTATATATTGATGTGTTTCAGTATATTATTTGGGATTTATTGATATTTTTCAAATATTTGTTTCATAGATAAAGTCAATTTTCAAGTTCTCCAATAATATTTATTATATAGAATGCAAATATATTTCCATTATATATATATATGTTTATATGAAAATATAATTTTTCAAAATTATAAGTATTTAATATCCAAAATTTTTAAACATCAAATAAATAAAAAAATATTTAAAAATATAATAAATTATCATTAATCTGGTTAAAATATAGTAATTTAATGAAAATATTTTATTTTTGAATGATTATGAAAAAATAAAGAGAATTAAGAATTGAGGTTAAAAGAATCAAATAAGTAAAAATATTTTTAAAAAATAGAAAAATCGAAATCTTGTTCTTATCTGTATGAACCGATACAAAAAAACGAAACGATACAATGGTAATATCTAACTATTTTTTTCAAAATTGATATATACCGATCGATACTATCGTATTCGGTATAGTACCAATAACTCTGATTAATAATCCAAATCAAGTTTAAAATGTAATATATATATATATATATATATATATATATTGCAAATGTGCAGAATCAATATTGGTGGAGCATTTTTATGAAACCTCATTAGACCTGTTCATGACCGGGTAGCCCGTCCGGTCCGATCGGGCAGGCCTGGACATAATTTTTCATGATCCTGGCCAGCCCAGTTCGGATCATTGTTTAAGTATTAAAATATAATTTTTTATTTAAATTTAATTATAAAAATATATAAATATTAGTAAAAAATAAATTTTTTAATTTTTTATTAATAAATAAATAGTAATCCGGGCCGGCTCAGGGCCGGGCTTGGGCAAGAGTTTGAATTGTTTTTGGACCGTGGCCCGGCCCATGGACAGATCTAAACCTCATCCAATGCAAAGAATTTATACAAGAATTTTGCTAACGAGTGTTCTAAGGGCACTCTTTAAGGTTACTATATATAATAATATCTCCATTCAATACATTGAAAATGATGAATAAAATTATCAATTTTTATATTTAATACAATACTTTTACTATAAATAATAAATTAACTAACTTTAAAAAAGTACCTTAAAAATATTTATTAAAAAAACTCTTTATACAAATACCAAACTCTAAAACCGCAACTAACTTTGAATTGAATGGTGAATTTAATTAAGCAAATAGTATCCTATATATTTTGCTAACGAGTGTTCTAAGAGCACTCTTTAAGATTACTATATATAGCAATATCTTCATTCAATACATTGAAAATGATTAATAAAATTATCAATTTTTATATTTAATACAATACTTTGACTATAAATAATAAATTAACTAACATTAAAAAATACTTTAAAAATATTCATTAGCAAAACTCTTTATACAAATACCAAACTCTAAAACCGCAACTAACTTTGAATTGAATGGTGAATTTAATTAAGCAAATAGTATCCCATCCCATCCAATCCCTGGTCTAAGGCATGAAAGAAACAATCCAACTTCAACAAATCATCGGAAAACGCTCCATCTACCATCACACTTGTCTTGCAATGGAGCCTTACTCATTACTATAAATATCGCTCGCACTATTGAGGTTTGCATCACCAAAGTTAAGCATCTAAGATTTATAAACTTCTCTAGTTGTGTTTTTTGTCTTCCAAGAAAAAATGAACCAATCCCAGAATACAAGCTTTCAAGCTGGCCAAGCTAAGGGCCAAGCTCAGGTGAGTGAAGCTGCTGTTTCATGGCATGGATATGAACAACATAAATATATGAAGTAGCATATTTACTTTACATTTTTGCTAATTATTTTCCATTTTCTTTTCTCAGGAGAAGACCAACCAGATGGCAAACAAGGCTAGGGATGCTGCACAATCTGCTAAGGAATCATGCCAAGAGGTTCAAGAATTCTTTTTTATTTCTTTTTTTTGTTTTTCATTTTCTTTTAGATGCAAGGAATATATATATATATATATATATATATATATATATCTATGTGAATTCAACTAGGTTTGTTTTGCAGGCTGGTCAGCAGGTGAAGGCTAAAGCACAAGGTGCTGCTGATTCCATCAAGGATTCAATGGGGATGAACAAATGAAACTGCTGGTTGTTGATCCCACCACACCACACCACCTCTATGGCAACTATTCATTTTTGAGCTTTTGATTTTTGTTGTTTCTTTTGGCAACATTTTCTTCATTTTGGTCATGTAGCCCTTGAGCTAAGAAGAAAAATCTGCCCTAGGTTTTTCAGTTTCAATAATTTCTATAAGTTGTTTAGCCATGTTTACAATCGAGCTTGTGTATTGTCTTAAGGCTATTAAATTTTAAAAAAAAAAAGTAAAAAATAATTTTAATTATTGATTGTAAACATCTAATTTTGTCCGGATTCCTAAACAATATATGTTTTTCTTCAAATCCGAGTTTCTAAATTTACTTCAATTTCATGGTTTAATGGTTTGACACTTGGGCTCGCCAAGATGGGCAAAGCCGGTTTTGACATTTTGATTTAAAAAATCAACATTGGAAAAGTCAACATAAGCAAAGTCGAAGTCCCACAGGAAAAAGTTAACTTTGAAAAATCAAGATTAAAAAGAAAAATTGGATGTTAAAGAGGTAATCTTGATAATAGAAAAAGTCAACTTTGAATAATGGAGAGATATATATTTGGAATAAAATGGTGGAAAGATTTGGAGGAAAATTCAAGACAATGTTGGAAGCCCATATTTTTTAATCATTTAATTTTTTTTTTTTGTTTTCATTTTTTTTACTCAAAACTTATTTTAACTACAAAATAATGAGAATTTTTTTAGGCTTAAAATTATCTTTAATTATTATTAAATTAAATTCTAATTAAGTTATATTCTAATTCAAGTACATGTTAAATATTTTAGACTTATCTTTAATTCAATTATATATTAATTTTGAAATAAATTTTTTAAAATATCTTTATTTAATTTATTAATTACCGTTATTTAAAAATTTTAGTGATAATGAAATTAATTAAAGGAAAAAAAGAAAGAAAGGAGAATAAAAATGCATATTACTTAGAAAAACACATTTTATCTCTTGAAAAAGAAACTATCTTAGCACTCTGTTAATCAAATCAATATTTATTCAAATTTTACTTTAAATATTAAAAATACGATTTTTTTAATTTTTCTGTCTAATTTTTGTTTTAATCAATTTCTTTATCATTAAACTTTTTTAAATAATAACAATTGATTTATTTTTAAATAATAATAACATAATATATTAATATCAAAGTTAATATATATAATTGAATTAAAGATAACTTTTTTTTAAAAAAATGTATAAAAGTTTAGGTGAGAGGAGGCTACCCAGTCCATGATCAGGGCATGCCATAAGCCTTAGAGAGGGTTAACAATGGTACTTACAGATCATCCACCAAGTGAAATTGCTGGTGAGACTCGAATCCTGGTGCTTGCGAAGGCGCAAATAAATACTCAACTAACTGAACCAATCCACGTTGGCGTAAGTTTAAAATATTTAACATGTATACTTGAATTAGAATATAATTTAATTAGAATCTAACTTGATAGTAATTAAAAATAATTTTGTAGTTAAAAAAATTTGAGTAAAAAATAATAATAATTAGCAAAGGGTATATTTATTTTTTTATTTAAAATTAACCTAAAAATAATACTTTAAAAAGTTATTGTATTTTGTATCAAACCTTAAAAATTAAGTGAATGTTTTTCAAATTACATAAGATAAATATATTTTTTTTTATCAAATTCGAGTAGATAAATATATTTTCCGTGAAATTGAAGGTACCTAACACTCTCCTTAAGCTTCTAGAATCATTCGAAAAGTATTTGAATCCAGATATTTTGGAGTTTTGAATAAAAAAAAATATCAACGAAATCTTTTATGTTATTCTTACTTGTGAAGATGAATTCTTTGAATTTCACCATTCATTCCAGTTCTCCTCGTGTATTTTGTTGAACTCACTCGGTCCATCAGAAGTGGGCCCAATCCATCAAGCACAAGGCTCAATTAAATAGTTTAGTCAGACGAGCCCAACAATCATCAGAAATAGAGGCCTAGGACACGTGGGCACCTCTCAATCTTTCAGAGGTCACATTTCCAGTTACCTCGACGCCTACTTAGGGTAGTGCGAGGCATTAAATAATACAGTCTGCAGACGACGGACATTAAATGCGGCCGTCTCTTAGATAAGGCCCCCCGAGGCCGCTTATATCAGACGACTTATTAGAGTCGGGCACGTAAAACTAGTAGAGCGAGCACCAGCTCGTCCGACCTCCTCTATATATAGCCTTCCCTATGATCATTCACGGTTAAGCTCTTTCTCTCTCCTTTTAGACTACTATCTCTCTCTGACATCCTTTCTTCCTCCTTCAAATACAGATTTAACTATCGGAATGTGTCTCGGAGCTCAACCTCCGGTGCCTTTTGACTTATTTTCCTCCTTCTCAGGACTTCAGGCCACCAGGGACCTCAGGAGCATCACCACGACACAAAAAGACATCAATATATTTGTTGTTTTTTTTTTTTTTTTAAAGAGATAAAACCTTATGGAGAAAACTTGCATACACTATGTGAGACCTGCTCAAAGACCATGTTATTCGCTCGGCCTGATAGGTCAGGTCTATATTAGATCGGGTGTGGACAGAAATATTTTTTATTTGGATCGACCCGAATTCTTGTTGGTATAATAAAAAAAAATTTATTTAAATTTAATTATAAAAATAATATAAATATTAATATAAAAATAAAAATAAAAATAATTTTTTTAATATTTTAATATTCTATGAACAGTGAAACGGACTTGCGGGTCAGGCTCGACTTGAAATGGGCTTTGGTAAGAAAACTTTTTTTAAGATCTCGGCCCGGGCCATGAGCAAAACTAGTGAAAAGTAAACGCTTCTTTCTCGATAAAAAAGAGAAAAAAGAAAAAGAAAGGAAAATTCGGATAAACTAAACAGCTGAACCAAAAAGAAGATAGGGTAAATTTGAAAAATATACTCTTTACAATACAATAATTATTAAATGATATAATGAGTAAGAATTATTTCAAAAAGAGAAATGAAAAATATAAAATTATTAGGAAAGAAATTGTAAAGACAAAATTACCCTTGATAAAAAAAACTTTCTTCTCACTTTTCCTCTTATTTTTTTTTATTTATTTTTAATTAAAAATAAATTTTTCTAAAAATAAATTTTTTAATTTTAAAACATAATTTTTTTTATTTACTTTTTTTAATTGAAAAATTTTAAAAATAATAAATAATACAAATAATATTTCTAAAATTAATTTTTCTTTTTATTTTTTAAAATTTTAAAAAATAAATATTTTAATATTTTATTTTTTTAATTTATTTTTAATAAATTTGTTTAAAATAATATTTTTTCAATGGAAAGAGAAAGGAAAAGGAAGTTTTTTAAGGACAATTTTATCTTTACAATATCTTTCCCAATAATTTGTAACTTTTCATTTCTTTTTTTCAAATAACTCTTAACTATTAAATCATTTAACAATTATTTAATTATTGAGGGCATATTTTTCATATTTACCCATTTTCCTGGTCTCAGGGTCATGGGACATATATATAATTAAGCAAAGAAGGATGGTTTGGAATTGGATTCTTATTTTATGGGGAAAAACTATTAAATTTTCTATGGAGACTTATCTAATTTAATTTGATTTTAAAAATAAATGTATAGACATTACAATCAAAATCCAAATTGATCCAAACTCAAAGTAATATGAACTTGATCCTAATCTGTTTAATTTTGAAAGTCAATAACTTGAATTAATTTTAAAATTGATAGCAAGATAATCAATATAGTATCGGTGGGTGTACTATTTTTATTCTGGTACTGATACATACTAGTATATATTGATGTGTTTCAGTATATCATTTGGGATTTATTGATATTTTTCAAATATTTGTTTCATATATAAAGTCAATTTTCAAGTTCTCCAATAATATTTATTATATAGACATGCAAATATATTTCTATTATATATATATATGTTTATATGCAAATATAATTTTTCAAAATTATAAGTACTTAATATCCAAAACTTTTAAACATCAAATAAAAAAAAATTTAAAAATATTGTAAATTATCATTAATCTGGTTAAAAATATAGTAATTTAATGAAAATATTTTATTTTTGAATGATTATGAAAAAATAAAAAAATAATAAAAATTAAGAATTGAGGTTAAAAGAATCAAATAAGTAAAAATATTTTCAAAAAATAGAAAAATCAAAATCTTGTTCCTATCTATATGAACCGATACAAAAAAACGAAACGATACAATAATAATATCTAACGATTTTTTTCAAAATTGATACATACCGATCGATACTATCGTATTCGGTATAGTACCAATAACTCTGATTGATAATCCAAATCAAGTATATATATATATATATATATATATATATATATATATATATATTGCAAATGTGCAGAATCAATATTGTTGGAGCATTTTTATGAAACCTCATTAGACTTGATCATGGGTCGAGTAATTCGTTTGGTCCTGTCGGACCGGATCTGGACATGATTTTTCATGATTCGGGCTGACCCAGTCCGGGTCACTGTTTAAGTATTAAAATATTATTTTTTATTTAAATTTAATTATAAATATTAATAAAAAAAATTTAATTTTTTATTAATAAAAATAAATAATAATCTGGGCCCGAGGGTCGACCCAGGCCAGCCCAGGGCAGAGCCTGGGTAAGAGTTTGAAATTTTTTTCAAGCTGCGGCCCGACCCATGGACAGGTCTAAACCTCATCCAATACAAAGAATTTGTACAAAGATTTTGCTAACGAGTGTTCTAAGAGCATTCTTTAAGATTACTATTAGAGGTGGCAAAATGAACCCGAACCCAAAAACCCGCCCAGGAAAACCCGAACCCGAACCCGCCCAAACCCGATTTGACCAAAAAGTCAAAAACCCGAACCCGAAAAAACCCGAACCCGAATGGGCCCGAACCGAATGGACCCGAACCCGAATGGGCCCGAACCCGAATGGACCCGAACCCGAATGGACCCGAACCCGAATGGGCCCTAACCCGAATGAGCCTGAACCCGAATGAGCCCGAACCCGAATGGACCCGAACCCGAGACCGGCCCGAACCCGAACCCGAATTTAATACTAAAAATAAAAATAATCAAATTGCAATTAATTAATTTTTTTTACAAAGCAATAACTTTAATTATTAATTTTATTCTAATTTTTTAAAATAATTTAATTAAAATTTAAAATTTAATATATATATATATGATGATGAAATAATAATTTTATCAAAAAGTAAATTATATTTTGTACTTATAAGTTATAACTTTAACGTTAGATGAATTTACAATCTAAATATTTTAAATTCTTGAAAATTTTAAAGATGTGAAAAAAAATTTGACACTAATTAAATTATTCTTTAAGGGTAAAAAAATTTGACAATAATTCAATTATTTTGGCCTTTTGGGTTATACTTATACGGTTAGGTTAGAGTAGGTTTAATTGGATTATGGCTTTCATGAGATTTTATTTTAGCGGGTGGGTTTAATGGGGTTTTGGGTTTTATGGCCTTTTGGTTTTGGGTATATTTATTATATATTAATAAATAATCATATTAATTATATATTTATTACGTATAATTTAAATATAAATTATATTTTTTTAGTACTACTTTATAATTTATACTTTATACTGATGAAAAAATATAAGTACTCAATATATATATATATATCTTGACTATAAGCATAAATTTTTTGCATTTTATAAGTATATAAACGAATAGATGAAGACCAAAATTTATTTTTAAAAGTTTTTTATTTTATAGTGAATATAAATTATAATGTATTTATATTTTGAAATTCGAGTTCATCAAATCAATTATTTTAAATATCAATATGATTAAAATATAATATATCATATTTTTTATAATAAATTATTTCAAAATTTGATTTTATATAACAAATTAATTTCTTATTCTTTTGGTGCTAACAAATATTAATTTTAAAAAATAAATATAATTAAAAATATCATATAATAGCAAAAGTATAAAAATAATAATAAATTAATAATTTGTTTTTAGATATAAATATTTAAATTACGTAAAAATGATTACATCTAATATAAAATAAAATGATGTAAAACATACCTGAATCCAGACAGAACCCGAACCCAGACCGAACCCGAACCCGAACCCGAATGGGCCCGAACCCGAATGGGCCCGAACCCGAATGAGCCCGAACCCGAATGGGCCCGAACCCGAATGAGCCCGAACCCGAATGAGCCCGAACCCGAATGGACTCGAACCCGAATGAGCCCGAACCCGGATGGACCCGAACCCGAATGAGCCCGAGCCCGAATGAGCCCGAACCCGAATAAACCCGAACCCGAATGAACCCGACCCGAACCCGCCCAATTGCCACCTCTAATTACTATATATAGCAATATCTTCATTCAATACATTGAAAATGATTAATAAAATTATCAATTTTTATATTTAATACAATACTTTGACTATAAATAATAAATTAACTAACTTTAAAAATATTTATTAGCAAAACTCTTTATACAAATACCAAACTCTAAAACCGCAACTAACTTTGAATTGAATGGTGAATTTAATTAAGCAAATAGTATCCTATATATCCCTGGTCTAAGGCATGAAAGAAACAACCCAACTTTAACAAATCATCGGAAAACGCTCCATCTACCATCACACCTGTCTTGCAATGGAGCCTTACTCATTACTATAAATATCGCTCGCACTATTGAGGTTTGCATCACCAAAGTTAATTAGCATCTAAGATAATTACTTCTCTACTTAGTGTTTTTGTCTTCCAAGAAAAAATGAACCAATCCCAGAATACAAGCTTTCAAGCTGGCCAAGCAAAGGGCCAAGCTCAGGTGAGTGAAGCTGCTGTTTCATGGCATGGATATGAACAACATAAATATATGAAGTAGCATATTTACTTTACATTTTTGCTAATTATTTTCCATTTTCTTTTCTCAGGAGAAGACCAACCAGATGGCAAACAAGGCTAGGGATGCTGCACAATCTGCTAAGGAATCATGCCAAGAGGTTCAAGAATTCTTTTTTATTTCTTTTTTTGTTTTTCATTTTCTTTTAGATGCAAGGAATATTTATATATATATATATATATATATATATATATCTATGTGAATTCAACTGGGTTTGTTTTGCAGGCTGGTCAGCAGGTGAAGGCTAAAGCACAAGGTGCTGCTGATTCCATCAAGGATTCAATGGGGATGAACAAATGAAACTGCTGGTTGTTGATCCCACCACACCACACCACCTCTATGGCAACTATTCATTTTTGAGCTTTTGATTTTTGTTGTTTCTTTTGGCAACATTTTCTTCATTTTGGTCATGTAGCCCTTGAGCTAAGAAGAAAAATCTGCCCTAGGTTTTTCAGTTTCAATAATTTCTATAAGTTGTTTAGCCATGTTTACAATCGAGCTTGTGTATTGTCTTAAGGCTATTAAATTTAAAAAAAAAATAATAATAATTTTAATTATTGATTGTAAACATCTAATTTTGTCCGGATTCCTAAACAATATATGTTTTTCTTCAAATCCGAGTTTCTAAATTTACTTCAATTTCATGGTTTAATGGTTTGACACTTGGGCTCGCCAAGATGGGCAAAGCCGGTTTTGACATTTTGATTTAAAAAATCAACATTGGAAAAGTCAACATAAGCAAAGTCGAAGTCCCACACGAAAAAGTTAACTTTGAAAAATCAAGATTAAAAAGAAAAATTGGATGTTAAAGAGGTAATCTTGATAATAGAAAAAGTCAACTTTGAATAATGGAGAGATATATATTTGGAATAAAATGGTGGAAAGATTTGGAGGAAAATTCAAGACAATGTTGGAAGCCCATATTTTTTAATCATTTAATTTTTTTTTTGTTTTCATTTTTTTTACTCAAAACTTATTTTAACTACAAAATAATGAGAATTTATTTAGGCTTAAAATTATCTTTAATTATTATTAAATTAAATTCTAATTAAGTTATATTCTAATTCAAGTACATGTTAAATATTTTAGACTTATCTTTAATTCAATTATATATTAATTTTGAAATAAATTTTTTAAAATATCTTTATTTAATTTATTAATTACCGTTATTTAAAAATTTTAGTGATAATGAAATTAATTAAAGGAAAAAAAGAAAGAAAGAGAATAAAAATGCATATTACTTAGAAAAACACATTTTATCTCTTGAAAAAGAAACTATCTTAGCACTCTGTTAATCAAATCAATATTTATTCAAATTTTACTTTAAATATTAAAAATACGATTTTTTTAATTTTTCTGTCTAATTTTTGTTTTAATCAATTTCTTTATCATTAAACTTTTTTAAATAATAACAATTGATTTATTTTTAAATAATAATAACATAATATATTAATATCAAAGTTAATATATATAATTGAATTAAAGATAACTTTTTATTAAAAAAATGTATAAAAGTTTAGGTGAGAGGAGGCTACCCAGTCCATGATCAGGGCATGCCATAAGCCTTAGAGTGGGTTAACAATGGTACTTACAGATCATCCACCAAGTGAAATTGCTGGTGAGACTCGAATCCTGGTGCTTGCGAAGGCGCAAATAAATACTCAACTAACTGAACCAATCCACATTGGCGTAAGTTTAAAATATTTAACATGTATACTTGAATTAGAATATAATTTAATTAGAATCTAACTTGATAGTAATTAAAAATAATTTTGTAGTTAAAAAAATTTGAGTAAAATAATAATAATAATTAGCAAAGGGTATATTTATTTTTTTATTTAAAATTAACCTAAAAATAATACTTTAAAAAGTTATTGTATTTTGTATCAAACCTTAAAAATTAAGTGAATGTTTTTCAAATTACATAAGATAAATATATTTTTTTTTATCAAATTCGAGTAGATAAATATATTTTCCGTGAAATTGAAGGTACCTAACACTCTCCTTAAGCTTCTAGAACCATTCGAAAAGTATTTGAATCCAGATATTTTGGAGTTTTGAATTAAAAAAAATCAACGAAATCTTTTATGTTATTCTTACTTGTGAAGATGAATTCTTTGAATTTCACCATTCATTCCAGTTCTCCTCGTGTATTTTGTTGAACTCACTCGGTTCATCAGAAGTGGGCCCAATCCATCAAGCACAAGGCTCAATTAAATAGTTTAGTCAGACAAGCCCAACAATCATCAGAAATAGAGGCCTAGGACACGTGGGCACCTCTCAATCTTTCAGAGGTCACATTTCCAGTTACCTCGACGCCTATTTAGGGTAGTGCGAGGCATTAAATAATACAGTCTGCAGACGACGGACATTAAATGCGGCCGTCTCTTAGATAAGGCCCCCCGAGGCCGCTTATATCAGACAACCTATTAGAGTCGGGCACGTAAAACTAGTAGAGCGAGCACCAGCTCGTCCGACCTCCTCTATATATAGCTTTCCCTAGGATCATTCACGGTTAAGCTCTTTCTCTCTCCTTTTAGACTACTATCTCTCTCTGACATCCTTTCTTCCTCCTTCAAATACAGATTTAACTATCAGAATGTGTCTCGGAGCTCAACCTCCGGTGCCTTTTGACTTATTTTCCTCCTTCTCAGGACTTCAGGCCACCAGGGACCTCAGGAGCATCACCACGACACAAAAAGACATCATTATATTTGTTGTTTTTTTTTTTTTAAAGAGATAAAACTTTATGGAGAAAACTTGCATACACTGTGTGAGACCTGCTCAAAGACCATGTTATTCGCTCGGCCTGATAGGTCAGGTCTATATTAGATCGGGTATGGACAGAAATATTTTTTATTTGGATCGACCCGAATTCTTGTTGGTATAATAAAAAAAAATTATTTAAATTTAATTATAAAAATAATATAAATATTAATATAAAAATAAAAATAAAATTAATTTTTTTAATATTTTAATATTCTATGAACAGTGAAACGGACTTGCGGGTCAGGCTCGACTTGAAATGGGCTTTGGTAAGAAAACTTTTTTCAAGACCCCAGCCCGGGCCATGAGCAAAACTAGTGAAAAGTAAACGCTTCTTTCTAGATAAAAAAGAGAAAAAAGAAAAAGAAAGGAAAATTCGGATCAACTAAACAGCTGAACCAAAAAGAAGATAGGGTAAATTTGAAAAATATACTCTTTACAATACAATAATTATTAAATGAATAATGAGTAAGAATTATTTCAAAAAGAGAAATGAAAAATATAAAATTATTAGGAAAGAAATTGTAAAGACAAAATTACCCTTGATAAAAAAAACTTTCTTCTCTCTTTTCCTCTTATTTTTTTTATTTATTTTTTAATTAAAATTAAATTTTTCTAAAATTAGTTTTTTTAATTTTAAAACATAATTTTTTTATTTACTTTTTTTAATTAAAAAATGTTAAAAATAATAAATAATACAAATAATATTTCTAAAATTAATTTTTCTTTTTATTTTTTAAAATTTTAAAAAATAAATATTTAAATATTTTATTTTTTAATTTATTTTTAATAAATTTTTTAAAATAATATTTTTTCAATGGAAAGAGAAAGTAAAAGGAAGTTTTTTAAGGACAATTTTATCTTTACAATATCTTTCCCAATAATTTGTAACTTTTCATTTCTTTTTTTCAAATAACTCTTAACTATTAAATCATTTAACAATTATTTAATTATTGATGGCATATTTTTCATATTTACCCATTTTCCTGGTCTCAGGGTCATGGGACATATATATAATTAAGCAAAGAAGGATGGTTTGGAATTGGATTCTTATTTTATGGGGAAAAACTATTAAATTTTCTATGGAGACTTATCTAATTTAATTTGATTTTAAAAATAAATGTATAGACATTACAATCAAAATCCAAATTGATCCAAACTCAAAGTAATATGAACTTGATCCTAATCTGTTTAATTTTGAAAGTCAATAACTTGAATTAATTTTAAAATTGATAGCAAGATAATCAATATAGTATCGGTGGGTGTACTATTTTTATTCTAGTACTGATACATACTAGTATATATTGATGTGTTTCAATATATCATTTGGGATTTATTGATATTTTTCAAATATTTGTTTCATATATAAAGTCAATTTTCAAGTTCTCCAATAATATTTATTATATAGACATGCAAATATATTTCTATTATATATATATGTTTATATGCAAATATAATTTTTCAAAATTATAAGTATTTAATATCCAAAATTTTTAAACATCAAATAAAAAAAAATTAAAAATATTGTAAATTATCATTAATCTGGTTAAAAATATAGTAATTTAATGAAAATATTTTATTTTTGAATGATTATGAAAAAATAAAAAAATAATAAAAATTAAGAATTGAGGTTAAAAGAATCAAATAAGTAAAAATATTTTTAAAAAATAGAAAAATCAAAATCTTGTTCCTATCTATATGAACCGATACAAAAAAACGAAACGATACAATGATAATATCTAACGATTTTTTTCAAAATTGATACATACCGATCGATACTATCGTATTCGGTATAGTACCAATAACTCTGATTGATAATCCAAATCAAGTATATATATATATATATATATATATATATATATATATATATATATATATTGCAAATGTGCAGAATCAATATTGTTGGAGCATTTTTATGAAACCTCATTAGACTTGATCATGGGTCGAGTAATTCGTTTGGTCCGGTCGGACCGGATCTGGACATGATTTTGCATGATTCGGGCTGACCCAGTCCGGGTCACTGTTTAAATATTAAAATATTATTTTTTATTTAAATTTAATTATAAATATTAATAAAAAAATTTAATTTTTTATTAATAAAAATAAATAATAATCTGGGCCCGCGGGTCGACCCAGGCCAGCACAGGGCAGAGCCTGGGTAAGAGTTTGAAATTTTTTTCAAGCTGCGGCCCGACCCATGGACAGGTCTAAACCTCATCCAATACAAAGAATTTGTACAAAGATTTTGCTAACGAGTGTTCTAAGATCACTCTTTAAGATTACTATATATAGCAATATCTTCATTCAATACATTGAAAATGATTAATAAAATTATCAATTTTTATATTTAATACAATACTTTGACTATAAATAATAAATTAACTAACATTAAAAAATACTTTAAAAATATTCATTAGCAAAACTCTTTATACAAATACCAAACTCTAAAACCGCAACTAACTTTGAATTGAATGGTGAATTTAATTAAGCAAATAGTATCCCATCCCATCCAATCCCTGGTCTAAGGCATGAAAGAAACAATCCAACTTCAACAAATCATCGGAAAACGCTCCATCTACCATCACACTTGTCTTGCAATGGAGCCTTACTCATTACTATAAATATCGCTCGCACTATTGAGGTTTGCATCACCAAAGTTAAGCATCTAAGATTTATAAACTTCTCTAGTTGTGTTTTTTGTCTTCCAAGAAAAAATGAACCAATCCCAGAATACAAGCTTTCAAGCTGGCCAAGCTAAGGGCCAAGCTCAGGTGAGTGAAGCTGCTGTTTCATGGCATGGATATGAACAACATAAATATATGAAGTAGCATATTTACTTTACATTTTTGCTAATTATTTTCCATTTTCTTTTCTCAGGAGAAGACCAACCAGATGGCAAACAAGGCTAGGGATGCTGCACAATCTGCTAAGGAATCATGCCAAGAGGTTCAAGAATTCTTTTTTATTTCTTTTTTTTGTTTTTCATTTTCTTTTAGATGCAAGGAATATATATATATATATATATATATATATATATATATATATATATCTATGTGAATTCAACTAGGTTTGTTTTGCAGGCTGGTCAGCAGGTGAAGGCTAAAGCACAAGGTGCTGCTGATTCCATCAAGGATTCAATGGGGATGAACAAATGAAACTGCTGGTTGTTGATCCCACCACACCACACCACCTCTATGGCAACTATTCATTTTTGAGCTTTTGATTTTTGTTGTTTCTTTTGGCAACATTTTCTTCATTTTGGTCATGTAGCCCTTGAGCTAAGAAGAAAAATCTGCCCTAGGTTTTTCAGTTTCAATAATTTCTATAAGTTGTTTAGCCATGTTTACAATCGAGCTTGTGTATTGTCTTAAGGCTATTAAATTTTAAAAAAAAAAAGTAAAAAATAATTTTAATTATTGATTGTAAACATCTAATTTTGTCCGGATTCCTAAACAATATATGTTTTTCTTCAAATCCGAGTTTCTAAATTTACTTCAATTTCATGGTTTAATGGTTTGACACTTGGGCTCGCCAAGATGGGCAAAGCCGGTTTTGACATTTTGATTTAAAAAATCAACATTGGAAAAGTCAACATAAGCAAAGTCGAAGTCCGACAGGAAAAAGTTAACTTTGAAAAATCAAGATTAAAATGAAAAATTGGATGTTAAAGAGGTAATCTTGATAATAGAAGAAGTCAACTTTGAATAATGGAGAGATATATATTTGGAATAAAATGGTGGAAAGATTTGGAGGAAAATTCAAGACAATGTTGGAAGCCCATATTTTTTAATCATTTTTTTTTGTTTTTTGTTTTCATTATTTTTTACTCAAAACTTATTTTAACTACAAAATAATAAGAATTTATTCAAGTACATGTTAAATATTTTAAACTTATTTTTAATTCAATTATATATTAATTTTGAAATAAATTTATTAAAATATCTTTATTTAATTAATTATTGTTATTTAAAAATTTTAGTGATAATGAAATTAATTAAAGGAAAGAAAGGAAAGGAAAGAAAGAAAGAAAGAAAGGAGAATAAAAATGTATATTACTTTGAAAAACACATTTTATCTCTTGAAAAAAAAAAAAAAAAACTATCTTAGCACTCTCTTAATCAAATCAATATTTATTCAAATTTTACTTTCAATATTAAAAATTCAATTTTTTTTAATTTTTCTGTTTAATTTTTGTTTTAATCAATTTCTTTATCATTAAACTTTTTTAAATAATAACAATTGATTTATTTTTAAATAATAATAATTAATATATTAATATCAAAGTTAATATATATAATTGAATTAAAGATAATTTTTTTTTTATTTAAAAATGTATAAAAGGTTTAGGTGAAGGGAGGCTACCCAGTCCATAGTCAGGGCATGTCACAAGCCTTAGAAAGGTTAACAATGGAACTTACAGATCATCTACCAAGTGAAATTACTGATGAGACTCGAACCCTGATACTTGCAAAGGCGCAAATGAATACTCAACTAACTGAACCAATTCACGTTGGCATAAGTTTAAAATATTTAACATGTATACTTGAATTAGAATATAATTTAATTAGAATTTAACTTGAAAGTAATTAAAAATAATTTTGTAGTTAAAAAAATTTTGAGTAAAAAAAAAACAAAAAACAAAAAAAAAATTAATAATTAACAAATGGTATATTTATCTTTTTTATTTAAATTAACTTAAAAATAATACTTTAAAAAGTTAGTGTATTTTGTATCACATCTTAGAAATTAAATGGGTGTTTTTCAAATTACATAAGATAAATATATATTTTTTATCAAATTCGAGTAGATAAATATATTTTCCCTGAAATTGAAGGTAACTAACACTCTCCATAAGCTTCTAGAACCATTCGAAAAGTATTTGAATCCAGATATTTTGGAGTTTTGAATAAAAAAAATCAACGAAATCTTTTATGTTATTCTTACTTGTGAAGAAGAATTCTTTGAATTTCACCATTCATTCTGGTTCTCCTCATGTATTTTGTTAAACCCACTCGATCCATCAGGAGTGAGCTTAATCCGCCAAACACAAGGTTCAGCTAAACAGTCCAGCTAGGCTAGCCCAACAATCACCAAGAATAGAGGTCTGGGACACTGGACGTCTCCCCCTCTCCTAGAGGTCACATCTCCAATCGCTTCGGCGTCCACCTAGGGCAATGCGATGCATTAAATGCTACAATCTGCAGACGACGAACATAAAATGCGACCGTCTCTTCGACAAGGCTCTCCGAGGCCGCTTACATCAGACGACCTATTAGAGTCAGGTACGTGGAACTAGTAGAGCGAACACCAGCTCATCCGACCTCCTTTATATATAGCCTTCCCCAGGGCCCTTCACGGTTAAGCTTTTTCTCTCTCCTTTCAGACTACTATCTCTCTATGACATCCTTTCTTCCTCCTTTAATCGGAGTGTGTTCCGGAGCTCAACCTTCGGTGCCTCTGACCTATTTTCCTCTTTCTCAGGACCTCAGGTCACCAGAGACCTCAGGAGCACCACCACGACACAAAAACACATCAATATATTTGTTTTTTTTTTTTTTTTTTTTTTTGAAGAGATAAAACTTTATAGAGAAAACTTGCATATATTGTGCGAGACTTGCTCAAAGACCATGTTATTCGTTCGGCTCGATAAGTCAAGTTTATATTAGATCGGGTATGGGCATAAATATTTTTTATTCGGATCGACCCGAATTATTGTTGGTATAATAAAAAAATATTTTTTATTTAAAAAAATAATTTTTTTAATATTTTATGAACAGTGAAATGAACTTGCGGGTCAGGTTCGGCTTGAAATGGGCTTTGGTAATAATTTTTTTTTAAACCACGACCCAATCCATGAGCAAAACTAGTGAAAAGTAAAAGCTTCTTTCTCGATAAAAAAGAAAAAGAAAGGAAAATTCGGATCAACTAAACAGCTGTACAAAAAGAAGATAATATTTAGCTGCCAACCAGAGAAAAAAATATGTTATCTTAAAACTAAATGCTTAGATGGCCATTGTTGCAGTCATATTTGTTGGAATATTATTTTTGGACTATACAATTTGACAACTATTTCTATTTGGAATTTAAGCCATTTCCCTTGTCTCAGGGTCGTGGGACATATATGATTAAGCAAAGAAGGATAGCTTGGAATTGGAATCTTATTTAGGGGCCAAAACTATTAAATTTTTTTATGGAGACTGATCTAATTTAATTTGATTTTAAAATTAAATGATTCGATATTAAAATGATCAAAATTTTAATTGATTCAAACTCAAAGTAATCTGAATCTTATCTTAATTTATTTAATTTGGAAAGTTTAAAGTTGATAGCCAGGTAATCAATATCGTATAGGTGGGTGTACTATTTTTGTTCTGGTACTGATACTTACTAGTATCAATATGTTTCGTTATACCATTTCGGATTTATTGATATTTTTTAAATATTTGTTTCATATATATATATAGCTAGGAGTGAGCAAAAAAGTCGGAATACTGACTAAACCGAAAAAACGAACACAATTCTTCTTTTTTTTTTCGGTTCGATTTTTTCAATTTTCGGTAACATCGGTTTGTTTGTTCGGTTAAAACGTGTTTAATTGGTCTGTTTGCGATTTAAAATTTATAAATCGAACCGGCCGATTAAACCGACAATAAATAAATAATATTATTAATTATATTAAAACCCATAACCCAACCCATAATATCTAAACCCAACCCAAACCCATATCCATAAACATAATAGAATCCAACCCATCCAATGGCCAAATCCAACCCAACATATACCCAAATGCCAAATTGCCAATCCCAAATTCCCAACCCTAGCCCGTCCCCTTTTAGCCCTTCTTCACTCTTTCAATTCCCTTTCTATTGTAACCAGTAATAGGTAGAGGTGTTCAAACGATTAATTTGGTTAATAACCAAATCGTATTATCATTAACCGAATTTGTTTTTTCATTAACCGTTAACTGAACCGAAATGTTAAAACGGTGAATTAACCGAATCGAAATTATTTCGGTTAATTTGGTCGATTTTCGAATTAACCGAAATAAAAACCTAATTTATTTTGTAACCTTTTTTAATACATGATTTTATATCCAAATAATCTATTCAACCAACCATAATCCAAAAGCAAAACATAATAAAACTATTATAAAATTCAAATATCAAACATACTAAACAACTAAGAAAGCATAATGAACATTATATAAGTTGCTTTGAAGCACTGTCAAACTAAGCAATTATAGGTTAGGTTTTTTTTTTATTTTTTTATGCTTTTATTTATTTATAAATTAATTAAAAAAAGACTTAAACCGAAAAAGGGATTTCTATTTACTATAATTTTGGTTAATTCGTGTAATTCGATTATTTTCGCTTAATCGAACCGAATTATCGATAACCGAAATATTTCAAAAGCATTAACCGTTAACCGAACCGAACTTTGTTCGGTTAATCGATTAACCGAACCGAAAAAAATTCGATCGGTTAATTCGGTTAAAACCGAATAGTGAGCACCCTAGTAATATGAACGGTGAACCAGCAACAGTAGGTCGACAGTGAAGCAAATTGTAAAAGTAATCAAACATCTCCACCGACGACCCAAACTCCTTCAGGCCAGCCGGACACGAGCAGACTCGGATGACTCTGACTTCTTCTCCAAACTTTCTTCCTCTACGGACTTCTCCACGTTCTATTTTTTAGATACCTCGTCGCTTTCTTCTCCGTCTTCTTCTCTCCCGCGCTTCGAGTTTGAGTCACCGTTGTTGACCCCATGGCATCGTCTCCGTCATTTGGGTTTTGGGCGAGCGAGTCAAGGGTTTCGAGATCCATGTCTTTAGTTGGTGGGTAGGTCTCGGTGGGCTCTGTCGATGCTTCTTTTTCTGCCATTGAGGAAGCTGAAACCTTAGGAACTGGGGCAATTGGAACCATCAACAATAAAATCGAAATAACCGACCGAACCGAATCGATTAAGTTCGTTTTGGTCGGTTCAATTTGGAGTTTCTTTGTCAGTCGGTTCTATGATTTCAATCGATCTAATCGGTTATCGATATTTTAAAATTGAACCGATCGAATACTCCTCACTAATTAGAAAACTTGAAAGTTGACTATAGTCAATTTTCAAGTTCTCTAATAATGTTATATTATATAAACATGCAGTGATGCAAATATATTTTCATTATATACGTTTATATATTTATATGTAAATATAATTTTTTAAAATTATATATATTTATATGTAAATATAATTTTTTAAAATTATAAGTATTTAATATCTAAAATTTTTAAAAATCAAATAAATAAAAATATTTAAAAAATATAATAAATTATTATTATTTCGGTTGAATAAAAAAATAAAAAGAATAAAAATTAAAGTTAAAGTTAAAAGAATCAAATAAGTAAAAATATTTAAAAAAATTAAAAATTAAAATCTTGTGTCGATTTGTACGAACCGATAGAATTGTGTGTGTGTGGTTGGTGTTAGAACTTATATAAGAAAGTCCCACATCGGTGGGAGCAACGAAGGAGTTCCTCCTTGAAGGCTATATAAAGAGCCTTAAGGAGAAGTATTAAAACCATCCCAAGAATTATCTCTTCCTCTCTTGTATACTTTCTTATATTCTTTGTGAGGTTGTTCTCTCCTAGTATTTAGAGAGAGGTGTTGTAATATTTTCTCATAGTGAAATTCTTCTAGTCTTGCCCCGTGGTTTTTCCCTTTATTCATTGAGGGTTTTCCACGTTAAATTTTGTGTGTTCAGTTCCTATTTTCTCATCTCTTATTTTAGTTGTGAGACACTATTCCGTCACTCTGGTACCTAACAGTGGTATCAGAGCCATTGGTTCGTGGTCCTTATTCCGCTGCAGTGAAAGTGTTGGTTCTTAGTATGCTCTGTGGTTGCAGTATTGTCTGATCTTCCACATCAGAAAAGAATTATTCTTGTTGCTGGAAATAAAGTGTGGTAGTGTGAAAGTGTCTAGGGAAGTTCTGGCTAGGAAAGACTTGGTATTTAAGTGTGTCTATCAGTGACCCACCTCTCTTTCCTCGGAACCTACCTAGTGCACTATTCACGGGCTACGGTCACTGTTCCAGTATACGAGCTATTCAATTGTACTGTACTATTCACAGATACGGTTATTATTCATACGTGTGGTTGTATACTTTTGCAGTAATTGTTAACGTATACTGGATTTGTTCTAGTGTACGACATACGTACAATACTGTTCACGTATACGGTACTATTCACGGTGAAATAGTGTAACTCGCTTCAGTTCGTGTACAACCATGGCAGCAAAATTCGAGATAGAGAAGTTCAGAGGGAGAAATTTCTCCTTGTGGAAATTGAAGATAAGAGCAATTTTGAGGAAGGATAATTGTCTAGAAGCAATTGAAAGTAGACCCACAGAAATGACTGATGAAAAGTGGAAAGAGAAGGATGACAATGTTGTTGCCAATCTGCACCTAGCAATGGCGGATTCAGTTTTGTCAAGTGTTGCAGAGAAGAAGACTGCAAAGGAGATTTGGGATGTTCTAAACAAATTGTACGAGGTGAAGTCACTTCACACCAGAATATTCTTGAAGAGGAAACTCTACACTCTTCGAATGAGTGAATCCACGTCGGTAACGGATCACATCAACACTCTGAATACGCTATTTGCTCAACTCACAGCATCAGATTTCAAAATAGCGGAAAATGAACGTGCGGAACTTCTACTTCAGAGTTTACCAGATTCGTATGATCAACTCATCATCAACATCACAAATAACAATGTTAGTGACTCTCTTCACTTTGATGATGTTGCCGGTGCTATTCTTGAAGAAGAATCCAGGCGCAAGAATAAGGAGGAAAGGTCAGAAAATTCAAAGCAAGCAGAGGCTTTAACGGTGATGAGAGGCAGATCAACAGAACGTGGCTCCAGTGGGAGTCAGAATCATGGTAGATCAAAATCTCGAAGAAGGAAGAATCTTAAATGCTACAATTGTGGCATGAGAGGGCACTCGAAGAAGGAGTGTTGGCATAATAAGAAGGGTGGAGAAAAGAATTCTGAAACATCAACCTCCCAAGGTTGTGTTGCAAGTACCTCAGATGATGGAGAAATCTTGTATAGTGAAGCAGCGACTAGTTCTAAAGGCGGAAAGAAACTCAATGATGTCTGGATAATGGATTCAGGTGCGACATGGCACATGACTCCACACCGAGATTGGTTTTGCACTTATGAACCTATTTCGGAAGGATCTGTGTTCATGGGAAATGATCACGCCTTAGATATTGCTGGAGTCGGTACCGTCATATTAAAAATGCATGATGGTACTGTTCGCAAAATTCAAGGGGTACGACATGTGAAGGGCTTAAAGAAGAACTTATTGTCAATTGGACAATTGGATGACCTCGGGTGCAAGATCCACACTGAATGTGGAATATTGAAAGTAGTGAAAGGAAACCTTGTGGTGATGAAAGCAGAGAAGATCACAAGCAATCTATACATGCTTTTGGGAGAGACGTTGCAAGAGGCAGATGCATCAGTTGCAGCAGCCAGCCAAGAAGAAACGACGATGATGTGGCATCGCAGATTAGGCCATATGTCAGAGCGAGGCTTGAAAGTCCTTGCAGAACGCAATCTCCTGCCCGGGCTCAAGATGGTCAATTTACCTTTCTGTGAGCACTGTGTGATAAGCAAGCAGCATAGATTGAAGTTTGCTAAAGTAACTACAAGAAGCAAACACATACTGGACTTAATCCATTCTGATGTGTGGGAGTCACCAGAAATATCCCTGGGTGGAGCAAAGTATTTTGTATCATTCATTGATGACTATTCCAGGAGATTATGGGTGTACCCAATCAAGAAGAAGTCTGATGTGTTTCCAGTATTCAAGGAGTTCAAAGCACAAGTAGAGCTTGAAACTGGGAAAAGAATCAAGTGCTTGAGGACAGACAATGGAGGAGAATATGTAGACGGTAACTTTCTAGCATTCTGTAAGAAAGAGGGTATTATGAGACAATTCACGGTTGCACATACGCCTCAACAGAATGGTGTAGCAGAGCGGATGAACAGAACTCTCCTAGATAGAACAAGAGCCATGCTGAGAACAGCGGGATTGGCCAAATCTTTCTGGGCAGAAGCAGTCAAAACCACCTGTTATGTGATAAATCGATCACCATCAACGGCGATTGGTTTGAAGACGCCTATGGAGATGTGGAAAGGAAAGCCAGCTGATTATTCTTCTCTACATGTGTTTGGATGTCCTGTGTACGTGATGTACAACTCCCAAGAAAGAACAAAGCTGGATCCAAAATCCAGAAAATGTATATTCTTGGGTTATGCTGACGGTGTTAAGGGGTATCGCCTGTGGGATCCCACTGCCCGCAAGGTTGTTGTCAGCAGAGATGTAGTTTTTGCAGAAAATGAACTGCAAAGTGAGCAAACAAATGACAACACTTCAAAAGAGACTGCTACAGTGCAGATGGATAGAAATTCTCAAGAAGATGATTCTTCTGAAGCAGAACCAGAGCATGAGGTACCAGAACCAGTTGAGTCCGAGGCTGTAGAAGTTCGACGGTCAACTCGTGAGAGAAGGCCTCCAAATTGGCACACGGAGTATGTTACGGAGAGCAATGTTGCATACTGTCTTTTAACAGAGGATGGAGAGCCATCAACTTTTCATGAAGCTACTAGTAGCCCGGATGCTTCTCTGTGGATGACAGCAATGCAGGAAGAAATTGAAGCTCTTCACAAGAACGAGACATGGGAACTGGTGGAATTACCACGTGGCAGAAAAGCCATTGGTAACAAATGGGTCTACAAGATCAAGCGGGATAGCAATGATCAAGTAGAACGATATCGTGCTAGATTGGTTGTAAAAGGATATGCTCAGAAAGAAGGTATTGACTTCAACGAGATATTTTCTCCAGTTGTCAGACTTACTACTATCAGAGTAGTGTTGGCTATGTGTGCTGCATTTGATTTACATCTTGAACAACTAGATGTAAAGACGGCTTTTCTACATGGAGAGCTTGAAGAAGAAATTTATATGCTCCAACCAGAAGGTTTTGTTGAAACAGGCAAAGAGAACTTGGTTTGCAGGTTGACCAAATCTCTGTACGGTCTAAAGCAGGCGCCCAGATGTTGGTACAAGAGATTTGATTCTTTCATAATTAGCCTTGAATACAACAGACTGAGTTCAGACCATTGTACGTACTACAAGAGGTTTGATGATAATGATTTCATTATTTTGCTGTTGTATGTGGATGACATGTTGGTGGTAGGCCCCAACAAAGATCGAATCCAAGATTTGAAGGCACAGTTGGCTAGGGAGTTCGATATGAAGGACTTGGGACCCGCAAACAAGATTTTAGGGATGCAAATTCACCGAGACAGAAAAGACAGGAAAATTTGGCTTTCTCAAAAGAATTATCTGAGGAAGGTCTTGCGACGCTTCAACATGCAAGACTGTAAGCCAATATCTACCCCACTTCCTGTCAATTATAAATTATCCTCAGGTATGAGTCCTAGCAATGAAGCAGAGAGGATGGAAATGTCTCGAGTACCGTATGCATCAGCGGTGGGAAGCCTTATGTATGCTATGATATGTACAAGACCAGACATTGCACAAGCAGTGGGAGCGGTCAGTCGATTTATGGCAGATCCTGGTAGAGAGCATTGGAATGTTGTTAAGAGGATCCTTAGATACATTAAAGGAACCTTAGATGTTGCATTATGTTTTGGAGGATCAGAACTTGTTGTCAGGGGTTATGTTGATTCAGATTTTGCAGGTGATCTTAATAAAAGGAAATCCACTACTGGCTATGTGTTCACACTTGCAGGAGGAGCGGTAAGCTGGTTATCTAAGTTACAGACTGTTGTAGCTTTGTCTACTACAGAAGCTGAGTACATGGCAGCTACCCAAGCATGCAAGGAAGCAATATGGATACAAAGGTTAATGGAAGAACTCGGGCACAAGCAGCAGAAGATTATTGTGTATTGTGACAGTCAGAGTGCCTTGCACATTGCAAGGAATCCAGCCTTTCATTTCAGGACAAAGCATATAGGTATACAGTATCACTTTGTTCGAGAAGTAGTAGAAGAAGGAAGTGTGGATATGCAAAAGATTCACACCAAAGACAACCTAGCAGATGTTATGACAAAGCCAATCAACACTGACAAGTTTATTTGGTGTCGATCCTCCTATGGTCTATCAGAAACGTAAGCAACATGGAATGGCAAGACAGAAAGAGTGGTGTGAAGATATGATTGGTTTAATCAAATCTTCAAGTGGGAGAATTGTTAGAACTTATATAAGAAAGTCCCACATCGGTGGGAGCAACGAAGGAGTTCCTCCTTGAAGGCTATATAAAGAGCCTTAAGGAGAAGTATTAAAACCATCCCAAGAATTATCTCTTCCTCTCTTGTATACTTTCTTATATTCTTTGTGAGGTTGTTCTCTCCTAGTATTTAGAGAGAGGTGTTGTAATATTTTCTCATAGTGAAATTCTTCTAGTCTTGCCCCGTGGTTTTTCCCTTTATTCATTGAGGGTTTTCCACGTTAAATTTTGTGTGTTCAGTTCCTATTTTCTCATCTCTTATTTTAGTTGTGAGACACTATTCCGTCACTCTGGTACCTAACAGTTGGAGCATTTTTATGAAACCTCATCCAATGCAAAGAATTTGTACAAATATAAAACCGCAACTAACATTGAATTAAAAGGTGAATTAATTAAGCAAATAGTATCCCATCCCATCCAATCCCTGGTCTAAGGCATGAAAGAAACAATCCAACTTTAACAAATCATCGGAAAACACTCCATCTACCATCACACTTGTCTTGCAATGGACCCTTACTCATTACTATAAATATCGCTCGCAGCATTGAGGTTTGCATCACCAAAGTTAAGCATCTAAGATTTATAAACTTCTCTAGTTGTGTTTTTTGTCTTCCAAGAAAAAATGAACCAATCCCAGAATTCAAGCTTTCAAGCTGGCCAGGCTAAGGGCCAAGCTCAGGTGAGTGAAGCTGTTTCATGGCATGGATATGATTACATCATATTTAGTTTACATTTCTGCTAATTGTTTTCCATTTTCTTTTCTCAGGAGAAGACCAACCAGATGGTAGACAAGGCTAGGGATACTGCACAATCTGCTAAGGAATCATGCCAAGAGGTTCAAAATTTCTTTTTATGTTTTTCATTTTTCATTTTCTTTTAGATGCAAGGAATATATATATATATATATATATATATATATATATATATATATATCTATCTATCTTTATGTGAGTTCACTTCAACTGGATATTTGTTTTGCAGGCTGGTCAGCAGGTGAAGGCTAAAGCACAAGGCGCTGCTGATTCCATCAAGGATTCAATGGGGATGAACAAATGAAACTACTGCTGGTTGTTGATCCCACCACACCACTCCACCTCTATGGCACCTATTCATTTTTGAGCTTTTTATTTTTGTTGTTTCTTTTGGCCAACATTTTCTTCATTTTGCTCATGTAGCCTTTGAGCTAAGAAGAAAAATCTGCCCTAGGTTTTTTCAGTTTCAATAATTAATTTCTATAAGTTGTTTTAGCCATATTTACAATAAATTTGGGTTGTCTTAATGGTGCCAGCTACTTAGAAGTGGCACTGGTAAGAGATCATAGAAAAGTTTCCTTTTTCTTCTTTCTATCCAGAAAAGAATAATACAAATGATTGATTCAGTTGCTAGAAAAAACTCTTGTTCATTTGTTGCTCTTACTAACTCATTAGACAAATCCAATGATGTCAAGGCACAAAATATGCAGAGAAAATTAGTAGTAAATATACCATGATATAAGCTAGAACTTTTAAGGCCTCGTTTAGTATTTCTATTGGTACAACGTTTGAGGTCAAAAGTTGAGTTTCATCGCAAACGCAATGCGAGTAAATTTTTTTGGCTTTTGCAATTAAAATAATGATTTCGCAACCCAAATAAAAAAGTCAAGAATATTAAGCTTTTACGGTTTGGAAGCTGGCTTTTGGATAAAATGACTTTATTATCCTCATATCTCTAAACTTTTATTATTTTAAAAATATTTTTTTTTTTTAAATTTCAATCCCTCACAAAAAAATTTCACTCATTTCACTTTTTAAAGACACTTTTTTCAAACCGAAAAGTTTTTCAACAACAATACTAAACTAATACTAAATAATTATATATGACTGGAAATTTATGAAAGAAAGGCTAAACTTCATTGAAACATTTTGAGTATCATTATTTATAACCTAATTTCCAGTTCTCAGATCACATATGTAGAATATAGAACTTTAAATCAATATTAATATCATTACATACTTGTTTAAGGCTGTTGAAATCTACAAGCAAAAGTCTCAATGCATAAAATCCATGTATTAGGAGTGAATAGGAGATTTTAGCCATATTTATATAAAACTCTAGAGTCCATTAAAGCTTTTATTGGGTTTAAACCTATACATATTGTCTAACCTCATTGGCTCAAATGAAATGTGCAAAATCCATAACTAAATTGATTACTTTAACTTAATTGGGCTTACCCTATGTTTCTCTTAAGACTAAATCTATCAACTCGTTTTATAAACCAAAATTTCAATTAATGGTAGTCCAACAATTACTAAAATTTTAACATTCTCCCACTTGGGCAACATTAATTTAAATTTTCAATATTAAGAAGACTTATATTGATTTTCAAAACAATAATTCTATGTTGCTTTTGATTTTGTTGTGGCCACAATTTTGAAAAATAATTTAGTCCATAGAAAAGACATCTCTAAACATGGTTATTGATGCAATTTATTTCGTCGAAAATGGTTATTGATGTAAATTATATTTTATTGACGAAAATTTTCGTTGCTAATAATCATTTCTCTTGTAGTGAATGTGTTTTATTAGATAATATTGTAATTAAATATGATTATAAAATTTTATAATTAAATTAATATTAAAATAATAATTGTCCTGTAAACCCTTAATTAATATAATTAAAATTATTTAGTGTGAAAGTTTCTTACATAACAATAATATAAATTAATATAACTCTAAATTATTTTTTTAAAGTTTTAATATAAATAGTATTAGAAAAATGTTAACCGATGGCTATTGACCTTATTAAAGTGATATTTATAAAAATAATTACGTATTTAATACATTATATTTAATTTAATTTAGTAAAAATACTATCTATTAAATGAAAAAGATTAAAATAATAATTTAATTACAAGAACTTATATTATATATATTTATTAAAATAATATTTGTTAAGTTTAAAAGAATTTTAAAATATTAAAAACTTAAATATAAGGAATAAAAAACTATTTCTTTAATTTCTTGTATTTTTTAAATTTAAAAATTAATAAATATATTATATATTAATATAATTCAATCACATAAATTTTTTTTTTTCAAAAGTTCATTTTAATATTCATGTTAATAAAAACAATCAATATATTTTATTCACATTATTTAACTATTAGTTTATCAATATATTTATTAAAGTAACAACCTTATTAAAATTCATTACTCCATCATTACAATTATTAATTAAATACATTGCTTCCAAAAGGATATTTTTATTTTTACAATTTCAAACTCTAACTTAGAGATTTTAAATTCGAACTTTAAAATGGGATCTATGAGATGAAATGGTGTCACCTTTCATTGTGTAACCGAATGCATAGGTACCGATTTACTTAATAATTTATTTTATAAGAAAAATATAATTTACTTATAACATGATTTAATATATATCTATATAAATGCTGCTTGACAAGTGTAAAACTTTTATGAATGATAAAAATATTATCACTTTACTTGAATTTCTTAAGTAGTTTTTCAATTTTTCTTAAATCACTCCCTTTTGTTTATTTTTTAAACTTCTCAATGTTAATTAATAAGATAAAAAAATTAAGGGTATGAAACTTTTATTAAGAGTATAGTTTTATTTCTAAAAGGTTTTTGGGATATGTTAAATTAATTTTAGGTAAAGTGTGGTGTAACTAAAACCTTAAAAAAAAAAAAAAATTATCATATCCAAGCATTTAACTTTAAGTATGTGTACGTATCTTTCTTTCAATGAATTAGGTATGAACCTCCTTACCCTCAAATAAAAAATAATTATCAATCTTAATTTGTTAATAAAAATCATCTCTACAATAGATTTTGTTCGATTCGGTTCAGATTTTATTTTATTTGGTTTCATAAAAAATGTCTACTTGATTTGGTTCGATTTTGATTCAGAACATAAAAATTGAAATCTTTGAATCAAATCAAACTGTACTTTTATATGACGTATTTTTTATTTATAAATTTAAGTAATTAAATTAAAAATATATATAAAACATAAAAAAAAAGAACTTTAATTTTAAAAATCAATAAATGAAATTCGATTTGGGTTGATTCATTTTTCATATCTATTTTGGTTTGCTATCTAAAACAATCAAAATACTACTCATTAACACCCAAAAAAAAAAAAAAAAGTTTTTGAAAAAACCATACTTGATGTGCACCAAAGGCAATTGAATAAGTCAAAGGTCTCAACCACAAAAACAACAGGAAACTGGTTTTGGATCCAAAGTATAGTTTTGATTCATTAAAGCTCCCTGGTCAAATGGCCGAGAGAGACCTCCTCTAAAATTGCCTTCCTCTCCTCTATTACGTGTCAATATCATAAATGAAATTAATGGTTTTCCAAACTATAAATTGGAAACATATTTTCATAATTTGCAGCATATCATTTCCTACCTCTCTAGTTTCTACTTTCTACAGCTTTTAGATTCCAAATCAAACATCAAATATGTCTGATAATTCTCAGAGCATGAGCTACCGGGCTGGTGAGGCCAAGGGCCAGGCTCAGGTAAGTTTTTCTTCTTAATTTGTCGTTACTGGAGTTTTTAAATTTCACAAACATAATTAAAATTAATGAAATGACACGTATCTTGTTTAACAAGGGAAATTTTTCAAAGCTTTTGGTAAGATAAGGTAAAATTGTATTTGGACCTTCCTAAATTTTTTAAAATTATATTTTGCTTCTCCAAAAAATTTCACTTTGGTCCCTTTCTAAAATTTATAATTTGATATGATAAATTTGGTAATACTTTTAGTTTACATATCATTATTATTAGCTTAATTCTCTCTATATTTTCAGTCAATCAAATAAATACATTTACGTTAATTATTGTGTTAATATTTTTCATTTTATGCTCATAATGAAAAAAAAAGGTTAAATTATTACAATATTTAATACAAATTGTATATTACTTATTTTACTTTTGCTAAATGTATGTAATCTTATGTTTTTCTTTTGTAATATTAAATAATTCTATACATATTTTAATTATTTTAATTGGATTATAATTTCTTTGACATTGAAACTTCAATTTAAATTAAATTTTTTACATATACAACATGTTTTATAATATTTGAAAATTGAAAAAAAAAAAGTATTTTATTATAAGATTTTTATACATTGTTTGTAATTTTAATATTATATATAATATTTAAATCTAATATTTTCATAATAGTGTTGTTCATGGATTGGGTCAAACCAAACTCAAATAGCAAAAAATTATGCTTGCCTAGTCCAGTTTAGCCCATATGACCTTTGATACTCTTTTTTAATATTAAAAAAATATTTTTTATATTTTATTTTCAAAGAATTTTATAATTAAAATAAATAAAAATATTTTTAAATTAAAAAAAATCCGAATCGGGCATAAACTTTAAAAATTTATTTAGGCCGAACTATTGAACTAAACAGATATATATATATATATATATATGTTCAACCCCCCTTGTCAGTATTCATGACTTCGCCCTTGCTTTTAAAGTATATTTAGATGGCGAATGGCGAGTGAATATATATAATCTCATACTTTAATTTCCAAAATTTGAATCATAGAATTATTGAGTTGCTTTGGATGGATTAGGGAATGATTCAAGAATGATCCTAGCTATATATGTACCAATTTAGATGTATAGCTTTATGGGTGCATTTTTTTTTTATGTTTATTTCAGGAAAAGGGTAGCAGAATGATGGACAAGGCTACCAATGCTGCACAATCTGCCAAGGAATCAGTGCAAGAGGTTCGAAAAAAATTAACTCCAAATCATGGATTCAACTAGCTTTACCTATTTTATTCATTTGGGTTTTGAAATTAAGTAATATTTCATTTGCTTATATATATATATATATTGACAGACTGGGCAGCAGATGATGGGCAAGGCACAGGGAGCTAAAGAGGCTGTGAAGGATGCAACTGGCATGAACAAATGAAGCTGACAGAAGCTGAAAAATAAGACCCTGTCTTCTCGTTCTATCCATTTTTCCTTTAGATGTTTTTTTTTCTTGATTAATTAGTGTTTTGTTGGAGCATTTTATAAAATGCTGTTTTAGTTTTTCCTATGAACAAAGAGGAGATCGATCGAGCTCTTACAATGTAGTTGTCAGGAGTTGCTCTTCCAGTTATTTCGTTAATCCAATTCCTATATCTTTTTCATTCTTATTATTCTTATAATATTTTTGCACTATTAATCTTATAAGTTACTCTTTTCTTGACTAATTGCTAGAAAAATGATATAGTAATAATAATTAAAGAATTTTTTTTGAATTTCCTTATATGTTATATCTTAAACTTTTCATTTATGATAGTCTATGTTATCTGAATTCAAGTGAGTGTCGGATAAAGATATATATCAATACGGGTATATTCAATTTTTTTTAAAGTTTTTTTTATATATATAGAAGAGTATGTCTTTATACTAATGTTGGAATATGTGTCAAACACATAAGTGTCAAATACGAATATTTTAAGTGTCCTTATACTAAAGTACGAATATTTTAAAAGAAATGAAAAGTTTTTTCACTATACTTTTTTTAAATGAAATTTTAAAAAGTAAAAATAAAAATGGATATCAATCGGGAAAAAAACCATCGAGTAGATTTCTTGAGCTTAGTCGCGTTGCCTTAACAGCATTGTTACTACTAACAACATCAATGATATAAATGCATACAGAATTATAAAATAAAAACACATCTTTATGTTGTTTCTTATTTTTTTATTGGAGTTCGTATTTTATATACTGATGATGAAATTTTTTAACTCTACAAACCGGTTTAAAAATCTATCATATGTTCCATTTTTTTTTAATATACCTTAAATGATATGTCATCCTGTTAATCCCGATTATGAAATCTAAAAACTCCAATAACAGTAAATTAAATAATTTCTCTTTTTATTGTGAGTATACAAAATAATTGTTTCAGGCCGAATTACGTACCCAAACATGCAAGCCCGCCTGATGATTGAGTGGGCTTACAAAATTATATATAGCAGGCCTCCTGTAGGATTATTTTTAGGAAAATTGTCTCATATGTAGCTAGTAGAATTTAAAAAATTTATTGGCAGAATTAATAAAATAACACATATTTTTATAAAATATATTAAAAATATTAAGAAATAATATAATAAAAAATAATATTTTTTAATTTTATTTATGAAGTTTAAAAATTTATCGATCATATATGGAAAACAAACTCTTAATTTTAAGCCTCGTATCATTATTGATTTGTAGTTGGACATTACTAGTTCTGGTAAGGATGGCAAAAAGCCCTTAATCCAACGGGTTTTGACTGTCCCGACCCGTTAGCTGAATATGTAATTTATATGTATTATATGTTATTAGTTAAATAGTAATTGACGATATTAATTTAATAGTATAGTGACTATAATCTATGTTATTCGGGTTATTTATTTTTCTTAAGTATTTATGTCCGACACATATTTGAATATAGGTATGGAATATGATTCTTCAAATATATATAAAAACTTTATAAAAATAAAAAAAAATTATATTCGTATCGGACACATACCCGTATCAGATACTTATCCCGAATCAGGATAACAGATTATAGATTATTGCCTTTGTGGATTTGATATTACTCTTGGTGAACCAGTATTGATTGAAAATTTCTATTTGCGCATTTGGCTACAATTATTCTTCTTTGGAGCATGAGGCTAGAAACAAGTTATGTAGTAAACTGAGTTTCAGCTTGCTATTCAATATCTGAGTCGCAATTCAACTCTTCAAATATCTTAAAAACCTATTCCTTAATTTGGCTTAGAGATTAAAGAAGCTCTGCTACCTCTTCTCTGATGGCTTGGCCTGGCCTTCAACGCACAACAGGGCCTATTTTGATTGCTAAGCACTGTTTGTTCTGAACTTACAATGAATATTTTCTATTGTAGCAATCTTTTTAGCACCGACAGAGAAAATTAAGGAAAAGGAGTTGGGGCAAGAACACTGTTGTTGATTTGTTGAGATTCTCTTTGACTGGCTGTTTTATGTTTCAGGTCAGGCTCAAACTTTTCCAGGGCAACTTGCTGTTGTTGATATGCACCCATAGATCTAAATAGCGATCACGGATTTCGTTACGAATGCGGTTACGGTATTGCAGTTGTAGGTGTCGCGAGCGTTACAATGTGTCACGGTTGTCGCGGACGTGAATTTGTTAATGTTTAAAAGAATTTCTGAACTTTGAAGTTTCACTGTCACCTTTGCAAGATTTTCTGAACTTTAACAATGGCAGAATCTTGTAGTTGTTAGTGATTGGATTGTCAATTTCAATAGTCTTTAAGCATATAGTTAATTAGTTTGATATGAATTTAACATTTAGTAGTCATAAGAAAGTGAGGATCAAATCAACATGCTTTGAGCCTTTGATTTACATTTTGCCAATGGAAGCAACAAAATTTAGAATGATTGAGTTTGGGGACCAGAGCAAGAAATTTTTGTTTCTATCTATACATGTGCTATGGATTTGAGTTGGGTTGCACATTATGTTTCTAGAATGGTTGAAAAAAATTGCAGGCTTTTTGCAGAATGCCTCTTTAGAAAAGGAGTGAAAAAGAGATGCATTTCATGTTTGTAGGATTGCATGCCAATGTGAAGTTATCCATGCCATCCAGCAGCCCAACAAAGTGAACATAATTATAATTTCCTGGGAAAACATGAACCCAACCCTTATTTCTCATTCATAATTTAGAACTTATATATGCTAAACTAATTACAATCCTGTTGTCTGATTTTGAATCCCAGACTTGAGTTTATTCAAGAAAACCTGAAAACCATCTGCACACACAAATTTCGTGTCAAAAATATGACCCAAAAAATTAGAGACAAATAAAAATTTTATTTATCAAATTTGAGGTTACAATCTCTCGATGTTCTTTAAAAAAATAAATCTTTTGATTCTTTTTTTCAATAAAACTTTGATTCAAGAGTCTTCACGACTTGATCTTGAATCGATGAGATCCGCTTCAATGTTCTTCTAGACTTGATCTTGAAAAACGGGTTTGACCTCCTTTCTTTCTATGAAACAAGATCGGAGAGCAGTTTTTTGAAAAATTTTGAGATCCGCTTCAAGGGTCTTCTAAACTTGATCTTGAAAAACGAGATTGATCTCCTATCTTTTGATGAAACAAAATCACAGAACAGCTTTCTTAAGAACAGGCACAACAATCATCTTTGGCTTTAACTCTTTTATATGTGAAAAGTTAATTTCTTTGTGTAAGGTTGTCAATCATGGCTGCATCAGTAATTCATCAGCATTTCCATGAAATTAAAATTTAATGCAACAGCTTTATTCAGCCAAGAATGGGGTCACAAATCTGATAAAAGTGAACAAGACTTGTGAACGAGCAAATCGCAGTGAGTGTGACCCAACATGAAAAATGAAAATGTTTGTTGCCATCCTTGGGCTGTTTTTATTGTCATTTCTTAATCTCAAACAGCAGCAATTTCCCTTGTAGCCTAGTGTTTTTCTAATATCTTCAAGTTGAAGTGATCGATGTGTGTTTTTTTGCTGGTTGAATGAAGGGGTGAGGACCAAAGGACAAGTTATGTTCTTACAGCCATTACGACAAAATTGCCATCATGTTGCGATGATTAGTAGCTATTACTTCTACAATCACTGCCACTCTGTTGAACCAGCAACTGAAGAGACTGGGCCTGGGAGGGGGGACCATGGATATGGAAAATTGCAGCCATTGTAGGTCTTAGTGTTCCCACATCGTATACAAAAACTTGCTAGAGATGTGGTTACCAATTGGTGTTTCTCCTTGTTTACATAACCTTATCTGTAATTCAGTATAAAGACAATTTATTAAAATGTTAATAGTAATACTCTACCTATAGGTGGTGTTTGATATGGTATGATCTGCCTAAAATTAAAGTGATCTGCATTCAGTAATTACATCACCTTGTTTGTTATCAATTTAAAAATCTTACGTGACAGTAATCTTAAATCACTGGGGTGATAAGATCACTGTCTTAAGGAGTGATCTGATTGTCATCTTAAAGGATGAGAAATTTTTATTACCGTGAGAAAGTAATCTTCTTTGTTATTTTATTACTAATTTACCTTGAAAATAACGAAAAAAAAAATAGCTTATAATCCTTAGCGTAGACATCTAAACTTTGTGCTTTTAAAGTGATTATAGTAGTAGCTTTGTTGTCTTATAATTTTTGTACTCAATCCTTATTATGGTATAAGTTTTTGTGTATTTTTATCCATAAATATTTTTTTAAAAGCAAAAATCTGAATACTAAAAATAAATAAGTGAAAAAATGTCTCTATAAGAAAAACATTTTTTTTTTTTGCTTTTTTGGAAGATTATTTTGGATATTTTATACTTAGTGGTCTTTTTTTTTTTTTTAATACCAAACATTGTGATTTAAGATCACTAGTGATTTATAATGTTATACCAAACATGATAATATAAAATAACTAGTGATCAAATCACTTTGGTAGTCTTATCAACATGGTAATTAAATCACCACGGTGATCTTGCAAGTGATACCAAACGCTATCATAGAGTTTATATTGCAGCCATTGTGATTCACTGACAATGTATGAGTCTTATACTGTCGGTGCATCAAATACAAACTCATATCCATATTACTTATTCGGATAATCGAATTGGAAAATGAATGTCGGATATGAATATACACGTTTGTTCGATCGATATGTTCAATGTTTTCTTAATTTCATCATCTAATTTTTATAACCATTTTAATTGGATATGTGTTGATTACGGTAGATAAAATTGTTTTCTTAGCAACGAGGATTTAGGATGAAAAGAAATGGAAAAGGCTTTATCCTCCCATTTTTATTCTGTAGTGGTCGCTCTCAAAATTTTGAATGAGGGATCTTATGCACGCTAGATAAAATTTACCCGAATTTGAAAATTTTCACCCAATGCATTGAACCCAAATTCGAGCCAACCTTAGTTGATATTTGACACTATCCGATTTAATTTTTACGAATTTAGATAATTTTCGGATTTAAATAGTAGATTTATTATTTGTGGCAAATTTGGAGTGAATTTAGATAGGAACTATCAAATATCCAAATCCGCTTTGGTTTTGGTTCAAATAGTATTGATATCCGAATTCGTTATCCGAATCCGTTTTATTTATGCGGATATTATTAGATACCCGAATCCCATATCCGCTTATATATTTGTAAAATATATAAAAAAAAAATTATTTTTATGTAGACTTTCAAATCTTGGCATGCAAACCTTTATTATTAAGAATTCAGATATTTAGCGGATTGATATTGCTGTCTAATTCAGATCTGGATTCAAATTTGATGCACCTAAAAGAGTGTATCTTAATTAAAATCCTGCACTAAAAAAATCAATTGTAAAGTATAGTAGAAGCAAGAGTCGAATTCACAGGGATTGGTGTCTAGTTTATAAATTATTAGTTTTTGAAGTTTTTGAAATCAGTTTAAACTAAAGCAAATAATAAAAGTAAGAAAGCAAGTAAATAAGAAGTAATCAAATATGAGAAAGGTATGTTAAGGTTTTATTCTCCACCACTAGAAATCATTAAGAATCAAATTCAGATTTATCAATATCAATTAACTATTAAAGTTAACAACCGTAGATAACAACATCCTATATTACCCCAATCCTTCCTTAGTTCGTCGTTAAACATGACAAACGCCGCCACTTAATCTCTAACCATCAAATAACCTAAGACAAACATCATTAGAATCAAAATAATAGCAGCTTTATGATAAGAAAGATAGGTTGATCTAAACAACAAACACATAAGCATGGATTCATTCAACTTATGTTATATTCCACTTCATAATTCCTGAAACCCAACATAATCATGAATTACAAATTGCTACTATTGAATAAGAAATCAAGACAATTACATGGATCAAGATTCCTAAACTAGCATTAGATAATTATCAAGATCTATCTAGTTGATCATCCTAAACAAATCAAGACATTAGACAATATTATGAACAATTCTTGTAGAAAAACATAAACAACTTTGATAGAAAACTAATATATGATAGAATCTGAAAATTAATTACATAACATGTCTAGGGCTTTGGAATCACCCTTAACCAAAGGGAAGTTTAGCCTAGCATAGGCATAATTAACATAAACATGAATATTAAAAAAACTAATAAGAAAACTAAAATAAAACTAAGAGATTTTAAGAATAAGAAGAAGAATATTGATAAATAATCAAAAGCATGTCATAGTTGGTGGCTCAAAAGATAGTATTTATAGAGCTTTAAAGTCTTGGAAACCCTTTCTTACTGATCAAAGAAGCTAGGAGGCAAAGGAATGCAAAAATAGGCAAGTTCTTGGACTTTTCTAAATTTTTCCGGATTTGGAGACAGTAGGGTTGGCGCTGCGGTGCCGAGTGCACTGACTTGGTGGTCCGTTGCTCCCGAACTTCGGTTTCTTGGCTGCTGCATCTTCTCGCACTTTGTCAGCTGATTTGGATGACCATTTCTTGTCCGATTTGGGCGTGTAAACTATCGTTAGAAAGTTATTCAAGTCAGATTCAAAAGTTAAGAAGGAAGTTTCTTCAAATAAAGACTTTAACATAATGATTTCTTAGCAACAAACTCCGGAAGTCAAATCTGGCTGATAGTTTAGCACTAAGAATTTTATTTTTTTTACTCCTAAGTCTTCTTTCATCTTATGATTGTGACTTTATAAGCTCTTTAACATCATATTTGACATGTTTTGACTTCATCTCATTCAAAATATCTATAATTCACAAGATTATAGTAAAATGTCAAGGAACTTAAGAATTAAAGCACAAAGTATAAGGAAATAATATATGAAATTAAGCACTTATCAAATTCCCCCACACTTAGTCTTTTGCTAGTTCTCGAGCAAAATCGAATAAAAACAAAATAAGAAATCCTAATCTAGTCCACTTTCAATAAAAATGAAAGACAATCATTAAACAAGTATTATAACTAATCAATAACTTAAAGAGTTTCACAAAGAATAATGCTTGATAGTAAAAGGGTTTGAGTTAAGCTAACATTAACATAACATATCTCAATCAAAATAGTGCATGTTCAAACTTAATCTCAACTTCTCACGTGTGATACTCTCATGATTTTCACTCTTTAAAGTAGTGGTAAAGTGTTTACACTCAATCAATCTCATGAAAACAGTTCTACCATATGCTTGCTTGTCCACCTATTCTCCACTACTTAGATCATGCAACTTCATGATTCAAGAGGTCTTTATTCAAGATTGTAATGGGGCCAAAGGGTTGTAATTTGGTTAAAGAATAAAAGAAAAAGGATATTACAAAGGTTCCAAAGATTTCATAGAGTTTAGAGACATAATAAGATTTTGCAAATAAAACTTTCTCAATATTCTTTAGAAGTACATAATCACATACGCTAAATATTTCATGTTGAGCCTTTGCTTCATTCTAATCAACTTTGTAACATTCTTTTCTTTTCCCAAAAGTTCAAGAAATGATTCAAGTTTTTTTTTTTTTACGTGGGAAAGTATTTTTACAATGTTCCCTGGTCTTTTTCTCTTGACTTTTGCCTTTTTTCTCCCCCACACTTATCTTTTGTTCTAACCCAAATTTTCAACTAAAAATATCCCTTGTTTTTGCAATATGTCTCAAACATTCTAGTTCATCTTTAGAACAAGGGTAAAGATATAAATGTGTTTAGGCTAGGTGTAAGATGTAGTTACCAATAAAATAGCATATTCAATGTAAGCTCAATTTAGTTCACTAAGGGGTTGTTCTCTTGGAACATCAATAGGGATGGCTGTTTGGCCTTGGCCATAATCCTAATGCCTCTATCATATCCATGTAGTTACATGCATCAATATAGTCTTAAATGATTTAAAGCAAGTTCTAGAGAATCATGTAATCATAAGAGAACACAAGAAAGAAATTAGATTGATATGTATAATGCATTAGTCATATAGACTCAAAACTTACAAGGATGATTATACAAGTCAATATTAATCTAAACATGTTTCTTTCTCAATCAACATATCATATTAACATTGCCTCATGAAAAATAGTAATATCAAGCTTAATTCTCATGAAAATCTTACCACTAATGATCAGTTTCAGACCTATTCAATTCATATCTCTTCATAGTATGGAAAGTAACTAGAACACTCTAAAAACAAACTAAAAACTAAACTAAACTAAAGGAAATCCTATATTCTTCCCCCAACACTTAATTCTTACATTGTCCTCAATGTAATTCTATTATCCCCAAATATAAGAATCATGTGTAAAAGAAAAGAATTACTAATCAAAACAAACTAAAGAAAAACAATAAAAGATATAAATGTGTTTAGGCTAGGTGTAAGATGTAGTTACCAATAAAATAGCATATTCAATGTAAGCTCAATTTAGTTCACTAAGGGGCTGTTCTCTTGGAACATCAATAGGGATGGCTGTTTGGCCTTGGCCATAATCCTAATGCCTCTATCATATCCATGTAGTTACATGCATCAATATAGTCTTAAATGATTTAAAGCAAGTTCTAGAGAATCATGTAATCATAAGAGCACACAAGAAAGAAATTAGATTGATATGTATAATGCATAGACTCAAAACTTACAAGGATGATTATACAAGTCAATATTAATCTAAACATGTTTCTTTCTCAATCAACATATCATATTAACATTGCCTCATGAAAAATAGTGATATCAAGCTTAATTCTCATGAAAATCTTACCACTAATGATCAGTTTCAGACCTATTCAATTCATATCTCTTCATAGTATGGAAAGTAACTAGAACACTCTAAAAACAAACTAAAAACTAAACTAAACTAAAGGAAATCCTATATTCTTCCCCCAACACTTAATTCTTACATTGTCCTCAATGTAATTCTATTATCCCCAAATATAAGAATCATGTGTAAAAGAAAAGAATTACTAATCAAAACAAACTAAAGAAAAACAATAAAAGATATAAATGTGTTTAGGCTAGGTGTAAGATGTAGTTACCAATAAAATAGCATATTCAATGTAAGCTCAATTTAGTTCACTAAGGGGCTGTTCTCTTGGAACATCAATAGGGATGGCTGTTTGGCCTTGGCCATAATCCTAATGCCTCTATCATATCCATGTAGTTACATGCATCAATATAGTCTTAAATGATTTAAAGCAAGTTCTAGAGAATCATGTAATCATAAGAGCACACAAGAAAGAAATTAGATTGATATGTATAATACATTAGTCATATAGACTCAAAACTTACAAGGATGATTATACAAGTCAATATTAATCTAAACATGTTTCTTTCTCAATCAACATATCATATTAACATTGCCTCATGAAAAATAGTGATATCAAGCTTAATTCTCATGAAAATCTTACCACTAATGATCAGTTTCAGACCTATTCAATTCATATCTCTTCATAGTATGGAAAGTAACTAGAACACTCTAAAAACAAACTAAAAACTAAACTAAACTAAAGGAAATCCTATATTCTTCCCCCAACACTTAATTCTTACATTGTCCTCAATGTAATTCTATTATCCCCAAATATAAGAATCATGCGTAAAAGAAAAGAATTACTAATCAAAACAAACTAAAGAAAAACAATAAAAGATAGAATGATGGAGAGTAAGGAATAGCAAATCTGATTATAATATGTGCTCTCTATCCTTTTGGATTGCCCCCCAAGAAGCGCTTGGTTTATTGTCCTTAGCCTGACTTAGACTTATGCCTTCATTATTCAACATAATTAGGCTCATAAAGAGGTAACTCCTCTACATCTTGTATTGGAAAGTTTTCATAGTAAGGTTTCAGCCTATGTCCATTCACTTTGAAAGCATTACCTGTTTTTAGATTCTGAATTTCAACTGCAGCATGAGTAAAAACATTAGTAATAATAAAAGGTCTCGTCCATCTAGAACGCAACTTACTAGGAAATAACTTAAGGCGAGAATAGAAAAGAAGAACTTTTTGTCCAACAACAAAATTCTTTCTTAAAATCATCTTATCATGAAAAGCTTTAGTTTTTTCCTTGTAAATTCTAGAATTTTCATAAGCATCATTCTTTATCTCCTCTAATTCTTATAGGTCAAGTTTTCATTGCTTATCTGCCTCATCCATTTCCATGTTGCATTGTTTGATAGTCCAATATGCTTTATGTTCTAATTCAACTAAAAGATGACAAGGCTTACCATAAACAAAACGATAAGGAGACATACCAATGGGTATATTCTATGCTGTTCTATAAGCCCAAAGTGCATCATCTAGACGTAAACTCCAATCCTTCCGATTTGGATTGACAGTCTTTTCAAGGATGGATTTTACCTCTCGATTTGACACTTCAGCTTGCTCACTAGTTTGAGGATGATAGGATGTGAAAACCTTATGTATGATGTTATACCTTCTTAAAAGTGCTTCCATGGACCTATTACAAAAGTGAGTACCTCGATCGCTGATTATGGCATTTGGTGTTCCAAACCTTGCAAAAATGTTAGTCTTCACAAAATTTGAAACAACTTTAGAATCATTAGTCTGATGGCTTTCGCTTCCACCCATTTTGAGACATAATCAACAGCAAGTAATATATAAAGATTTCCATAAGAAGAAGGAAAAAGTCCCATAAAATACATGCCCCATACATCAAAAATTTCAACAATTAGTATGGGAGTTTAAGGCATTTGATTTCTAGCACCTAAGTTACCTGTTCTTTGGCACCTATCACATGACTTGCAAAAGAGGTGTTCATCTTTGAATAAGGTAGGCCAATAAAATCCACTATCTAGCACTTTCATGGCTATTTTTTAGGTCCAAAGTGCCCTCCACATGCATAAGAGTGACAAAAGGTTAGAATGGAATGAAATTCAGATTCAAGTACGCACCTTCTTATAATCTGATCAGAGCAATGCTTCCAAAGGTAAGGCTCATCCCAAATGAAGTATTTGGCATCACTCTTGATCTTATTTCTTTGGGCTATTGTCAACTCTTGTGGCAACTGCTTGGTGACTAAGTAATTAACAATATTAGCATACCAAGGGGTTGTTGTGCTCATGGAAAAGAGTTGCTCATCCGAAAAGTTCTCATACAACGGTATTGCTAGGGATGGCAATGGAGCGGGGCGGGGGCGGATTTTGCAGTATCCGCCCCCGCCCCGCCATTGTACTGCTCCGCGCCCCGCCCCGCTCCGCCATGGATGTTGAAATTTCAATACCACTACCACCTCCATGGATGTCGGTTACATCCATAACCGCCCCGCCCCGCTCCGCCCCATTTGATATTTATTAATTATTTTTATTTTTTTCAAATAATAAAGCATTTTAAAAATAAATTAAATATAAAAATAAAAATAATAAGTTTAATTATATTATTTTATTATTCATTTAAAAGCTAAATATGTAAGGGTAAATTTGTAATTTCACTATTCGGGGCGGGGCGGTGCGGAGCAGGCAATTACCACAACTGCTCCATCCCCGCCTTTCAGACAAAAAAACCGCCCCGCCCCGCCCCGCCTCCATTGTTCAAAAAAAAAAAAACCTCTCCATTCGGATCGGATCGGTTCGAAATCCATCGGTCGGATCGGGTTTTGCCATCCCTAGGTATTGCATCCTCTTCATGAACTAAACGGCTAAGATGGTCCGCAACCAGGTTGTCACTACCTCTCTTATCTCTTATTTCCAAATCAAACTCTTGTAAGAGAAGTATTTATCTAATCAACCTTGGTTTGGCCTCCTTCTTAGTGAGCAAGTACCTAAGGGCTGTATGGCCAGAAAATACAATTACTTTAGTACCAATTAAATAAGAGCGAAATTTCTCTAAAGCAAATACAACAGTGAAAAGTTCTTTTTCAGTAGTGGAATAGTTTAATTGAGCATCATTTAGAGTTCGGGAGGCATAATATATGGCATGTGAGGCTTTGCCAACCCGTTGGCCCAAAATAGCTCCAATGGCATAGTCACTAGCATTACACATGATTTCAAAAGGTACATTCCAATCTGGTGGTTGCATGATAGGAGCTGATGTCAAGAGTCCCTTCCAAGTTTCAAACGCCTCTTTGCATTTATCATCAAAGTGGAAATCCACATCTTTTTGTAACAGCTTGCAAAGAGGCAGTGTTATCTTTGAGAAGTCTTTGATAAATCTTCTATAGAAACCTGCATGTCCAAGAAAAGAACAAACTTCTCACACATTTGTGGGAGGTGGTAAAGAATGCATAATATCTGTTTTAGTTTTATCTACTTTTATTCTCTTAGAAGAAATAACATGGCTTAAAACTATTCCTTGTTCTACCATAAAGTGACATTTTTACCAATTCAATACAAGGTTAGTTTACATGCATCTTTTAAGTACAAGGGTAAGATTCTCTAGACATCTATCAAAAGAATCACCATAGACATTAAAATCATCCATGAAAACTTCTATGATGTTATTTACATAATCTGAAAATATACTAACCATACACATTTGGAATATAGTCGGTGCATTACAAAGACCAAATTGCATACGCCTATAAGCAAAGGTACCAAATGGACATGTGAAGGTGGTTTTCTCTTGGTCCTCCAGAGCAATTGCAATCTGATTGTAACCTGAAAGTCCATTAAGAAAGCAATAATGAGAATGGTCAGCTAACCTTTCAAGCATTTGATCAATAAAAGGTAAAAGAAAGTGGTCTTTACAAGTTGTTGAATTAAGTTTGCGATAGTCAATAAAAACTAGCCACCCTGTTTGAATTCTAGTAGGAACAAGTTCATTCTCATTATTTTTTACAACAGTTACACCGGACTTTTTAGGAACTACTTAGACCGGGCTCACCCATTTGCTATTCGAGATAGGATAGATCACTCCAACATCTAGGAGCTTCAGTATCTCCTTTTTCATCACCTCCATCATAAGAGGATTCAATCTACGTTGTGCTTCTCTTGTTGGTTTTGACCTTTCCTCTAACAAAATCTGGTGCATGCACATAGATGGGCTTATTCCCTTGATATCGACAATTGTCCAACCAATTGTTGTCTTATGCTCTCTAAGCACCCGGATAAGTCTCTCTTCTTGCAAATGTGTGAGCTCTTTGGAAATTATGACCTGTAGTGTGTCCTTTTCATCTAAAAACACATATTTCAAGTGGTCCGGTAAGGTTTTCAACTCCAAAGTTGGTGCATGCAAAATGGAAGGTAGAAGTTTCTCATTAGATAAAGGCAATTCAATAAATGAAACATCAAACCTTGCATCTTTAGGTGGTAATGCTCGTAACGATGCTACTGTTTCTTCCACTTGTTCACTCAAGGCAAGTTTCTCTTCTTCTTTAGAATTTTCCAAGCCAAGGTACCTGTTAATGGCTACTTCCAAACTATCTTCACCATTTAATTCAAAAGCTTTCTGTACCAAAGAGTTAATTATATCAATAGTAAAAAACAAAGTGCACATCACTAGGGTATCTCATGGCCTCAAAAATATTAAAACGAATTATCTTGCATCAAATTCCATAGTTAAAGTTTCATCATGCACATCTATTTTAGTCCTAGCTGTTTTTAAGAATAGCCTCCCTAAAAGAAAGGGTGTTGGATTAGAAGACATCTTATCTTCCATCTCAAGAACATAGAAATCAGCGGGAAAAACCAATTCATTAACTTGTACTAGGACATCTTCTATAACTCCTCTAGGATAAGTGTTAGAAAGGTCAGCAAGTTGTATTATAACACCAGTTTCCTCTAATGGTCCTAGATTCAATGAAACATAAATTGAATATGGCATTACATTAATGGATGCTCCTAGATTTAGCATAGCACGCTCAAACCTGGTGTTGCCTATCTTACAAGAAATGGTAAACATACCTGGATCCTTGCATTTAGGTGGGAGTTTCTTTTGAAGAACAGCTGACACATTCTCCCCCACACTTACCTTTTCATTCCCTTTCAACTTCCATTTAGAAGTGCACAACTCTTTTAGAAACTTGGCATATCTTGGCACTTGCTTGATAACATCTAGTAAAGGAATGTTCACCTCTACTTTTCGAAAAGTTTTCCAAAATTTCCTTCTCTTGCTCATCCTTCTTGGATTTTGCTAACCTGCTAGGAAAAGGTGGAGGAGTTATATAAGAAGAAAAAGATGGTTTAGGAATTACCTTTTGTATTGGCTCATTGTAAGATGATACCATGGTGTTGTCCTCCCTTTGAGCACTATCCTTTTGTGGTGTCTCAAGCTGTTTCCCACTTCTTAAAGTTACTGCATTGGCATTTTCTCTGGGATTCACTATGGTTTGGGAAGGTAATTTTCTGGAATCCCTTGCTTGGTTTGACTTATTGATGTTGCCATTTGTCCCATTTGAGTCTCTAATTGGCTCATCCTTGTTGCATTTGTCTGTTTGTTTCTTTTATATCATGTTGCATTTGCAATTGGTTAGTGGTAAGGGATTTGACAAGATCTGCTAGAGACTCAACTGAATTTTGTGGTGGTGGCACTTGCTCTCGGGTTTGATATGGTTGTTGCGTTCTTTGCTGAAAACTCGGTTGTCTATTATCAAAGGGTGGAGGAGCAACTTGTGATTGGTTCCCTCCATAATTAAAGTTTGGATGATCCCTTCATCCTGGATTATAAGTGTTTGAGTAAGGATCATACTTCCTTGGTTGGTCTGGAAATCCACCCATAGCATTAACATGTTCATTTGGATCATCTGGAAGTGTTGGACACATATCAGTTTGGTGTCCCATGTTTGAACATATACCACAAGCCTTAATTTTCTGTATTCGATCTACAGCCATTTGTTCCACAAGAGAAGTCAGTTTTTCAAATTTTTGTTCAAGGGATGATATACTTACCTCATTCACTTTCTTTGGTTGTGGTGGTAGTTCATCTCTCATGGTGAACTGTTGTGAGTTGGCTGCCATGTTGGAGATGAGAAGTCTAGCAGCTTCGAGAGTTTTATCAACTAGTGCTCCCCCACTTGCTGCATCTATCATGCATCTCTCCATGGGCAAGAGACCTTCATATAAATATTGGATGAGCAGTTATTCACTTATCTGATAGTGTGGACATGATGCACAGAGTTTCTTGAACCTCTCCCAATATTCATACAAGGACTCTCCGTTGTATTTATGAATCGGACATATTTCTTTTCTAATGTTGGCAGCCTTAGATGTTGGGAAATATCTTTCCAAGAATGCTTTCTTCATCCCATTCCATGTAGTGATGGTCCCTGATGATATGTAGTAGAGCCATTCTTTTGCCGAATTAGCTAGATAGAATGGGAAGGCTCTCAACTTAATTTGCTCTTCTGTGACCCCGGTTGGTCTCATACTTGAGCAAACTACATGGAATTCCTTGAGGTGCTTATTTGGATCCTCTCCTACAAAACCATGAAAAGTTGGGAGAAGATGAATCAAACCAGATTTTAATTCAAAAGCTACCTCAAGATTAGCATATTCAATGCATAATGGCTGTTGATCCAAATCCGGAGCAGCTAGCTCCATGAAGTTTGGTTGTCAGCAGCCATCTCTCCTTGTTCCTCTTGGATGGTTTGGATTAATTCTTCGTTTGTTCTGTGGCGAAAAGCTATGAATTCTCGAATTCCCCTAAGTCCTAAGTGAGGTTCTTCTTCTTCGGGAGATTGAGACATTCATTGAAAAAGAAAACAAGAAAATAAACTAATTAAAACAGAAAATAAGAATAAACTAAATAAAGCAATCCCCGACAACGGCGCCAAAATTTGATGCACCCAAAAGAGTGTATCTTAATCAAAACCTTGCACTAAAAAGATCAATTGTAAAGTATAGTAGAAGCAAGAGTCAAATCCACATGGATTGGTGTCTAGTTTATAAATTATTAGTTTTGAAACTTAAATTCAAGGAAAACAAAATAAAAAAGGGTTTTTGAAATCAGTTTAAACTAAATCAAATAATAAAAGTAAGAAAGCAAGTAAATAAGAAGTAATCAAATATGAGAAGGGTATGGTTAAGGTTTCATTCTCCACCACTAGACATCATTAAGAATCAAATTCAGATCTATCAACATCAATTAGCTATCAAAGTTAACAACCGTAGATAACAACATCCTGTGTTACCCCAATCCTTCTTTAGTTCGTCGTTAAGCAGGACGAACGCCACTACTTAATCTCTAACCATCAAATAACCTGCGACAAACATCATTAGATTCAAAGTGATAGCAGCTTTATGATAAGAAAGATAGGTTAATCTAAGCAACAAAAACATAAACATGGATTCATCCAACTTATGTTATGTTTCAATTCATAATTCCTGAAAACCCAACATAATCATGAATTACAAATTGCTACTATTGAATAAGAAGTCAAGACAATTACACGGATCAAGATTCCTAAACTAGCATTAGATAATTATCAAGATCTATCTAGTTGATCACCCTAAACAAATCAAGACATTAGACAATATCATGAACAGTTCTTGTAGAAGAACATAAACAACTTTGATAGAAAACTAATATATGATAGAATCTGAAAATTAATTACATAACATGTCTAGGGCTTTGAAATCACCCTTAACCAAAGGGAAGTTTAGCCTAGCATAGGCATAGTTAACATAAACATGAATATTAAAGAAAACTAATAAGAAAACTAAAATAAAACTAAGAGATTTTAATAATAAGAAGAAGAATATTGATAAATAATCAAAAGCATGTCATAGTTGGTGGCTCAAAAGATGGTATTTATAGAGTTTTAAAGTCTTGGAAACCCTTTCTTGCTGATCAAGGAAGCTAGGAGGCAAAGGAGTGCAAAATAGGCAAGCTTTTGGACTTTTTCGGTTTTTTTCGGATTTGGAGACAGTAGGGTCGGCGCTGCGGCACCGAGTGCACTGGCTTGGTGGTCCGTTGCTACCGAACTTCGGTTTCTTGGCTGCTGCATCTTCTCACACTTTGTTGGCTGATTTGGATGATTATTTCTTATCCGATTTGAACGTGTAAACTATCGTTGAAAAGGTATTCAAGTCAGCTTCAAAAGTTAAGAAAGAAGTTTCTTCAAATAAAGAATTTAACATAATGATTTCTTAGCAACAAGCTTCGGAAGTCAAATCTACTTGATAGTTTAACATTAAGAATTTGATTTTTTTGACTCTAAGTCTTCTTCCATCTTATGATTGTGACTTTATAAGCTCTTTAACATCATATTTGACATGTTTTGACTTTATCTCATCCAAAATACCTATAATTCACAAAAATATAGTAAAATGTCAAAGGAACTTAAGAATTAAAGCACAAAGTATAAGGAAATAATATATGAAAATATATGAAATTAAGCATTTATCAAAATAGTAAGCGGATAATAAATGGATTCTTATATCATCTAAATTAATCCGATTCAGATATTTCAAAAATTACAAATATCTAATCCATTGTCATCTCTAACTAAAATAATATTTTTTAATAAAAAATCATATTTATTCAATTAATATATTTAAAATAAAATCGATTACATCAAAATTCTGTGACAATTCTCACGAAATCGAATTCGTGAGATCAAAACTCGTGTTTAATATACAACAATAAGATGGGTCTTTCAAGTTCTTAGTTTTTGCTCTTACCAATAGTTTTTTGCTTATGAAAGGAAAGAAAATGCATATTTGAATGAAAAATATATAATAAATTAAAATTTTAAATTTTTACACAATAAAATGTATGATTCTACTCTGTATAAATTAATTATGTTATAATTAGTATTACGTTTTAATTATTTATCTATTTTTAATCAATTATGATTTTTTTTTTCATGCTTTTTATAGGAAGTTTTTATCAAAAAGCAAAATGTAAGTAGCTAATTAAAATAATAACAGTACCAATATGTTGGTTTTTTTATAAATAAATAAATAAAAAAAAAACATATAATGATTGGATTCAAAACATTTTGTGAAAATCAAAATGGAACCTAAAGGAATACACTTTTTATAAGAAAATGGTATAAGAAACTGCTATACTAATGTACTAAAAAGTTCAGTACCAAAAGCCTTTATTTCGAAAAGAAATCCGTCCTTTCATATCTCATGTTTTAGGAACTTGAAAAAATTGCTAATTAATGTACTTAATCGATCTAAAGGTTCGAACATTTACTTAACCTTCAAATTTAATTAAAATTTTAATAACCATTTGAATTAGATTTTTTTTTTTTTTGTTAATACTGTCAAAGATGTCTAGGAATGGCAGCGGGTCGGATATCTACATTTTTTATACTATCCGAATCCGAATTCACAAAATTATTTTAAAATTCGAATCCGCAAATTATTCGCATATTACTATCCGAATCCGAATATGAATTAAATAACATCATTCACCGGATATCTGAATTCACTAAAATTCCGAATTCAATAAATCAATTTTTTAAAAATAAAAATATAAAATCAAACAAAGTTTATGTGTTTTTCAAATAAATGGATTTGGATTCGGATATCCGAATCTGCTATCCGAATCTGCAGAAGTAATGCGGATTCGGATAATGGATATCCAAAATTTCATATCCGCATCCTCTCCGAATCCGCTGTGGATAATAATTATAATATCCGAATTCGATTTTTATCCGAATCCGCAAATCCGAATCTGCAAAAAAACGGATCGAATATTCGCGAATATCCGAATCCGCATTTTAAATTGTCATCTCTAAAGATGTCTCCTGCAAGTTGTTTTGATTTTAAGGTAATATTTTTTCATATCGATTAGATACATTCAAGATTTTATTTTCAAAATATTTCTCGTAAAAAATAAAATCGTCATTAACAAGGAATTTTTTTTTTTCTCCAGACCAATTAGACTAACCCTCGTGTGGGTGAATTAGTTTTTTTTTAATACAAATAAGGTCGTAGTCCGAAGATCTAAGAGATGAGATTGCATGTGTTGAAATTTGAACATAAACTTATAAATATCATTTCTTAAAAACAATTACATGAATAAACTGAACTAAGTCCAAATTCAATTAAATTCTATTTGGTATAATTAGACTTGATCATGGACCGTGGACCGAAAATTTTCTATTTCCTTTACCTAGAATCAGCCCGTCGGCCCGATTTACTGTTTAAATAATAATAAAAATTTAAAAATATTATTTTTATATTAGTATAAATAATAAAATTTAAATAAAATAATTTTGTATTAGTTAAACAACGATTCGGGCTGGACCAAGCTATCCCGAATAAAAAAATCACTATTCAAGCCCGGCTCAATACGAGTCGAATTTGTCAACTGGACGAATTATTCGATTTTTGAGCAAGTCTAAGTATAACGTCTTTTGTCACTTTTCTCAAAGTTTAAGCAACCCAAAAATACCGCAAAGAGCTTTAGAATAATGTGCTTAATTAACAAAGTTATGGTGGGAGGGAGGCAAATTTTCCACCGATGGAAAAGGGGATAACGTGGGAGAAAAAGAAAGGAAAAAAGTCACGAAAGTTTAGCAGTTAAAATGATGAAAAGAAAAGAGAAATTGCATGGAGCCAAGGCCAAATAATTTTGTAGGAAGACCTGAAAGAGTGCAGGTTTAAAGCTCTTGTATTGGGTCATTCGAGGGGCCTTAATCACAAAGTTAGAAACATAAATGGGACCCTCATGTCCCCCAAACAAAGCCCAAGTTGGTACAATCACTGTCTTTAATCTTATGGTTTGTGAACACTTTGAAATCAACTTTCACTTTCCTGTCTATCACAAAATCTTTGTCATTTTTGAGGTCGCAAGTGACAATCTAATGCCACTTAAATTATTTCCTTTGATTATATATATATATATATATATAATTTAGAGAAGAAATTAAAAAAAAAAAAAAAAAAAGCAATGAGCTTTGATTTATTTGATCTAATGAAGATGACATTCAAGTTAAGTAATTCAAGCCAATCAATGTTAAAAAAACTTAACCCTTTTCGGGTATAAAGAAATCAAGTATCTTAAGAATATTTGCAGGTAGCTAGGTATCAGTTAATTTTACGTATGGCTGTGATTTTGAAACTTTTTTTTATCGAATATTCTTCTATAAGTTGGGTTAATTAATTCATAGAATATATATTGAACATGGTTTATTGATTTACACCTTGAAGATGGATTTGTAAATTGAGATGTAAGAAATGAAGAGGTCATGGATAATTAAGCTATGATTCAAATTATTCTCCCGTTGTACCCTCCAACCATTAAGTTACTTTTCTTTGGTAGTTTTTTAATCAATTACATTTCAGTGTACATCACTAAGATCATTCACAACAACAGTTGCCAGTAAATTATAAATATTCTGCATGTGAAAACATATGTGAAAGCATATTTAGGTCCGTATAGCATTGTTTTTTTTAGTCAAAAGTTGTGTTTCATCTCAAAATCAATGATAAATGGATAATTTTTTTGTTTTTGTTTTTGCAGTTTAGAAGCTGGTTTTTGAATAAAATAGTATTATTATCCCCACGTCTCTAAACTTTTATTATTTTAAATATATATTTTTTTGACATTTCAATTACTCACAACACTTTTCACAACAATACTAAACACTTTGAAAGTTCTTAAATCATATTTTCATCACACTTTTTAAATACACTTTTCCAAATTTAAATTCTTTTTAACCCATATTTTTTTCAACAACGATGCTAAACTAACCTTAACATTGTTATTAATTAAAAATAGGTAATTCCCCCTCAATTCCCACCTTTCTTTTCTCTTTTTAAATAGGTAACAATATTGTAATCTCTCTTTTTGAACTTTAATGGAGGGCCAATAGCTCTCCACTTATAGCCCACCCAAATGATGCCCATTGTCCCCTTGAAACCAGTTCTAAAACCAATATTATATATTATTACTATTATTATTAAGAATGTCCAAAGATAATTAAGATAATTTTACAAGGGAAATCATTTCATAAATCGTAAGTATAGTTTTTAAATTTTATAAGCGAATTAATATGATTATATTTATTTTTAGGTATATTTTAAAAAATAAATAAAATTTAATTTTAAAAAATAGATATGTAATAGTTTTTTTATTTTGTTTGTGAAATTAAAAAAAAAAATTATTATTAATATATAAAAAAAGAACTTATTTTGATTAAATTAACGATTAAACAATTTATTGTCCCTTTAATGAGCTAGTGAACTTTGTTGTCATCAGCCATTGGATCCCTTGGTGCAACATGATTGCATTGTTTAGTAGTGCATCATGATGAAGGAATGGCTCACTTCTTAAAAAGAAAAAACAAAACAAAAAAGAAAAAAGAAGAAAAAGAAGAAAGAATGATAATGGTGGTAACTGGAAAATGTTAAAAGTTGCTATCAAAGTAAAACTATTGGAGTGGAATGAAGACTATTGAGTTATGGAGACAAATGGGGTCTAGGGGCTGCCTTAACAAAGCTCTGTCTTTAGGCAAAAATCATGTGGTTTTGTACTTGAATTGTTCAAAGCTAAGGGTAGAAGTTTAAATGTATACTAGTAATTATTTGCTACTCATTTTGCCATCCTTATTAGTGATTTTGTTCATAAAACTCACAGTTCACCTGTACTTCACCCAAAACTTGTTCAAGAATCGAGTTACTCATTCGGCTCGACAAGAATTTTTTAATTTGGATCAGTTCGATTCGGTCTGAATTCCTGTTCATCAATAAAAAATATTTTTTATTTAAATTTAATTATAAATATTAATATAAAAATTTTAATAAATATTAGTTTGATTAATGAAATCCTAACATTAGTTTTAGAGAGATAAAATGTACTTTTCAAGCTAATATATATATATATATAAGTTTATTTTTAATAAAATCTCATGGGTGATAATTATATTTTTTTTTTATTTCTCATTTTTATTTCTTTTTTTCTTTTAATAAATTTTCATGCAAGTACATGTTAAATATTCTAAATTTATCTTTAACTTAATTATATATTAATTTTGAGATGAATTCATTAAAATTGTTTTAAAAAATTTAGTGATTAAAAATTAATTAAAATAAAAAAGAAAAATAAATATGAAAATAAAGAAAATAAAATAAAATGAGGGTATTTTTAATATTTAAAGTAAAATTTGAACAAATATAAGTTTGATAATGAAATTAACATTAGTTATTTTTTTAGTGAGATAAAATGTGGTTTTCAAACTAATAAAGGTAAGTTTATTTTAAATAAAGTTGCATGGATGATAATTATATTTTTCTTTTTTCCTCTCTTTTATTTCTCTCCTTTTTTCTTTTTCTTTTGTTTTAATCAATTTCTTTACCACATTTTTTTAAATAATGGTAATTAATTTATTTCAAATAAAAATAATTTAATAAATTCATCTCAAAGTTAATATATAATTGAATTTAAAATATTTAACATGTATTTAAATTAGAATATAATTTAATTCTATAGTAATTAAAGATAACTTTAAAACTAATTAAATTCCCATTATTTTGTAATTAGAAAAAAAATTTGAGTAATAAATAAATAAAGAAATACATGATTAATAATTAATAAGGGCATAATTGTCTTTAATTTCATTTAAAATATACTTAGTAAATAAATATCAAGGGGTTAGTATGTTTTTCATCAAACTTCAGGGAGGTAAGTAGCTATTTTTCAAATTATAGAGAGGTAAATGTATTTTCTCTAAAATCTCATGAGGATCTCTGGACTTTAAGTCGTGTATGTACACTATGGAACTAAATAGAAGTATTTATGGATCGGGTCAAATTAGACTCGAATAGTAAAAAAAATTGTTTGCCCAAGCCCAACCCCTCGAGCCCGAAAGTGCAATTTATTATTTGAAATATATTAAAGTATTTTATATTTTTATAATTAAATTTAAATAAAAATATTTTTTTATAAATTTAATAATAATTCAAGCTGGATCGAGTTGGCTCGAATTATTAAAATCTTATCTCATACCCGATCCAATTTGAACCGAGCTTGCCCCGATCTGTAAACAAGTCTAAACTAACCTGTTTCTGATTATAAAAATCTCATAATTCTCTTTCTAAGACTAGAATTTAAAACTTTTAAATTAAAATCTCAAATTCTTACATGCTGGGATTTCTTCTTTTTATCATTTATATATAAAAAAAAAAATCGCTTTGCATCTAAATATTCGATTCAATTTATAATTGCACGCATCTTCATCAAAAAATCGAATTCAAATCTCTTTTTTTTTTTTTAAATACCACAATAAGATCTTTTTATTTGTCATAAGTAACGGACAGTTTGATCATTAATTGAACTTAAACGATCAACTACTTATTTAAATTTTTGGTGGAAATTTTCTAAAAAAATTGTTTTTATTACCTTCACATAATTAATGTACATTAATTAATTTCTTATAATCCAAACCTAATCTTTTCAGCAACTTCTACAACAATTTTATAAGCGCTAGTCATTGTCAATGTCAACAAAATCATCTACTTTTACGCCTTTAATATAGTTTTCCCCTTTAAAATTAATTGATTTTATCATATTAAAAATTTCTACTTCATTTGTCACTGAGTAGATTGTTTCAAGATAAAGTACAAAACAAAGTAAGGTGACATAATAAATTCGATTCTGAAAATTTATTCAAAAAATTGTAATTCGAATCCATTAAAAAATCCAAGATTCATACGAATTTTAACATATTTGAATTCGAAATAATCTGGACACAAAATCAATTCTATCAAAACACATAATAACCTCAACTTAATATTAAAATTGTAAAATTTAATTATCAATTTTATCCTTATTACTTGAATCTATCCGTTTGCTACTTTGAACTAGATATGAATCATTTCTTGGAGGGATACATAACAAAACAACTATTAATACAAGTAAAATGTGCAGTTGAGCATTTGGTTGATGAATAGATGTATCTATTTGTTTATCCAAAAAGTCAAATTTCAAATTTCTATTTTAGGAATTAAAAAGAAAAGAAAAAATTACAAGCAAAAAATTTGGTGCTTCTTAAATAATAATGTGATTATATATTAATATATATATATGAGGAGGGATCCACTTACATTAGTGTAAAATTAAATTAGTTTTACACACTTTCATAACTTTTTATACGATTTATATTTTGACAAACCGACCGTTGAATTTAACAATATAATTGTACTCGTCGTGCACGTAACGTTTCAAATCGATCCGATATCTCTATCATATCGAACAGGAATACTGTCTTTTTCAATATATATTTAACGGTTGAAAGTTTTTTACATCGAACAAATAGTTAGATATTTTTAATTTACTTGAAACTCGACGTGCATGGTCTACGTGAATAAAACATGAAATACGAAGGTCAAATTAAACAATATAAATCGTATAAAAAATTATAAAAGTGTGTAAAACTGAATTCGAAACGTTACGTGCACGACGAGTACGATTATATTGTTAAATCTAACGGTCGATTTGTTAAAATATAAATCGTATAAAAAGTTACGGAAGTGTGTAAAACTAAATTAGTTTTATACTAGTGCAAGTGGATCTTTCCTTATATATATATATATATATATAGAGAGAGAGAGAGAGAGAGATTGAGGAGGATCAACTTACATTGATGTAAAATTAATTAGTTTTACATGTTTTCATAACTTCCTATACGATTGATATTTTAATAAATCGACTGTTGAATTTAATAATATTATCGTACTCATCATGCACATAAAATTTTGACTCGGTCCGATATCTATATCATGTCGATCGAGAATATAATTTTTTTATATTTAATGGTTGAATTTTTTTTACATCAAACAAATAGTTAAACATTTTTAATTTATTACAAAATTTGACATGTATGATTTATATAAATTAAATATAAAATACAACGATCGATTAAATAAATATAAATCATATAAAATATTATAAAATATGTAAAATTAAATTAATACATATAGATATAGATAAATGCATATATATATATATATATATTGATTTATTTATTTATTTAAATATAACTTAAAGACATATGATAGTTTTTTAAACTCGCTTGTGAAACTAAAAAACTCTATTACGAGTATACAAAATAATAATTCATATATATATTTATATTTATATCTATCTTTCAAATTAGGGTAAATCTTAAAAACATGTTCTCAATAGTCAAATAATGGTTAAATGATCTAACGGGCAAAAATTATTTGGAAAAAAAAATGGAGAAGTTAGAAATTATTATGGGACAAAATTGCCTGAAAAAACCTTTTTCTTTTTTCCTCTCATTCAAAAAATATTATTTTTTAAAATTTTAATTAAAAATAAATTTAAAAAATAAAATATTTAAATATATAGTTTTTTAAAATTTTAAAAAAATTTAATTTTAGAAATAATATTTTTATTATTTAAAATTTTTTAAGTAAAATTAAAATATTAAAATATTAATTTTTTAAAATTAAAAAATTTTATTTTTAGAAAACATTATTTTTTAATTAAAAAAGTAAATTAAAAGTAATAGAAAAAGAGATGAGAAGTTTTTTTATTAAAAGTAATTTTGTCATTACAATTTTTTTTAATAATTTTTTATTTTTTTAAATAATTTTTATGCATTATATAATTTAACAATTATTGTATTGTTGATGATGGTATTTTCAAATTTACCCTTCAAATTGTCCCTTTTCTTTTCAATAAGGCAAAGTACTTTAGCTGATAATATTCTTCACAAAGGCCATCCAACCAAAAGATGCCACGTATCATGAGAAGCATCCAATGCCCTCCATACTTTAAATTTATTAAATTATTATTTAATAAAAATTAAAAATCCCCCACAGGCACATCCTAATTACTTTATAATTGGCACAGACAAAATAGGAGAAAAGACAAAGCAAAAAAGACAAATGAAGAAGGGTAAAATCTGAGCATCTACCTCTACCATTGGGTATTATAGCTTTTGTTTGTGGGGATCGGGAAAAAATAATAATAATAATTTGTTAATGAGTGTTTTTAAAATATTTTTTAAGATTAATTAATATATTATTTATAATAATAATATTATATTAAATATAAAAATTGATAATTTTATTTATCATTTTTAATGAATTGGATACAAATATTATTATATTTAATAATTTTAAAGAGTGTTTTAAAATTACTCGTTAGTAAAATAATAATAAAAAAAGGGACAATTATGTGTTGCTGTTCCTTGTGGTTTTGGCCCTTAATCTCTGGACTATTTTGTCATTTTTCCAATAATAAAGGTTTTCTGTTCTTGTGTTGGACTGTTAGGTCTATTTTTCCTTCTTTTTGCTGAGTGAATGATCGGCCATTTTTTGTGGGATTGGAGTCCTTCCCCGTCCCTATCCCTTGGCCTAGGTTTTCTTGGTGGTAGGTTTATGTATGACCTCATTCAAAGTTAATTATTAAGTTAATAAATTCCATTTAGGATGTAGTTGTATGAATTAAAAAGTAATTGACATACTTCTTGGCCATTGTTATTCAAGCACTAATTAAATTTATTCCAAATATACAAAACTAGAAAGAAAAAAAAAAAAGAATACGTACTCTCTCATTTTGATTTGATATGTGTACCTTGAAATCTATTATTGTAAGATATAAAAAATTACAATATTGAAATCTATATACATGAAAAATTCCTTAATTTTAGAATTTTTATGATGTGAATAAATCACCTAATTGCAAGTATCAAGGAACTCATAAAGAGTTATAGTATAAAGGATAGTATTTGAAGAATCATATAGTCCACATCCCCTCAAACTCAAAATGGTATTGAAATAGTCAATTTAAATTTGGAAACAATATCACAAAAGTGTTTTGGTGGATGAATTTTAGTAAATATGTCTATAACCTTATCAGTGGAAGAAACAAAAACACGATGAAGTATTCCACGAATAAGATGTTGCAGAAAATGATAATCAATTTTTATGTGTTTAATAACAAGATAAAATAACGGTGACTTATTTAGCTTAGGAAAGATAATATCTGGTATCATCAGAAGAGACTTCTAATCTAAGAAAGTAAATAAGATAACCCAAATCTTTCATCTCAAACTATTGATTTAATTCAAAACGATTTTTCATGAGATATATCCAAGTATACCGAGAATAATCATCCACAAAAATAGTAAAATATTGAGAACCTCTCATAGTGTTAGGGATGACAATGGAGCGGGGCGGGGGCGGATATTGCCTTATCCACCTCCTCCCCACTCTTGCATGGATGTTGGAAACATCCACATCCATGGATGTCGGTTATATCCATAACCGCTCCACGGTGCTCCACTCCGCTATACCTCAATTTATATTAATTATTTTTAACTTAATATTGTAAAAAATTATATTATAATTTATTCATGAACATAATTTTAATATATAAAAATCTTTAATATAATATATATAATACATATATACTAAAAGTATAGATATAAAATATTAGTATATATATGATTTTAGTATATATATCTAATATATATTAAAAATATAAGAAAAAATATAAAACGTTTTAAAGGATAAAATAGTAATTTCAAAAGTCGGGGCGGGGCAGAGTGTAGTAAGCGTTTACCAAAACCACTCCGCTCCAAAAAAAACCTCTCCATTCGGAACGGATCGGTACGAAATCCATCGGTCGAATCGGGTTTTGCCATCCCTACATAGTGTCATGAGGTGATGGTCTTCATACATCAAAATGAATCAAATCAAATGGAGCAACAGAAACAGAGCCATTATCATTTACAAGAAGAGCATGATGTTCAACAAGTTTGCATCAAACAAAATCAACATTTTCTTATTCACAGGATCCAATTTACCATTTGAAATTAAAAGAAGCAACCTAGATAAAGAGACATGACTAAGATGTGAATGCCAAATCTTAGAAGAAATAGAAGCAACATAATAAACCAAATATTTGGTAGGCATATTGAGGGAGATTAGTTCAAACAAGTGCCTAACTTTATAGCTTGTCCAAAGAATTGATCATATTAAAAAAAATAGGCCGCCATAATTAAAAAAATTATTATTATATGTTTTTTCCCAATATAAGGCAGTCTTATAAGGAAACAAAATGAGACTAATGTGGAGAGAAGTTGGTTATCTGCAGTGATTAAAAAATCAAACTGAATCGGTCGGTAGGATCGGTTAAATCGAAAACAGATGGTCAGTTCGGTCCGGCCAACATATTAAAATCGGATTTATATCAAACCGGTAAAGAACCGGTTCAATCGGTTAAAAACGGATAAAAACCTGATTTTATATGTGTTTTTATTTGTAATTAATAAGATTTAAACCTTTAACCTCTTAGTATTAGATTAAAGACCATACCGTTAAGCCAAATTCTTTTTTTTTTTTGGTTAATTAGTAACTATATTTAATATTTATTTAGTGTTTAAATATTTAAAAAATGAGCTTTATCGAACCGGCCGATTAGATCGAAAATTGAAAATCTGATCAGTTTGATTTTTTATTCAATTTTTTTAACATTGGTTATCTGCTGAGTAGATCACCTATTAAGCATAGAGTTAGTACATAGTTTTGGTCAGAAAATTGTGAAACACAACATGAATTTCACCCCACATCCACCCAAAAGAATAAATAATAAAATAATTTTAGGTTTGTTGAGGAAATGATAGGTTTGAAATTTTTTCGAAAATCAATGATAATTCTCACCCAGGATAAAAATAAGAAGATGAAGAATTAAATTTGTTTCGAATTTTATCATGGAGCGTGCTTGCTGGTGGATCATATCACTATTGGAGTCTTTGGAAAGTCGTTTTTTGGGCTAACCGTTTTCCCTAAAATAATTAAATAAAAAGGTAATTAAATCATAAAAATTATTTGACATACTTTTATTATTATAATCTTAATAAAAATACTGAAAAAATCTGAAAAAGGATAAGATGATTTATAAAAAAAAATAACCTACATAAGATTGTTTTTTAAGAAGAACAAAGTATATTCATAAAAGAAGTATTTACATACTTTCACTTATGTGATCTTGATTAAATTGCTGAATAAAATATGAAAATGGTCAGAAAAATGATTTGAAAAAAAAAAAAAAACTATCTTTTAAGAACAAAATCACAAAAGTAATATAGCTTTGAAAGGAAAATTATTGACGTTAGACACACAATTTATAAGAAAGCTGAATGACAATTAAAGTATAGATGACTTTCAAATTGATAACTATCTTTTGAATTTAAAATCGGTATAATAATTGATATGTCTGTTTTTGAATTTTTAAAAAATCAAATAATAAAAGATTATAAGAAAATCTATAAAGATAAAATTATATTTGGGATTTTTAAATTTTAAAAAAAAGATATATGTAGATTGATTTGCAATTATAATCAGAATTAGATCGGATGTTTGACTTCAAGCATATTTGAAGAGTGAGTGGAGAGCTTGTTAGGTGAAAAGACTTGGATAAATCTTAATTTTGAAAAATGTGAAAGTTAACTCTAGATAAATAACTAAATTTTAGAAATTGGATAAACTTAATTTTTATAATTTTAAAATAATGAATAATTTATTGAATATATAGGGTTATTTGATAAAAAAATTAAAATACGCAAACATTATCAAGTAATTATGTTAGCTCCAGATAAACAACAAAATTTTATAAATTTAATCTTTATAATTTTGAAACAATGAATAGTTTATCGAATATATAAGATTATTTGATAAACAATTAAATTTTAAAAATTATTTTACATGTCAATAATAAAAATTGTTCACATAAAATTACACATAAGCAAATCTTTTATATATATATATATATATAATGATGATTTCTTTTAGAAATATAAGAGGATAAGGATTGCACGCGCCATGAGTGCGTTTGAAATTGACATGAATGTATGATCAAATTACTGTGAAGAGGGGGTGGCAGCTTTTGCTTTTAAAAGTTTAGTTCTTTTTTAACAGTGTCATGAGGGAATGACTGTCTGCTGAATGTAAAAAAGGAAAAGAAAAAGAAAAAGAAAGAGTGTGTAGATGGTTATCTTATGGTGGATTTGTTGGAATCTTCAATAAAGCAAATAATTTTATTTTTTAAAAAACAAAACCCCAATATTTTACACTTCATTTACAGCTCAAAAGTGACTAGATTTTGGCATAAATTATTCACATTTTAACATTATAATGAACTAAAGAATAAAAAATATTTAAATGGTTGGGTGACCAAATCCTCTATAATCATCAATCTCGAGCCACCCATTAGCTGCTACTACTCTCTTGAGATCCTCACATTCTCAATTCCTTAACCAAAAAAAAAAAAAAACAATTTAAAAAGATGGGTTTTAGGACTTTTACTGAATGGCCAAACTCAGGGAATGTTGGATTCTCCATTGTCCCAAGCAAACTCTTTTTTTCTGCCCATTTTATGCCTGCTTGAGCTTGAGTTTGCTAATACACTGTGAAATTATTTTATAATCCTTGGAATAATTACCTAATGTGTCCTTGTCTTTGGAATATAAACCTTGGATTTGCTTTAGTTTTGTTGTTTCTAGATTGTGGGCATTCTATATTCTTTTTTTCTTACAGCTCTTCCTGCCTGACCCAGTGACAGGCATGCATGCTTACTTCACTTTCTACTACCAATAAATCTGTTTTTTCTTTTTCTCATTTTTTCTTCTTCTTGGGGTCTGAATCTGACATAAGGTTTTAGTGAATGGATTTCTGGCATGGAAAGCAGGGAGTAGTGGGTTCTGATCTCAGATTACCTTAAACAATAAACTCTCAATTCAAAGTTCAAACTTGGTTTTTCTGATAACTATCAGTTGAACACAAGCTTTAGCTTTGGTTACTGTCTGCTTCTTTTTCTGTAAAAATATTGTAGTTAAAAATGGCAATGAGGAGAAGAGAAACTGCATTTTGTTTTCTGGCCTTCTTATGGTTTTGGGCTCCTACAAATGGACTTCTTTCTCCTAAAGGTGTAAACTATGAAGGTAAACCAGGAAAGTTGCATTTCTTTCTTTCTTTTATCATGTGATTTGGTGGAGATATATTGATATATATATCAGTGTTTTATTTTTTTCAGTGCAAGCTTTAATGGCTATAAAGGATGCTTTGCATGATCCTCATGGTGTACTTGATAATTGGGATGCTGATGCTGTTGATCCATGTAGTTGGGCAATGGTTACTTGTTCACCTGAAAGCCTTGTCATTGGCCTGTAAGTTTTTTTTTTTTTTATTTATTTATTTATTTATTTTTTATTTTTTATAACCTTGAAAATTTACAAGAGAAATTAAGCATCCATTGTTAAACAAATGAAAATATGTTCTTGTTTGCAGGGGCACTCCAAGCCAGAATTTATCTGGTACTTTATCTTCAAGCATAGGGAACTTAACAAATCTTCGGATTGTGTAAGTATATATACCAATCAAAGTGTTTTTCAAATTGAATGTATCTTTTTTTCTTCTTGGTTTGGTCTAATATGAAGGCTACTTTTGCAGGCTCTTGCAGAATAACAACATAACAGGACCAATTCCTTCAGAGCTAGGGAAGCTCTCAAAGATTCAAACACTTGATCTTTCTGATAATTCCTTCACTGGGGAAATTCCTACCTCTTTAGGCAACCTAAGGAGCCTTCAATACATGTAAGAACTGAAAAAAAACTGAATCTCAAGACAAGAGCTCAAGGACTACCATGTCCATAATATGGCAGTCATTTTGGTTTAAATTTAACATCAGGGCTGCAAATTTTTTATTTTAGGAGGCTAAACAACAACAGTCTCTCTGGACCATGTCCTTTGTTCTTGGCTAACATGACCCAGCTTGCCTTCCTGTAAGCCTCTTAAATTTTCTTTCCTCCGTTATTTCCTCCTTTTAGATCAATGATTTGTATCTGTGGTTGAAATATGCTTTTATATTTGGTTTTCTTTTTCTTTTTTTTTGGTTTAAAATCTTGTATGTTTCAGTGACTTGTCATACAACAATCTGGGTGGAGCAGTACCCAGATTTGCTGCTAAAACATTCAGGTATATTTTCCCATTTTCTCCTCTTAACTCTCAAGTCTCAGCAGAACATTATGTTGATAAACTTTTCTTCTTTACTATATGTTATTGCAGCATAGAGGGGAATCCTTTAATCTGTGCAACAGGTTCTGAACCAGAATGCCATGGGATGACACTTATGCCAATGTCCATGAACTTGAACAACTCACAAGGTGTGGAATTTTGAACTTATTGATAAAACTGAAATTTTTGATTTTCTTAACTTTCTCAAATATTAATTTGGTGAAAAATTAAAAATATCGATTTCTAAGTACTCTTAATGATTTATCTGACTTCAAAACTCTTTTGCTTCTCAAGCTGCTCAGCCTTCTGGCAGAACCAGAAGTCACAAAATAGCCATTGCCTTTGGCTCAAGCATTGGATGCGTGTCTCTGATGTTTCTTATACTAGGGGTACTACTATGGTGGAGACGAAGGCGGAATGAACAGATATTCTTCGATGTTAAAGGTTTGAAATAATTGTACTTACAACCTATGTTGCTCCGACTCTTCATTTTTCTTGAAGTATCCGTGTCCTACATCCGTATGCGATGCATATTCGGACATGGGTATGGGGATATGATCCCTAAGGACCCTCCAAATACATGAAAGAACTTAAAATAGATCAAACATACTTTTGTCGGACACTCATATGATCACATCCGAGTCCGAGTAACATAGCTTACAACCGAAGTCTTCATTAAATTTTGTTGGCATCTTTGAGGTGTGATAGCTAACTAATACTTGTGATTGGTGCCTTTTCATTTAAAATTTTCAGACCGGCATCATGAGGAAGTTTCCCTTGGAAACTTGAGGAGGTTCCAATTCAGAGAACTTCAGATTGCAACACATAACTTCAGCAGCAAGAATATACTAGGCAAAGGAGGTTTTGGGAATGTGTACAAGGGAATTTTGCAAGATGGAACAATAGTAGCTGTTAAGAGGCTTAAAGATGGTAATGCTGCAGGAGGAGAGATTCAATTCCAGACTGAAGTTGAGATGATCAGCCTGGCTGTGCACCGGAACCTTCTTCGACTTCATGGATTTTGTATAACTCCCACAGAGAAACTTCTTGTTTACCCATATATGTCTAATGGTAGTGTTGCCTCTCGTCTCAAAGGTAAAAATTAGAAGAGTATGCTGGATTTTGTATGTTATACTATGTTACTCGGACTCGGATGTGAGTGTCGGACTCGGGTATGTGTCCGACACGGGTATGTTTGATTTATTCTAAGTTTTTTCATGTATTTGGAGGGTTAATGGAGGATCATACCTCCATACCCATATCTGGATAAACGTCGGACACGGGTAGTTGAAAAAAAAATGAAGAGTCGGAGCAACATAGATGTTGTATTTGAGTAGGTGAACTAAACCTGCATGCATTTCTCTTGTGACAGGAAAACCAGGCTTGGATTGGGGCACCAGAAAGAGAATTGCTTTGGGAGCTGCCAGGGGATTGCTATACCTTCACGAGCAGTGTGATCCAAAGATAATTCATAGGGATGTGAAAGCAGCAAATATATTGCTTGATGATTATTGCGAGGCTGTGGTGGGAGATTTTGGGTTAGCAAAGCTTTTGGATCACCAAGATTCACATGTCACAACTGCTGTGAGGGGCACTGTGGGACATATAGCTCCAGAATATCTCTCCACAGGCCAGTCTTCTGACAAAACAGATGTGTTTGGATTTGGAATTCTCCTCCTTGAATTAATCACAGGTCAAAGAGCCCTAGAATTTGGCAAGGCTGCTAACCAGAAAGGAGCAATGCTTGATTGGGTGAGTATAGTTTCTCTCTATGTTACTCGGATTCGGGTGTGAGTGTTGGATACGGGTATGTGTCCGACACGGGCATTTTCAGTTTTTCTAAGTTTTTTCATATATTTGGATCCGAATATACGTCGGACATGGATACTTCAAAAAAAAAAATAAGAGTCGAAGCAACATAAGTTTCTCTTAATCTTCTCACCTTAAATGCTTATATATTAATTTTTATGACATGAATTGGCATTTGCAGGTAAGGAAAATTCATCAGGAGAAGAAGCTTGAAGTGCTTGTTGACAAAGATCTTAAAAACAACTACGATTGGATTGAGCTGGAAGAGATTGTTCAAGTAGCATTACTATGCACACAATACCTTCCAGGCCATAGACCAAAAATGTCTGAAGTGGTTCGAATGCTTGAAGGTGATGGGCTAGCTGAAAGATGGGAAGCTTCTCAAAGAGCTGAAACAACCAAGTGCAGCAAGCCCCATGAGTTTTCCTCATCGGACCGATATTCTGATCTCACTGATGACTCTTCATTACTTGTTCAAGCCATGGAGCTCTCTGGCCCAAGGTGAACTGAACTCCTTATTAAGTTAACTATAAAATCTTTTCTGATCTTCTGAAAGAGAGTTAGAAATTAATAGTTGAAGCAGTATATGCTAAAACTCCTATAGTTGCATAATAGTGACATAGCATATAGGTCCAAAGGGCTTTGATTTTTTTTTTCCTTTTGTTTTTTTTACTGCAACTGTACAGATTTCGGTCTAAGAAGACATTATTGATATGGAGATTTCATGTAGTTTCTATTCCTATTGAGTGGAAGATCTGAGAGTCTGTCTTGTGAATTTTTGTGTAAGATCAACATTGAGTCTTAGCTGTAATTTTAAAAATTAGATAGTTACTATATTGTAGAGGTTGTTATCCTTATGTTTCTTTAATTACAGTGTTACGATCCTTAACATTTGGGGTTTCGAAACTCAAAGCTTAGTTCAGTTGATTTAAACAGTCGTCTTTAAAATGTGATACTCAGTAAATCTAAAATTTGAATCTCAATATTTACAATTTTTTTTTAATCTTCGAGCTAAGGACTCATTTGTAAAAAAACAACATTTGGGGTTTCAAGTAGAGGTGTAATTGAGTTGAGCCGAGCCGAGCTCAAGCTTTAAGAAGCTCGAGCTTGACTCAAAATTCGAGGCTTGAGCTCGATCGAGTTTCACTTTTAAAACTCGAGCTGGATTCGAGATATAAATCGAACTCGCTCGATTAGACTCGTTTACCTAGTAAAAAATGAGCTTGATTCCCATGATCGGCTTCAAACTCGATTATTTGTGCTCGAGCCCGAGTTCGAGTTTGAATTGAGATTTTTCGATACTAATTAAAAATAAAAAAGCTCGATTAAGCTCGCGAGCTACTAAAGACAAGCATTACAATACTCGAATTCGGTTCGCTCGAGCTCGACTCGACAATAACCGAACCGAATTCGATTTTTTTTATCCAAACCCGAATAATTTGTGAGCACAGATATCTCATTTACACCTCTAATTTCAACCGCTGAAAATCTGAATTGAGTACACCAGTGTTGTGGATATGAACGCCATATAATTAAAAACGAGTAGTAAAGCAAACCCAGGTTTGTATAACTGTAGGTGGCAATTGTGTGATCCAGGTTTGGGTTGGATCACTTTAAGTCGGGTTATTCGAAGACAATTCAGATCATTTGGATTCAAGTCAATTGGGGATTATATAAATTTTGAATTTTTTGAGTTTGTCATTAGAGTTATTTGGACTCGAATTATTGTATTAGGATTCAAATTATTAAGTTTTAAAATTAAAATTAATTTAATTTTGAGTTAATTTTTTTGAGTTCAGGTTTTGATAATTTTAAATTCGAGTTAATTTAAATTCGAATTGAACATATTTGAATTATTAATTTTTTTTTTTGGGTCAAATCAAATTGGATCAAATTACGACTCTAGATTATTTTTTTGTCAAATCAAATTGAATCAAATTAATATTTAAATAAATCTTACGAGTTCAGATCAATTTTGTCAATTCTATTTTTTTTATCAAATAAAATTGGATCAAATTAAGATTCAAATAAATTTTACGAGTTCGAATCAATTTTGTCAATCCTATTTTTAACCCACAATCGGGAACTCGAGGCCCTCCAAGCATAAAAGGATTAGGAAGGCATGAAAAGGAATAAAAAAAAATGAAAAGAAATAGAATAGTTAAAAGAAAGAAAAGGATATAGGAAGGCATGAATTGCCATGTCTATATTGCACATGTATTTATAATTATAGCTTGTATCTTTTAATAAGCTTAACAAATTTAAATACAAAGATAATTACATGATAAATACAATAATAAGTACTTAAACGTAGACTCATTTGGATGATCCTTGCTTATCTTTTGAATTTCGGTTTATATCCTTTGATCTTAAGTTTATAAGGATTTGAAATCATAGTTCTCTTTCATATACCCCAAAATGGTGGAACCATTTGTGGCAACACTCTTTGGGCAACAGAAAATGAAATCTGCCATAAGATGATGGTTTTGTTAAGAGTTAATATGTAAGTTGATTCTTGAATTATACATTTTTTTAATGATTTGATATGTAAAAAAAAAAAAAAAATTATAATCAAATATTTAAATTTTATTTTCGTCAAGCAAGTTAACCCAATGGATTAACGCTATTACATAAATTGTTGACGTAATTTAGTTGACCAATATTAAGTCGTCATATTAACATTTAAAAAAAATACTTGACTTGACATATGACTACTTGGCCAATCATATTATGTTAGCATTTTATGTAACGACATTAGTCTATTGAAATATAACGAAATAAAAGTTGAGATACCTAATTTTAAATTTTTGTAAATATTAAATAATTAAAAAAATTTATTTATGAGATTAATTTATATATATATATATATTTTTTGTTAAAACATCAACCAAATGTAGTATGGAGGAGATATGTAAGAAGACCTTGAGTTACTTTTTCCCTAACAAAAAATAATCCAAAACTAAGTGTTTCATCCTAATGTGAAACACAAGATTAACACAAGTATATGTTGCACTAAAATTATCACAATAAACTGTAGGAGTTAGAGTGGATTTAACTTTAAGTTCTGAAAGCATAGTTTAAACCCAAGTTAGTTTATAATTTTAGTCTCGAAGATGTTAATAATAAATTATGAATTTATATTTGATGTATTGATATTTGATAATGTATATAATTATATACGATTAAGGAATCATATGATGTCAAATCCATATATTATTCACAATTTGAGTATAAGATTAGGATCAATTTACACTTTTCTTGACTGTACGAGAACCTCCCGACTACTTAAAAGTTAAACCTGAGAAAACCGACAAAAAAAGAAAAAGAAAAAAAAAAACAGATACCCTTTGGTCGGCGAAGTTTCCTTGGCTACCTTGCTTCCTTTCTCGTTTGCTTCTCCTTCTCTATTTCTCCCTCTCCCGCTGCAAAGGCCAAGAACTCCACATTTCTCAAATGGGTTTGTGGGATTCACTTCTCAATTGGCTTCGCAGGTAATTCCTCTTCTTCTTCTTCAATTCAGTTAATGTGGCTAACACTGTGTGGAAAGGAATTCAAGTACAATAGGGAATTGGGAAATTGTTGCAAATTCTGAAAAATTAATGCTTTAATATATAATCTTGTAATTTATTTTAGTAAGGTACCCAATGGGCGAGTTATATGGTTCAATTTATGCTTGATTACATCACTGGGAAAAAACATGAGAAATTTCTAAATTATATGTAAGGTTGGGTTATAATTTCGTTTTCCCGTGCTTGGCTGCTGGCCAAATCATTGAATTTACATCTCTTACTTTTGGTTTTCTGGTCTGCTTTGCTGCTGGGAAAGGATCATAGATTGTGGAAGAACTTTATATCTCTTAGTTTTGGACTTAGGGTTAGATGTTATATTGGTAAAAATAGTAAAAAAATAAGATTGTGAGACTCTCTCTCCACACTTGGACTCTGGTGTAAGTGTCAGATACGGGTACATTGCCGACACGGATATGTTCAATTTTTTCTAAGTTTTTTCATGTATTTGAAAGCTACTTGGAGGGTCATATCCCATGCTCATGTCCGGACATGCGTCGGACACAGGTGTCGGATACGGGTACTTCAAGAAAAATAAAGAGTCGGAGCAACATAGTTCCTCATTCTTTTTTGTAATATTTGATCTCATTGACCACCCAACACTATGAATATTGTTACCAAATACCAACTCCGCTAATGGTTTTGACTACCTTAATCTTCAAACTGCTGGAAAACATTCAGTGTTCATATGAATCATATCAACTATCCTTCGTTTGTGAAGATGGCAAGCTGCAATAATCACAAATACTGTTCTGATAGCGGAAAAATTAGTCATTGTTTGATGTCTCTTTTCTAATACCATTGAAGGGATTATTGGAATGAGTTTATATGTTTTCTAAGATTCTGTATTCAGTTTATTTATTTTCCATTCAGTGGATTTTCGTTGTTATAGAGGTCCAATAGACCTTTACTTTTCAGTCGAAGAGAGTCAAAGTGGTAGACTTCTTAGTTAACATAGTTATAGTGTTCAATTCTTGTGTCATGTTTTGGTTTTACATTAGTAACACTTTACTAATGTTTTAAGTATATGAAAAGAAATAATTGTTAATCTGCAAATTTTTGTGGAAGTTTGGTACAAATAGACACTAAGGACAATTGCGACTAGGATATTACATGGTTTGACTTTTTCTGCCGCAGCTCCTTTGGAATTATCAAGTAGAAAAATGTTAATGTGAACTGTAAAAAACATATAGTACTGAAGTGTTTTCTTAGTTGCTTTCAGTTTTAATACTCGTTAGCTATGTTGCTTCGACTTTTCATTTTTCTTGAAGTACTCGTGTCTGACACTCGTACCCGACGCATATCCGGACATGGGTATTAGGATATGATCCTCCAAGGACCCTCCAAATACATGGAAATTTTGAAAAAAATTGAACATACCCGTGTCAGACACATATGCGTGTCCGACACTTACACCCGAGTCCGAGTAACATAGCTCGTTAGCACTCATATATTCTTCTATTTTTGATCATCCACTTATCCGTATGCCTGGATCGGCCATGCCATCTTGCTTCCCCCTCTCTTCCAGGTAGTGGATTTGTAAAATTGTTGTAGGCACAAAGTTTCATTGTATAGTTTGTTCTGAGGTGATGGTTAGTTTGAAGATTTGTTTCTAAGCGCTTCTGTGCTTCTGACTGAGTATCTGCATTGCAGCTTATTTTTTAAGCAGGAAATGGAGCTATCCCTCGTTGGTCTTCAAAATGCAGGAAAAACATCTCTTGTTAATGCCATTGCTGTGAGTAACGCGGAATTTGCTTTCTTTTTTATTTTTTATTCTTCCTGCTGATATAATTAGTATTCTTAGTTGCTTTATCTGAACTTTACCTTTTTGAGTACCAGACAGGGGGCTATAGTGAAGACATGATTCCCACTGTAGGTATCTTTTATTTAGACAAATCAGATATTATGATTCTCCTTGATGATATGTTAAAAGAAAATCTTCAAATGTGGAATCCAGGTTGGATTTAATATGCGAAAAGTTACAAAGGGAAGTGTGACAATAAAAATATGGGACCTTGGAGGGCAACGGAGGTTTCGTACCATGTGGGAACGTTACTGTCGTGGCGTCTCTGCTATTGTGTAATGCTTTTATTCTCTTAATCTACTTTGTGTATGGTATATCAATTAACATTTGTTGTCTTTATTTACTGCTTAAGATGATCTGGTTCTGGTTAGAATAGAAATCTGTTAGTGTGTGTGCTGGTGAGACTTTTACGTGTTTTGGGATTGAGTACAGGCTTAATCCTGTTCTTCGTAGCAGTAAATTTACCATGTAAATTTTCATTGAAGGCTTCTTTTAGCCTATGACTAGGAACTATATCTGAGCACTAATTTTAGAACTTACTCTTGCTTGATACAATCTATTTTGACCTCTTCATACCATGATAGCTAAATTGAAAAGTTTTGTCAAATTCTTTATTTGGGTGGTGAACATCCACCCCTCTTGGTGATATTTAGAGCTATGTTGCTCCGACTCTTCATTTTTCTTGAAGTATTTGTATTCGACACATATCCTGACATGTGTATGGGGATATGACCTTCCAAGGATCCTCCAAATACATGGAAAAACCTAGAAAAAAATTGAACATAGCTGTGTTAGACACATACATGTGTCCGACACTCACACCCGAGTCCAAGTAACATAGATTTAGAGTCAAAGAAGCATGTAAGTTTCAAATAATGCACTTTTTCATGCAGTTCAACACTTGCCTATTATCATATGCAGTGAAATAGAAAACTGAAAACTTCATTTCCTTTCATGTGACCAAGAAAATAGGAAAGAACAAAGAATCAGAATTTTATCAGTGTACTATAAATAAATTTGAAAATTTTCAGATGTAGAATGAGAATTAGCAAGTGTTGTGTCATATTGTACTATTGGCCTATGTTGTTCCAACTCTTAATTGTTCTTGAAGTACCCATGTCCGACGCATATTCGGACATGGGTATGGGAATATGATCCTCCAAGTACCCTTCAAATACATGGAAATCTTAGAAAAATTGAACATATACTCATATCGGACACGTACCCGTGTCCGACACTCCCACCCGAGTCCGAGTAACATAGCTATTGGCAACCATTCTGCTGTATTTAATGTCCCATTTAATATATATAATGGCAGATATGTAGTTGATGCTGCTGATAGAGACGGTGTTCCAATATCCCGAAGTGAGTTACATGACCTCTTGACAAAACCTTCCTTGAGTGGAATTCCTTTGCTTGTTCTTGGCAACAAAATTGATAAATCAGAAGCTCTTTCGAAGCAAGCTTTGGTGGATCAGCTGTAAGTTTTAGAAGCTTTGCTAAAAGTTGTATTAATTTGTCTTTATCTTCTTTGATGATTGATCTTCACAACTTGTTTCTCTATTCTTATTCAGAATCTAAAAATGTCTTATTATTTTGTTGATATTTATTTCATAGAGGTCTCGAATCAATCAGTGATAGAGAGGTGTGCTGCTACATGATTTCATGCAAAGATTCCATAAATATAGATGTCGTCATTGATTGGCTAATCAAGCACTCAAGAACAGCCAAATAAGCAGTTCCATGCTATGTATCTCGGATTCGGGTGTGAGTGTCGGATACGAGTATGTATCCGACACGGGTATGTTCATTTTTTTAAAAAGTTTTTTCATGTATTTGGAAGTTCTTTGGAGGGTCATATCCGCATACCCATGTTCGAATATGCGTCGGACACGGACAAGTAGAAGATGTGGTAAATATTTTCATGGAATTTCCTTCAATTTACGTTATTGTAATTCAAATAAGTTCATCCTCGACTGCTGGGAAGAATTGAGGCCTAGTTTTTGGTTGGGCTCCAAACAAGGATGTTGTTTAGCTTTGGAAAAATTGATGTAAGTTGTTGTATGCTTGCAACCATCCCATTAAAGTTCATTGGCTGTAAAATTGATTAACCTAGCTTCTCCTGATGATCTAAATCCAAAGCAAATGTGGGTCATAAGATTATTTGTTTGTGTATTTGCAAGTCTTGTTTTACCAGTATATTCAGGTGCATTAATCTCTTTTAATGGACTGGAAGACTGAATTTCTATTTAATGTGTACTTCTACATAATAAGCTCTGTAGTAACACAAAAGAATATATATATATATATATATATATAGATCCGCTTACAATAGTGTAAAATTAAATTAGTTTTACACATTTTCATAACTTTTTATACGGTTTATATTTTAACAAATCAACTGTTGGATTTAACAATATAATTATATTTGTCGTGAACGTAAAGTTTTGAATCAATCCGATGTCTCTAATATATCGATCGAGAATATTCTTTTTTTTAATATATATTTAACGGTTGAAAGTTTTTTACATCGAATAAATAATTAGACATTTTTAATTTACTTGAAACTCTACCTGCATGATCTACGTGAATAAAGTATGAAATACGACGGTCGGATTAAACAAATAAATCGTATAAAAATTTATAAAAGCGTGTAAAATTATTTTACTTTTATATTAATATAAGTGAATGTTTTAAAATTTTTGAAAGTGTGTAAAACAAATAAATGTTTTAAAGCATTCACTTATATTAATGTAAAAGTAATAAAAAAATTATTAATATATTAAATTCCAACATAGGTAGAGATTTCATTCAAAAATTTTAAAAAATCATTTTTTTCCTTTTCTTTGTTAGTTCTCTCCTTCCTCTTCTCTTCTGTCTTCCCATTCTGCCTTATTTAAATACTTTATGTATATACTTTTTTTTTGTGTACGTATATATATAAAGATATACATATTTATTTATATATTATTTAAATACTTTTAAAAAAAATTAGTTGTTAAAAGTACGGATAAAAAATTCTAATAAATAATAAATTGATATATAAATCTTTACGCTATATTTGGATAGATGTTAGTAAAGGAAAGAAAAAGAAAGGAAGGGTTTGTAAAAGAAAAGAAATGATGTTTTTTTTTTTTTTTGATAATTAAAATGTGTTAGAGAAAAGAAATGAATGTTAGTCTCCATCGTTTGGTTAAAGTGTGGGAAGAAAAAAAAAATATACATTATAATATACATTTTCAATTATGCTATTTATTTTTAATTAAAATGATAATATAAATATTACAAATTAAATAATAAAAAATAAAATAAATATTGCAATTAAAAAATATATATGTAATATAAAAAAACAAAAAAATGATAATAAAAAAGTTTTGTTATAATTTTTAATGTCACTTACGTGAAGTATATAAAACTATAAATGAAAAAATTATTCTTTATAATATTGCTTGTAATTTGATGAATGTAGAATAGATAATATAGACATTTTATATTTATTTTTTTTTAACTTTTTTTTTTCCACCTATTTGGGATTTTGGAAAAATGAGTATTTTAAGGGCACTTCCTTCACTTTCCTTTATTTATTTATTTATTTTTTGGTTGTATCCAAACAAAAAAAAAAAAAAAGGAAAAGATTTCGCATTCTCTTTTGCTTTACTTCCTTTCTTTGCCGTACCTCAATCTAAACATAGGCAGTAGGCTTAATGTTATGTACAAAAAGTATCAAAGAGAAATAATATGTTAAAGAAGCCCATGAATTATTAATAATTTTATTAATTAATAAAAAATTTGATTAATGGATGCTTATAAACACTAGTTAAAAATTATTTAATTATTATTTTAAGAAGAAAAATATTAATCAGTGTCGAGTGACACTGGTTAAAGTGATATTTATATAAAAAAAATATATATATATAGTTAATGTATTATCTTTTTTGAATTATTTAAAAGTAATGTATTAAATTAAAAAATAATTTAAAAAATAATTAAATAATCATTAACAGGTGTTTATAGCAACTCGAACCCTTTAAAAAAAGTTTTTTTTTTTCATTAAATACAATACTAAATTGAAGAAAAAGTAGTATATTAATTACATTTTTTTCGTTAACATTTTTCATTAATAAAAGTCCATGAATTATTTAAAGTTAATAATAATACTAGAATCTTACATTAATATAAAATCAATACACAAAAGCTTTAGAAGCTGACAAGTGGCATTTTTGGAGAAGAAAGAAAGGAGAAAAAAAATTATGTGTCCGTGTTATTTTTATATGTTTTAAAATATTATAAATTGATATAAAGTTTTATACATTAATAATTCATTTTTATGTATATTTTTACATGTTCCTGTATCCGTGTCGTGTTTATGTTATTTTTCGTATTGTGTTTTAATTATTTTTCCTAGGTTGTGTTCGTGTCGTGTTTTAATTCATCTCATATTTTGCATAGTTTGTCATTGTGATTCAATTTAGAAAAAATTATGCATTCGTGTCGTGTTTGTATCGTGTCTCAATTAATGATATATTTTGCATAATTATTATAGTGATTCAATTTAAAGAAAAATTTGTGTGCTCGTGACATGTTCGTCTTTTTTTTTTTTTTTGTGTTCAAAATATTATAAATCTATATAAATTTTTACACGTTAATAATTCATTTTATGTATATTTTGACACATTCATGTATTCGTATCATGTTCATATTGTATTTTAATTATTTTTTATGTTGTGTTCGTGTCTCAATTCATCTCATATTTTGCATATTTTGTCATTATGATTCAATTTAGAGAAAATTTTGTGTATTCGTGTCGTGTCTCAATTCATTATATATTTTGTATAATTTGTTATAGTAATTCAATTTAGAGAAAAATTTTATGTTTGTGTTCGTGTTTTTTCTATGTTTAAAGTATTATAAATTTTTACACGTTAATAATTTATTTTATGTATATTTTAATACGTTCGTGTATTCGTGTCGTGTTCATGTTATTTTTCGGATTGTGTTTTAATTATTTTTCCTATGTTGTGTTCGTGTCATATATCAATTCATCTTATATTTTGCACAATTTGTAATTGAGATTCAATTTAGAGAAAATTTTGTATGTTTGTATCGTATCTCAATTCATGACATATTTTACATAATTTGTCATAGTAATTCAATTTAGAGAAAAAATTATATTCGTGACATATTCGTATTATAAATTTATATAATTTTTTATACGCTATTAATTCGTTTTATATAGATTTTGATAGGTTCGTGTATTCGTGTCGTATTAATGTTATTTTTCGTGTCGTGTCATATTTTAATTATTTTCTTATGTTGTATTCGTGTCATGTCTCAATTCATCCCATAGTTTGCATAATTTATCATAGTGATTCCATTTTAACTCTAAATTTATTTATTTAAGATATTAAAACATAAAAAAAAATATTTAAATAAATGATAATCATTTAATATGATTCAACTTAAATTTATTTGTAATTGTTAATTTAATTAAAAATTTATAAATATTAAAAAAAATCTACAGCGGAAGAAGAATTCTAGTAACATATTATAAGATTGACTCCATAAATTCATCTGGAGTCGCACATGGCATTTTACTTTTTTTTTTAAGGAGAAAAAGAAGAGAAAAAAAAGATAAAAAAAGATAAAATTTTGTGTTCGTATTCGTATTATTTATTCGTGTGTTTAAAATATTATAAATTTATATAAATTTTTACATGTTAATAATTCGTTTTATGTATATTTTGACACGTTTATATTATTTTTTGTTCATATTATTTTTTGTATTGTGTTTTAATTATTTTTCTTATGCTGTGTTCGTGTCGTATCTCATTTCATTTTATATTTTGCATAGTTTGTCATCTAGATTCAATTTAGAAAAGAATTTGTGTGTTCGTGTAGTGTCTCATCATTACATATTTTGCATAATTTGTTATAGTGATTCAATTTAGAAAAAAAAAAAAAATTTGTGTGTTCGTGCTATTTTTTTTTTTTTGTTTAAAATATTATAAATTTATATAAATTTTTACACGTTAATAATTTATTTTATATAGATTTTGACACATTCGTGTATTCGTGTCGTGTTCATGTTATTTTTCATATCGTGTCAGTTTTAATTATTTTCTCATTTTGTTTTGTGTCGTATCTCAATTCATCTCATATTTTGTATAATTTATCATAGTGATTAGATTTTAACTCTAAATTTATTTATTTACAATATTAAAAAATAAAAAATTATTTAATATAATTCAATTTATATTTATTTATTATTATTAATTTAATTAAAATTTTATAAATATTAAAAAGTTTCAATGAAGCGGGAAAAGAATTTTAGTAAAAAAATAAAATTGACTTAAAAGAATTTTTCAGTGACTTATTAATGAAATTAAGCACTTGAAAAAGACATACTTAGCACTTGGAAAATGAAGGTCTTTAATGCCCAGCTGGCTAATCAGATCTTATATTATACTATTAATAAAATTAAGCATCTTTTGTAATTTATTAAAAATAATATGCCGAATTGTACCATTAAATTCTTAATAAAATTTTTAAAAAAAATGTTGAGCTGGACTGTTGACAAACTAACTACATCACAACTCACAAGGAATATATATTATTATTATTATTATTATTATTTTATTGAAGAAAATCATAGTTGAGAGGGGGAATTGTACATAGTGAGATTAGAATTTAAAATTTATTGGATGTTATTTTTAAAAATAACTACAAATTAAATTTTACTAACATATTATATAAATAAATGAATCTTTAAACAAAAATAAATGATTTTGATTTTTTATTTAAAAAAAGAAAAAAAATTAAAATACTGCTCTTTGAATAAAAAAATATATATCAATATTAAATGTTCGAATGAAAATTTTTTTTTGAATCTTCTGCTTAATAATAACTATACAAATTTGGCAATCAATGGTGAGGTGATTTAATTATGATTTCATCACCAACTTTACATTAAAATGAGAAACAGGGTCTTCATATAAATAAAGTCCATTTAGTCAGTCTTTATAATCATTAATTAAATTACTATTTTGAAAAATACTTTTTTTTTTATTAATAATTATTATAAAGGAATATGGTTAACACGATCTTTAAAGTCGGCATTTGCTTGTCAGGACTAATCTCATTTTGTAACCCACCAAAGAGATTAAAATTAACTTAAACTGGATCAGCATCGGTCTTATTTAGGGTGTAATTCTGTCGAGTTCAAACAGTAAAAAATTTAAGTTCGAGTTTGACTCAAAATTCGATTTTTTAAAACTCGAACTCAATTTGAGATAAAAATAGAACTACTCGAATTCGCTCGATTAAATTTGTTTATCTAGTAAAAAACAAGCTTAATTTTCTTGCTTGACTTCAACTTGATTATTAGTGCTCAAGTTTGAGCTCGAGCTCAAATTAGATTTTCTCATTATTAATTAAAAATTAAAAAATTCGATTAGCTTCGTGAATCACTTGAGCCGGACATTAAGATACTCGAATTTGACTCATTCGATAACTTGAGCTGTTTAAACTTAAGATCAGCTCGATAATAACCGAATCAAATTCGATTTTTTTTAGCCAAACTCAAATAATTTACGAGTATAGGTATTTCGTTTACACCGTAATTGTACTCTTTTAAACCAACTCAACAATTTCAGTTTGAAGCAAAAGCAAAAGCCAGAATGTACAGTTTCTTTTTCGTAAAGCAAAAGAAGTAGAGTTAGAACAAGATTCTTCGTAAAGCAACTTAATTACAACTCAGTTTGAACAAATCAAAGTTGCATCAGAAGCAACTAAAATTTAAGTATACATTAACATTTATTGAGTTCATCTTACTGAGAAACAGAGAAAGAATTAGCTCAAAAAGAAGTTACTGCTCTGATAAATGTATTGGAATAAGGAAAATTGAAAGGAAAAGAAAAGAAAATCGAATAACTTGACATAGTGAATAGAAATATGAAAGTAAGAATATATGCTCTTATCTTTTTCTCTTCCCTTTTGATCTGTTTTAGGAGCCGACTACAACCAATAATAAGGCAAGAAGATGCATGCAAATTAAGAAACCCAAAAAGAAAAAGAAAAGGAAAAGGAAAAGTAAAGCCATTGAGATTGGATTCTGGAACTCTTTTTCTTTTCCTTTTCCCCTCATTTGCTTGGGGTGAGCTACAAAGCATGGATTTGGAGAGAAAATTCTTGTCCAAACCATACCAGAAGTTGAAGTTGCTGCAATCTATGTTATTCGGACTCGGGTATGAGTGTCGGATACGGGTACGTGTCCGACACGAGTATGTTCAATTTTTTTCTTAGTTTTTTCATGTATTTGGAGGATCCTTGGAGAGTCATACCCCCACACCCATATCCGAATATGTGTCAGACACGAGTGTCGAACACGGATACTTCAAGAAAAATAAAGAGTCAGAGCAATATAGGCTGCAATTGCAAAGGGTACAAAAGCAGAAGTGGATAAAAGAAAAAAAAAAATACAGAATCATTCATCCAAACAGAAAGGTATAGACAGACAGTTATTCACACTTCACACAACCAAGTAAAATTACAGGGAAAATAAGAGAAATGTTGCTATGAGTATGGGCAATGTAGGGGGGGAAATATTGAAGGAAAAATGAAAAAGTGCAACTGTTTCTTAAAGATAATGAACCCAAGAATAAACAAACAATGAGAATTAAGAACTCTATCTAAGCATAATGAAAATGGACAAAAGAAATAAAAGATTGCTGATTTTTTTCAGTCCTTTACTGAAGATAGTGGAGCACCTGTATCAACTGAGTAAGCCTGCTGGGAAGACCCATCATCTGCATCAACAGCACCATGGATTTAATGAGTCTCTTTCTCTGAGCTAGAGCGACAGAGCTCCTCGATTTGGCTTGTCACCTCAGCCATTGAAGGACGCTTGTCGGGGTATTGAGCAGTGCAATTAATGGCAAGCTGTAAGAGCTGGACCATTTCCTCCTCAACATTCTGGTATCTCAGAAGTTCGAGGTCAAACACCTCAGCGGTCCACTCCTCTCGAACTATGGATTGGACCCATCTTGGGAGGTCTACGCCTTCCTCATTCAATAAGGCATGTGTGGGTGCCTTTCCAGTAAGCAGTTCCAGAAGCAATATACCAAAGCTGTAGACATCAGCCTTTTGGGAAACTTTATGAGCATCTGTTACTTCTGGAGCACGGTAGCCATCAACACGGTTGGGAGCCGATGTGGGGCCAGCAAGCTGAGCAAGACCAAAATCAGATACACGAGCTTCATAGGATGTAGTAAGTAGGATATTTGACGATTTGATGTTTCCATGGGAGATTCCTGAGCCCTTGGAATGGAGGTATGCAATGCCTCTGGCAGCTCCAAGGGCAATGCCAGACCTTGTGTCCCAATTCAATGGAGTCCTACCAGCTCCTCTGTTACCTGAGTAATAATAATAATAATAGTAATACAAGATAAGAAAACATATTAAAAGAGAGAAATAGAATGTCTCTTTCCATCTCATTTCTCAACATTGATAAGCAAAAAATAAATGCAAGTCCTACTCCACAAAAAACCTGAGCCAATTCTCTCCCTGGAATTGTCTAAAGCAAAGCTTTCAACAAACAAACAGAGATATAGTGGACAGTACTTCCATACATTTTATTACTGACATAACATAGGAACGAATTCAATTACACTTCTATGACAAACGACTGCCGATTATAATCATGTAAAGATATTATACTCATTCCTTAATCGGAATATGTAAGCATTGTAATGCGCAAATTCATTCCATGTTTATGTAATTAAAGAATAAGCTCTGTGAAGCAATATACCAAAAATTTATTGAAAGGCATCATTAGAGCTTACGTAAATAATAGTCTATTAGTTTCATGCAGGCTACAATTTTGACTTTAGAGTTGAAGTATCCCACAGATCTTAATAGGATCATTAATTTCCCTAGATGTAGATGATCTTAGTAGGATCATTATAGTTAGATGGGACATCTAAAAATGGTGTACTGATTAGCACAAGAGAGCGAAATCAGACTAAAGAAAAATGCGAGCAGATGACTCTTCAGTTTTACATGATCAGAGATCAGATTTAGGATCTGTACCTCCATATAGTTCCGATATGCAGGATAACAGTTTCAAATAAATTACAAAATAAAAACTTCAGAGGTAGAAATTTTGGGGTTTCTTTCCTAGCTGCTAAATGCACACAGCAAATGATGATAAATAGAACAGTACATTCCTGAACTCTTATCAGATTTTCATTAAAGCTAAATGCCAAATCATTTATATAACATATAACAAGGAAATTGAGCAACTATAAACTTTATTTTCAAAGACAAAATTCTATAGAAGATAGCTATTTAAACTCCTTTGTTTGTCAAACTTATGACTCTATCCAAAGCCTAAAGAATTCAATGCCTAATTCAGAAAGCACAGTGAGACATAAAAGCAATTGATGAATCCTAGAGAAGTTTATCCTATCAATTCTGTCATGATCATTTTTAATGATAGTCTATAAGACTATGTTACTCGGACTCGGGTGTGAGTGTCGGACACGGGTATGTTCAATTTTTTCCAAGATTTCCATGTATTTGGAGGGTTCTTGGAGGATCATATCCCCATACCCATATCCGGATATGTGTCGGCCGGACACGGATACTTTAAGAAAAATGAAGAGTCAGAGCAACATAGCTATAAGATATAGCTCATGGAAATTCAAAATGTTGAAGTCAGAAAAAAAAAAAAAAAAGAAAAAAAAAAAAGGAGAATGTTGGCCAACACCATTTGAAATTTACAAATGAGCAGGATCCCTAAATAGAGGCATACTAAGATTCCAGCAATCAAAATGATCAAAAAAAATGAAGAACAGCAATAGTAACACCACCAAAAAAGCAAGAACATAATTGCACGCAGAAGAAAGCCTAGTAAGAAAGAAATACTCACCATGCAAAAGTGAAGACAAGCTTCCAATGGGCATGTAATCATAAACTAGAAGTTTCTCATCCGCACTAAAGTAGTAGGCCCTTAATAGAACCAAGTTCTGGTGATCCATGGCTCCAACTACATCCATCTTCTCCTTGAATTCCTTCTCTGACACAGTCACATCCTTCAACCTCTTCACTGCAACAACCACCCCCATATCTAAAGTGGCCTTATAAGCCGTCCCAAATGTTCCCTTCCCCAATACCTCAGCAGATGCCCTCAATAAATCCTCCAGATCGAATGCCCTCGACGCCTTCCCAAAAAACACCAAATTCTTAGTCCCACTACTCTTAGCATCCTTTTTGACTACCCCAGATAACCCACTACTTCTATTATCACTCTCCCCTGGAATTTCAACCTCAGCCTGTTTTGCAGGGGAAATATCCCTTGTCTCCGTTTTCTTACCACCCTTTCTTCTACATAAACATATCAAGAGAATCAAAATCAATAAAACGCCAAGCACACAACCAATGACAATACCGGCAATTGCTCCACCTGACAACTTACTACTGCCACTACTTTCAGTTCCATTACAAGAGACCAAAGGCTCCCCACATAAAGAATTCCCTTGAAAAGAACTTTGAGGCTTCCCTGATAACCCTTTTGGGATTGACCCATTTAACTGATTAAAAGAAACATTGAATTGGGTAAGTGAAGGCAAATTAATATCTGGTATTGACCCAGATAAATGATTGTTCTCCAAATAAAAAGTACCCAACCTAGTCAAATTGTTAACACTCTCAGGGATCGTACCCGTGAAATTATTGTTTGCAAGATTAAGCCTGATCAGGTTTTGTAAAGAGAACAAGAACCCAGGAATCTCACCAGAAAACCTATTCCCTTGTAAGTAGAGGTTTCGAAGGGAGGTAAGCTTGGCAAAGTCAGATGGGATTGGCCCAGACAGAGCGTTGAAACGAAGAGAAAGTGTTTGGAGCTGAGTTAAGTTGCCAATAGCAATGGGAAGCTGACCTGACAATCCCATTCCAGGAAGTCTTAACTCGACGACTCTGTTTTGGGAACAATTTACACCAGTCCAAGTACATGGGCTGCTTGAAAGACTCCATAAAAGTGAGCGTCCACCAACAGCTGCTCGGAGAGCCACCAGGGCTGCCCTGTCGGAAGCAAGATCTGAGTTCACAGTCACCAACAAAGTTGTCCATAACAACAAGGAGAAACTGATTATGTAAGGATCTAGTTTCATTATTTTTTCTTGCTCTAGAAGAAAGGGGCAAAACAAACAATAGAATTGCTTTGGTTTTCAGTGCTGCAAAGTGTTTTTTCAGATGTTAAGAGATTAGAATGAAGATGGGATTCATGGGGTGCTTGTTTGTAGTGGTAAAATGCTTTGGAGTTTTGTAAATTTGAATTGTTGAAACTTGAAAACTTCTTTTTCCTGATAATGGAAACTTAAGAAAATTGATGAATTTCAGGTTGAAAAAATAATAATAATAATAAAGAGGGTTCAGGTAAGGTTGTTGATGAGCATTCACTGCTAAAACCCTGTAGAAGAAAAGAAGCCAAGGACCAACCGGATTTGAGTTGGCTGGCTACCTCCCTGATTTTTAGTTTTTTTATTTTTATTCTTTTTCGACTTTTTGTAGGAAATAATTCAGTGATTTGTGGTGTAAAATTAAGGAATTGCACTCCCTAATTGGGTTTTAAATGATCAATCTCCATTCTCCAACGATTAGATGTTAAAATAAGAAGGTTTGTTAATGTTAATATATTTTTTAAAAAATAATAAATTGTGTTTTAAAAAAATTAAATGTAAAAAAAAGGGCAGTTTTTGTTAATGGATAATTTTTGTAATTGGGTAGTTTTTTAAAAAATGAATAATTTTTTTAGAAATAAATAGATAAATTTTTTTGTAAAATATTATTATATAAAATATTAAAATACATAATTTTATATTTTTTAAAATTTAATATTTTTTTATATTTTTATCAACTGAATTTATGTCATTTGATTTAATGATATTAATTCAACTATTTTTTTTATATAATAGTATAGATATATTATCAAAATTTCAAGTATTAAATGCTGAGGAGGAAAAAAAAAACAGAGATAAAGAAGGAAAAAAGAAAGGATAGCGAGATTAAGGAAGGTTTCAATTTCAAAGGACAAATGTAATTATGTAAATACGATAATCTGTGTATTTTATTATGTTAATGTTATTTTTTTATATCATAATTGTGTTTAAGATATTATATATAAATATTTTAACATATTAATAATTCGTATTATATAAATTTTAATACATTCGTATATTCATATTGTGTTTGAATTTTTTTTGGGTCTTGTTATGTATTATATAATGTTTTAATTATTGTTTTATATCGTATTCATATCGTGTCAAATTTAGACTAGATTTGTTTAAGCATTGGACTACTCGTCTGGCTCGACCTGAATTTATCGGATTTGGACAAGTTTTTTTTCAATTCGGTCGGCCTAGCCCGAATAATTATTCATCTAATAAAAAAATTATTTTTGTTTAAATTTAATTATAAAAATATAAAAATATTAATATAAAAAATAAAATTTTAATATTTATGAACAATACATTAGATCGATCCTAATTTAGATAAGAAAAAAAATGGGTCATGGCTCGACCGGATCTATGACAAATATAATTTAGACAAATTAATTAAAAGAAATAGTGGATTTTGGAGTTTTGTCTGTTGAGTTTTGGGATTTGATTAGGAACATTGTATAGCTAATTTTGATCTTTACATAATTCCTTTTTTGAATATTATCACAGAATATTAATGTGATTTAATCACAATTTTTAAATATTTTAATTGATAAATTTGAGGGGTTTTTTTTTTATGAAAAAATATTAAATCTTAAAATCATGATAATATACTATTAGTGGTAAAGAAAAAATATTAAACATTTAGGATGGCAAAAAGGAAATACAAATCTAAGACAGAAAAGGGAAAAATAGAAAGATGACGAGATTAAAAAGGTTGGAATGGGCAAATTGATTTAAAAAAAAAAAAAATTCATTTAATCAGTGTGTATAGACATTAATTAAAAATTATTTATTTATTATTTAAAAAAATTATATTTAATATATTATTTTTATTAAATTCAAAAAAATAATAAAGCATTCATTATATATATATATATTTTTTCATAAATATAATCTTAATCAATCTTATTATTTTTTTTTTAAAAAAAAAGCAATAAATATTGGAGTTTTGTCGGTTGGGATTATGAAGGAACATGGTAGACTCAGCTTTCAACTATTTTATTACTCATTAATTATTATTTATTAGTAGTATTCAAATAATAATAAATAAAATAAAGGAAAGGAAATGCTAGCTGGATCTTTATTTCTAAATCAATACTTTCTAATTCTCATCTAAATAATTCAAAACCTTCATCATGTTAGGCAGCAGACTTTGCCTACATTAAAAAAAAAAAAAAAAGTTGAAACAGTATGGACATGTTCATAGATCGAGCCGTGATCAAATTTATTTTTTTATTTAAATTCGGGTCGGAATTCGAGCCAACCCGATAATTCATTTTATTATTCATAAAATATTAAAAATTAATTAATTATATATATTTTATTTAATTAATAATAATTCGAGTTGGATTGATTCGAATTATTAAAACCTTTATTTAAACCAATCAATTCCAGCTTGGACAGGTCACTGTCTTGTAGACAACATAGGAATAAAATTCCAAAACCCACAGACAAAGATGCAAAAGAAAACCAATAAAAGATCTCGACAACTGATTTGTTCTTCAGAATGCCGCCCTGTAAAGGATCGATAGAACGTAAACTAGATCAAGTTGGCCAACATTTTGATTAGAATCTGATGATTCTTCAGAATATTATTCTCTGTAGATCAAGAACTCTGAAAATTGATTGAGACCAACAATGGCTACACTATTGCTCTATGTTATCCAGACTCTGTGTACGGCACATATTCGGACATTGGTATTGGGGTATGATCTTCCAAATATATGAAAAATTTTTGAAAAAATTGAAATACCCTTGTTAGACAGATATCTGGATCCGACACTCACTTTCGAGTTCGGGTAACATAGCTATTGCTTTTGTGCAAAACAAGAAACAGAAATGAAAAACATAAAAGTTTAACTTGCAGACCTCCAAAATCAGCTCCAGCAGAAACATTAGCAAAATTCAACAGAACCCTCTTCAAACCCTCTTTCCCTAAACTCCTTCGAGAAACTGCTGAAAGCAACCATCCATGATTGACATGGATGAATCAGACTCTTTAGCAATAGAAGCATTTTCTGTTGATACTATTGAATCACTTCCCCATATATTTCTTGCTGAACCAATAGTTAAACATAGCATCCGGAAGGTAACACTGAAGTTCATGACTCTAAGCCAATTAATGCATACATAGAATGATAGGATTCAAGATAGATCAATTCTTAAAGATTCATGGCAAATTTCATATGGGTCAAGATTTAAGAAGATCAAGAAAACATTGCAAGCATTGGTGGAATTCACTTGGATCATGTTGCAAAGTATCAAGAAAAACTTCAACATTCAAGAATGAGCTTGAATGAAGAAAAACTAGCTTTAATCCATTGATTTATAAGTTGATCCAAGTGGCGGCAAAAAGAGGGATTGATGTGGACCAACTTTGTTTCATTAATTGATGTGACAAGAGTGGGTTTTGTTTTAATTCATTAATCCATCTAGACGTGTGGGCCTATTATATGTATTAAGTCTAATGGGTTTGTGGGGTCTACTTCATTAATCGTATTATACTTATTTTTGATGTTTTGGGCTTGAACTTGTTTAGCCTATTTTTACTTAGTATTATTAGTGTTGGCCGACTATGGTCTTGTATTAGGATAAAAAGTCTATTTTGAATTGATGTTAGCCAACTAAGGTATTGTATTAGGATAGGAAGTCCTAGCTGACTTAGGACTTGGTAGGGAGGCTATATAAACATATGTTTAGTCGTCTATTTTAGTTAATCAATAGTATTCTAAATTTTATTTAATTAAGAGGATTTTCTTTTATTGTTCTTGAAAAAACTTCTGAACTTATCAAAGATTATTAAAATCATCTAAATATGTTGGGATATATTTGTTGATGTCTTTTCGTGTCGTGATATAGTGCTTCTGAGGTCCCTTGTGATCTGAGACCCTGAGAAGGAGAAAAATAGGTTAGAGGGCACCGGAGGTTGAGCTCCGGGACATAAGCTGATTAGTTGGGCCTGTGCTTGGTGAATTGGGCCTGCTCCTGGTGGGCCGAGTGGGTTCAACAATATTAAAAACATTTTTCTTCACTTCTAAAATCTGACGTCATTACTTATGATCACCAAAACCTTTTCACAACTAGGCACAAAATGAAATGTACCATTCCAAGTGATAATAAAGAGACATATCTCATTATCCAAAAAAAAGATATATCTCATTTATTTTTGGCTTAAGTTAATTATAAAAAATCTTTGGTCAAAGCAAGATAAATTTAGAATGTTGAAAACATTCTGAAATTCATAAAGTTAATTAATTGCTGCAAAAACTAAAATGAAAAGATGTCATGAGTAGACACTATACCATACTCATGATCTTTTCGGGATATTTGATGAAAGGATTAAATTACATTGATAGACTGATTACTGGAAGGTTAAGTTAGAATCACAACGACTTTCAGAAATCTTGGTGGCCATGATGCCTTGTTAGAGACAGCTCGTGGTCTATGAATATAAATTAGTCGATCTTTGTTAATCTTAAATTATAATTTAAATTTATTGTCAACATGTTAAAAATCTAATAGGTCACACTTATTAAATCACATTACCAGATAAAATTAGGATTCAATGAAGGACTTAATTGAAAAAATATAAAATATTTAATTAAATCTAAAAGAGCAAAATAGAATTTATAAAGATTCTAATTTAGAGTTTAACCCATGCTTAGCCACACCCTTTAATAATAGGAAAACGTACACTTACCCTCTTAAGATTTATTAAAAAATACGCTTACCTCCTATAATTTGAAAACTATTCACTTGCCCCTTTGAGATTTGATGAAAAACACAATAATCCCCTAGTCCTAAACCCTAAGTAAATTTTAAATAAAAAGACAATTATATCTTTGTTAATTATTAATCCTATTTATTTTATTCATTTTACTCAGTTTTTAATTACAAAATAATAAGAATTTAATTAATTTTAAAATTATCTTTAATTACTATAAAATTATATTCTAATTAAATTATACCTAATTCAAGTAAATATTAAATACTTTAAACTTATCTTTAATTCAATTATATATTAATTTTGAGGTGAATTCATTAAATTATTTTTATTTAAAATAAATTAATTATCATTGTTTAAAAAAAATAATGGTAAAAAAATTGATTAAAATAAAAGAAGAGAAATAAAGGAGAAAAAAAAATGAAAATATAACTATCAGTATTGAGATTTTATTAAAATTAAACTTACCTCTATTAGTTTTAAAATCACATTTTATCTCTCTAAAAAATAATTAATGTTAGGATTTCATTAATCAAACTAATATTTATTCAAATTTTACTTTAAATATTAAAAATACCCTCATTTTATTTATTTTCCTTATTTTTATTTTTTGTTTTAATTATTTTTTTATCATTAAACTTTTTAAAATAATTTTTATTTATTTATTTTAAATAAAAATAATTTAATGAGTTCATCTCAAAGTTAATATATAATTGAATTAAAGATAAGTTTAAAATATTTAACATGTAAAAATTGATTAAAAAAGAAATAAAGGAGAAAAAGAAAAAGAAAATATAATTATCATCCATGAGATTTTATTAAAAATAAACTTACATATATTAACTTGAAAAGCACATTTTATCTCTCTAAAAAAGTAACTAATGTTAAGATTTCATTAATCAAATTTATATTTGTTTAAATTTGACTTTAAATATTAAGACCCTAATTTTATTTATTTTTCTTATCTTCGTCCCTTTTTTCTTTTTTTGTTTTAATCAATTTTTTTATCATTAAACTTTTTAAAATGATTTTATTAATTTATTTCAAATAAAAAAGTAATACACTCAAAGTTAATATATTGAATTAAAGATAAGTTATTTTTTCTATTGAATTAAAGATGATTTTAAAATTAATTAAATTTTTATTATTTTGTAATTAAAAATGAGTAAAATGTACAAAATAAATAAAAAAAATATATGATTAATAATTAACAATGGTATAATTGTCTTTTTATTTAAAATTTATTTAGGGTTTAAGGTTCAAGAGGTCAGTGTGTTTTTCATAAAACCTAAGGGGTAATTGGGTAATTTTTAAATTATAAGAAGTAAGTGTATTTATTAATAAATCTTAAAAGAATAAATGTATTTTTCCCTTAATAATAAATGGAAGAAATTGTTTCTTACTCTCTCAACCCTAGACGCACCTTGAGAAAATAAAAGAAAATTGTTCTCCAAAGCATTTGACTAAAGAGAGAAAAAGAACCTTTATCATTCTTCTTCTTCTTCTTTCTCTAGCTGCAACATACAAAAGAATCAAAGTGAGAAAAGTTCTCAAGAGGGTTTTGGTTAAGAGTGAAACAAGGGTGAAATAAGCAATTGACTCGAAAATCTCTAAGTAAGAAAATTTCATTAGATGTTAATCAAAAGTTTTGGAGTATAAAAAACTTCTCTAAATAAAAATTTTCTTTCAACTTTATTTTTTAACTATAATTTTTGAATGATTGAGGTTCGAAACTAACTGTCTGATAGGAACATACGTATACGTATCATTAAATAAAATATTTAAGTATGGATTTCATATTTTACCTTATATTTTATTTTATTAAGTGAATTTTTGAGAGATTTAATTGATTGTGTCAATTATATGTAAAAAATATAAATTTTTTAAAAATTTAAAAAACATATAAATAAATAAATAATATTGAAATCTTCCGTTTCTCCTCTTTCTCTTTTCATATCTCATAAGTACAACATTTGAATCAATAAAAAAAAAAATTGTTATCTCTATGAATCAATATTATTAACATTCAATTATTTATTGATATTCCCATGGAAAATTTCGAATTGTATTCCAAATTGACGGGCTAGTGTAAGCTTATCTATACGGTTATGCATTATTTAAATAAGAATTCATTTTTTAAAAGATCCTAACTTTAGCCCTTTAGTGAGTGTTCGAGATCTTTTCGATAGTTTTGAACATGATATGAACACGACAAAAAAAAATAAATAAATAAATAAAATATGAGATGATATAAAAAAAATAACACAAACAAACACAACAAAATATACAAATATATTAAAGTCTAAATAAAATAAATTATTAACATATTAAAATATATATCACACAAACTAGACCTGCTCATGGGCTGGGCTGGGCCGGGCTGTGGCCCGGTTTTTTTCATTTTCTCTGCCCAGGCCCGGCCCGTTAGGCTCGAATACACTGTTCACTAGAATAAAAAAATATTTTTTTATATTTTTATAATTAAAATTAAATAAAAAAATATTATTATAATAAAAAAATATTGTTTCGGACCGATCCGAAACACAAAATATCTTATCCAAACTCAGCCCAATACAAACCGAGCCGGACGAGTCGGGCGGACTACTCGACCATGAGCAAGTCTAACACAAACACTATACAAATAGGCAAATTACCAAAGCTGTAACCTATGTTATGTTAAATGAATATCTATATGATCCAATCAATTATGTAGAACCCGCGAACACAAAATTTCTAGTATACAAAAAAAAGGACGTTAATGATTTATTTTTTTTGTTTTTGTTTTGAAAAGCCCCCAATTCCAGGAAACAGAACATCTCCAAACACGGATTGAGGAATGAATGAACAGTCCTGGTAATACAAGGTTTTACGGTTCCGTACTCAAATCCTCCTTTATATATCTTTCCTCTTTCTTTTCCCTTACCAAAACAAAACAAAACAAAAAAATCCTTAATTTCAATACCCAATTCCCATCCGTTTTGATTAATAACCGAATCCCAGTAAGCTCCAGCTTCTGAACCCAAACTTGGTCTTCAAATTTTCGAGGTAATTTTTCTCTCGTTGATTATGACTGTCTGATGAATTTCCATGTTAATTTATGGCTTCTTGATGGTCAAAAACATGTTTGAATTCATGGGGATTATACTTTTCTGCAATATTTATGTTGTTGAAGCTGAGAATAAATAGGGCATAATTAACTTTTCTTAGTCTTTTTTTAAGAGATTAATTTTTGTATTAGAAGCCTAATTTGGGTATAATTTTGTTAATTTCTTGTTCCTAAAGGAGGTGATGTTTAATTTATACGAAATTAAGTGGGGACTGTTTTTGCTCTAAAAGATGCTTTGCAATGGAAGGGGTTTGAAATCGGGCTTTGCTGGCGTATTTTGGATGGTTAGTATATGATTTGAGCTGTTGCAAGGTTCTCTTTATAATAGATTTCTGGGACTTTTATGTGTTATATGGGTATAGAAATGAATCAAGGAATAGTTCCTTAAAATGTTTTCTAGTTCATGTGAAAGTTGATTGGATTCAGCCATCTCTGATCCGATAAACCTCAACTAGTTTCCGCAATATTTGAACCTGATACTTATTTGTTTCTAACTGTTCAAAAGTCTCCCTTCGGGACAACGATATTAATTTGAATCATCCATCATCCATCAACAATCAACATTGTTTAATCCTCCTTAGTATGGGGCCAGTTAGGAGGAGGATGAGATAATATAACTTTAATCCTATCGTGTATTATGTGTAGATAGGATATGGGGCATGATACAATAGCTTTTCGTCCTGCAATTTGGCTTCTAATCACCCCGTGTTAAAGTTGAAATGGGTTTTTGAGATGAGTAGGATAATCATAGGAACACACCATAAACTTATGTTATTCGGACTCAGGTGTGAGTATCGGATACGGGTATGTGTCCGACACGGGTATGTTCAATTTTTTCTAAGTTTTTCATGTATTTGGAGAGCTCTTGGAGATATCCCCGTACCCATGTCGGTTATGTGTCGGACACGGGTACTTCAAGAAAAATGAAGAGTCCTATAGCCATAAAATGATAGTAATATGTTCTCTGATAAGCTTTTAGATTAGAGGGTTTGATAAGACATAAACCAGTTGTTGCTTATATGCATGTTGTGCACTATGCCTCTCTGATACATCTCTTACGTATGCTAAAGCCATGTTTTTTTTATATTATGCATGATTCTACCATATATTTGTTTTTAATTTACCATGTTTTTATCAGTGAAGACTTTTTAAGTTTTCTTCTGCAAATGTTTCTTATTAGTTATAAGGGAAAACATTATGCTCTTTGTTTTAAAACTATTCTGCTGTTTTCAGCTGTGAGAAATGCAAGATCCGAGGATGCCACCATCAGAGGAAGGTTTGAATCCTAAGCAACGGAAAAAGAAAAGCTCGACTAACAAAGCACCCCTGCTTCCGTTAGAGAGGAATGATTTTAAAGGGGCTCAACAGGTACAAGGATCTCTACCATTAAGAACAGGGCAAAAGACATCTAAAAGGAACTTGAAGAATGAAATCTCTCCAATATTTCAGCAACCCGAGAGATCAAATTCGGATTCATTACCTGACTCTTCTACATCCGGAAATGATTACCGAGCACTGAGGCGGAAGTATTTGCTAATGGAGGAAGAAAGCTTTGCATTCGGTAAAGAGCTGAAAGAAGTCGAAGACGAGGTCAAGACACTTGAAGATGAGAAGCTTGCCCTGCTGGATCAGCTTGTTGTATTAGAAGGTCTGATAGATCCTTCAGAAATGCAATCTCACGGAGTATAGCTGTATTAACTAACCCTTTTGCTTCATTGCTGGTCCAAATAATGTCCTTGTATATTGCTATGGAAACATAAATGCTTAAGTAATCAACTGAAGATGGAGTTAATGTTTGATCCCCCAGCCATAGTCTTCTTTTTTAAGTGTTTTTATAGATTATACTTGCAAAGATTAAGATGTGCCTCCTCCTAAGTATACGAGCTCCTAAAGAGAATTGGACCCAGCTCAAATTGGACCTTCTAAAAGATCTTTTATACTGTGATCAATTCTGAAGATAGTTCTATACATTTGACCAGCAACGAGAAAAGAAATGCAATAGTTAAATGATGATGTGTAATATCAGTCAGTCATAAACTTTTGCGTTTGTGAATGGAATCTCCCGAGAAGGGTTAGAATGGAAATAACTAATTTCTCGGTTAGAATGGAAATAACTAATCCTTGGGAGGTACCAAATAAATTACTATTTGAATTGGGATTTTTGAGCATAAAGATTTTACTAACCTAAAAAAAAAAATGAGCCTAACCCTTGGGGATGGGGTAATAGTACATCTAAAAAATTATTCCATCGAATATATTCTCTCGGGATCCAGGAATAACGACATGGACTAAGTACTTAAGATTGGATTTTTGTAATTTGAGCTGATTTGATCTGGATTATTATTTAATCAATAAAAAATATTTTTATTACAATTTAATTATGAAAATATAAAAATAAAAATAATGTTTAAATATATTTCAAATATTTTTTATAATCACGACTGTAACTTGAGAATAAAGTTTTAAATAAATACAGGACATTCCTCCATGAGAACATGAAAACCTAACATATAAGAAACAGTGACTTAGCACTAGCATTCCAATTTGCTAAGTTTCCATTCCTCTCCTCAATATTTCTCACACTCAGCAGAACATGAACTCTTCTTCTGCTAGCAATGAACCAGAAAGTCCAGAACCAAGGAACACTTAGACCTAACAATTCGTGTATCCGTTTCGTGTTCGTGTATTTTATCGTGTCATTATTGTATTTAAGATATTTTGTATTTATATAAATTTTGATACGTTAATATATCATATTATATAAATTTTGAGACATTTGTATATTCATATCGTGCTTTTTTTTTTTTGTCGTGTCTAATATTACCGGGTCTCAATCACTTTCAAGACAAGATGGACTCTTCTTCTATAACCAATCTCTTGTTCTATCTGCAGCACATATACTGGACCATCTCCTCCATCAAAGGCTACATGAATCTTTACCAGACAGGGATATTGTTTTGGTTAAGAGGGTTTAACATACACACATGGTCATATGCTTAAGGAGCACCAAGGTGGTCATGTAAATGAAATATTGGTGCAAGGTTTGATAAATCATAGTAGCAGAAAGCATATAAAAGCCTGATATGATTAAAAAAAAAAAAAATACAACCCTTTCTTGACATAAATAACAATTGCTACAATTGGAGTTTACTAGTTTATGCACCAAGATTTTACAAGAGTTATGCACCAATGGGTCTCTGGATGTTGTATGGAAAGTAACCAGGAAGCCACAAGCGCAGGTCCATCTTGAGCTGCCTGGAAATGCAAGAGAACTGACTGGGAACCAGGAGAAACCCTGATGAAACTGTGCTATCGACCTGTTTCGGAGTGCTCTTTATGAAGGATTGTAATCTAAGTGTACTTCCCTCAGCCTGAGCTTTTGCAATTAGTTCATAGAAGAAACCTCTCTCCGTTGAGGGCCCAATCCGACTCAAAGTGACTACATTTCCCAAAGTTTCAACCTTATTGTCGAGAATAAATAAAGAACCGTCTGTCTCCTCTCGAAGAATAAGGAACTTTTCATCAACTCCTAAGGTAAGGGAAACTATGCGGTCGTACTGGAAACGTGTTGCGGAATACTTGTGTTCATTACCGAAGTGTCCACATAACTGCTTTGATGAACCCTCAAAGTTGCAATCAGCAAGGGGGCATGAACATGGCACAAAAGGACATATCTGTTCATGTTTCTGCTTCATATTATAACTGAATGCTTCTATGCACCCATACTTTGTGTTTTGGCATGACACTTTGACTGATTCCAGAACCTTCTCAATGGCCCTACAGCGATTATAGCCGATAGGACTAGCACAGGATGGACATTTATTCCTAATTTTGATGCAACAGGTAGAGCAAGCTATATGCCCATTCTCACACTGAATAGCCAATCAAGCACATAAAAACTTATCAGGATGCATTTAATATATGAAAGAATGAATAATATGATTGCAAAAATATGGAAACTTATCAGATTCCATTAACTTCATGTGTGCCATCAATGATATGCTTTGATAGGACAATGCCAAATCCATCCACCAAAACACCCTCAAGTTCAAAAGGAAAAATGAACTACCTTTGATCAAATTTTACATAAGAAACAATGACAAAACTTTTAAAAATTACTGCCATTATGAAGATCAAAGTTTGGCCATTAAGAGATCTCCAGAAAAAGCTAATTATTAAACATTATAAGAGTCATGAATTTTCTTTATCCTCAAAAATTCCAGACTGATCTGGAATAAGTATATCATGTTGACATGTTAAAGAGTTTTCAAAGTCTATACGTACATGTCCAAGTATGAACAACACTTTCAAAAAAACTCACAAACCGCCTCCCCGTCATTTTAAGAGGTTAGAATCTCATACGCCTCATCCTTTCTCTTTCTAGTGCATGTTCAAGTATGAGCAACGCTTCTAAAAAACACTTTTGCAGGAGCCAGAATGTGTTGATTACATGGTTAAAGAGAGATAGGAATGACCTATTCTTCCATTCTTGCTTATACTTGCCTCTTTCTAGTAACTTGAAAATAATGATCCTTCTCACAGATGCAGCTAAGATCTCACCTTTGGTTTAAAAGTTGCAAGTCATCTTCCCATTAAAAAGGTTCCCAACTAACCTACCAAATATTAGGGCTCTAAAACTCCAACTTCTTGTAGAAGTACAAATAAACTTTAACCTTTGATCTTCATGTTTCCCTTTTCAGTAGGTACCACATACAGGCTTAAAAAGTAGTATCTCTTAGCAATCCTACTAAGCCCCAAACATGATGATTGATGCATGGTAAAAGCCTGCATGAATGGAAGGGGAAATAGGAAAATCTATGTTCAAAGAGCTATAGCAGGCTTTATCACTAAAGACAAAATAATCTAGAAAATTTATTATTTTGACACTATATAGTCTCTTAACAAATCTTGACCTGCTAATCTAGCATCATCCAAAAACCCTGTAATGCACTATCCATATAGATGAAAATTTTCGAAACAGCAATTTAGATTTGACTCGCAACAATCATTTCACTTATCTCCTCTTACAAATTTATATAAGGAACAAGAAGTCTGAATTCTACATTATTTTAATGATTATATCTATCAACTTAAAAATCATCCTCCCCCACTGACGCTAACAATCACTGAATGCCTCTTCACCATCCATATACTTCCTTTCAGCAGTCTATTAAATAAGAACAGACCATAAATTGTCAATTCTAGTATCCATTATAGAATTTAAGCAGATTTGCTAAATCATAGAACCTTATCTTCACCCTAAAAGCATCAAATCAGTAATACTAATTAATGACCCAAAGTCCCAAAATCTAAGCTAGTTCTCCAATCATAAGTCCAAACCAAAATTCAAAGCTTTGCATCAATAACTTGTGTTAATGGATTCCTCTCATATACCTAGATCATACCAAGTATAAAATCTTCAGAGACCTATAAATGTAAAGAAAAGACAAGTTGAATAAAAACACAAACTGCAAATGAAGAAAACAAGAAATATAATTTGAAAAGCTTTCCCCAACAAACAAAAATCTATGCCCCAAAATCAAGAAATTAAACAAAATTTTGAAGCTTTTCACAAACAAACAAAACACCCAGGTGCAAATTAAAAGGAAAAAGAAATCAATTCAAGCCTTTCACTGATAAAATCAAGAAAGAAACAAAATCTTAAACCTTTTCACCCATAAATTAAAACCCACTTCAAAATCCAATCCTTTCAACTTAAAATCAAGAAAATAACCAAAATTTGTTTTCACCCAACAAGAAAAAACCCATATCCAAAATTCAAAGCCTTTACCCGATAACCAATAAAAAAAAGACAACCTGAAAAACTGGGGTAGTCAAGGCCTCATAGCAGATAGAACAATCAAGAACTTCAGGGTCAGTTAAGGTAATAGAAATAGAGCCATCTCGGGTAGTCTGAGGGTTCATGGCTCCTTGCTCAGCTCCACTTTCCTCTGATTCTTCTTCTCCCTCTGATTCTTCTGCTCCTTCTGATGCTTCTTCTCCTTCTGATTCTTCCTCTGATTCTTCTTGACCAGAGCCTTCTATGTCCAAAATGTGCTCGACCCTTTGACGCTTAGAGATTCGGTTGCTTGGCCCTTCTCCATCTTCGATCCCCAAAGAGAATTTTGCCATTCTCCTTCTTTCTCTTCTCCCAATAGTTCTTTTTATGTTATGTTTAGGGTTATTAGTCTTTTCGTTTTCGTTTTTCTTTTTTCTTTTTTTCCTTTACTTCGAAAACAAAATATTTTAAACAAGTAGATGCGTTTAAATACTCCTAAGTTTGGGCTGAAAACCCGTAAATTTATTTGGGTAATTATGAAAAATGTCAATAAGTAAATAATTGTTAAAATTATTTAAAAAAATAATAATTAAAAAATATTATAAAAAATATTATAAAGATAAAATTATTTTTAATAAAAAATTATTTTTTTCATTAAAAAAATATTATTTTTTAAAAAAATAATTAAAAATAAATTTTAAAAATAAAATATTTAAATATTTATTTTTTTAAAATTTTAAAAAATAAAGAAAAATTAATTTTAGAAAAATTGTTTTTATTTTTAAAAAAATTAATTAAAAAAATAAATATAAAATTTTATTTTATATTTTTTATAATTAAAAAAATTTATTTTCAAAAAAATTTATTTTTTAATTAAAAAAAAAGTTTTTTATGAAAGATAATTTTATTTTTATAATTTTTTTAATAATTTTATTATTTTTTTAAAATAATTCTTACTCATTAATTTTTATTGTTGAAGATATATTTTTTAAATTTACCCAATTTATTTTCATTTCCTAAACGACTCCGCTTTAACATTCTCCAGCATCTCAAATATCCCAGCCTCTATTATTTATTCTCTTCCTTTTCCACTACTTTTCCAGCAAAACCAAACGACAGACAAATAAATAAGGGGGAAAAATCCCAACATTCTTAAAAGAAGACATGGAGATGAGTTTAACCCACATAGCCAAACCACCTCCATGTCTTGTTAACAAACAATTTCTGTTTCCAAATAAAAGAAGAGAAAAAACCATTAGTGTTAAGGCTTTCAAGAGTTCATATCCAAAAACAGCAACCTTATCCGGCAACTGGGATGTCTCTGATTTATCTGCTGTTACTTCAGCTTCAGCTCCTGCTTGGTTTCCTAGATTTGAAGAGCTTGATACTTCCAACATGCTTCTTCGTCAAAGGGTTATCTTTTTGGGTTCTCAGGTTTTATTTTCTTCTTTGTTTCTTTTTTCTTAAGTTCTTGCTTTTTATTGCTTTATAAGTCAATTTGGAAAGTGGGTTTTTTTATTTTATTTTTTATTACAAGTACTTTGACTTTGTTTTTAGCTTATATTTCAATTGGGAAAGTGGGTTTTTGGTTTTAAAGGCTTTAGGATTTTCAATTGTGTTTGTGTTTATTGGGTTCTTCTATTTCACTCTCTTTTTTCTGTTTCTAGAACTTCTTTTAGCTTTGATTCAATCTGGAAAGTGGTTTGTTTATTAGTGTTTTTTTGTGTTTATTTTTTTTTTTTTTTTATGATTTTGAATTTAATGGTCTTGCTGATTGTTTTGGCTGAGTTTTGAAGTTTCTCAGGTTTGAATCTATTTAATTTTTCATTGATGTAGAACAGGTGGATGACATAACAGCAGATTTGATTATAAGTCAGCTGCTACTTCTGGATGCTGAAGACTCTCAGAAAGACATAAAATTGTTCATCAATTCACCTGGTGGCTCCGTCACTGCTGGTATGTCTATAGGTTTTCTTTCATGTGTTGGACTCCTATGTTACTCGGACTCGGGTGTGAGTGTCAGATACGGGTATGTTTAATTTTTTTCTAAGTTTTTTTATGTATTTGGAGGGTTCTCGGAGGATCATATCCCCATACCCATATCCGAATATGTGTTGGACACGGTTACTTAAAAAAAAATGAAGAGTCGGAGCAACATTGCTGGACTCCCTGCTTCCCTAATCCCTCTTCCTGATCTTCCCTTTATTCATAAGCATCAGAATGGGATTTTGAATCGAATAAATTGTTTCAAAATATTTTGCCATAGGTTTTTAGAGTATTGTTCCTAATCTACTATAAGGCAAAGCTCCTAAAGTTCCTAGCTTGGTTAGCTTCAAGGTTGTCTTATAGTTTATCAATGGTCCTGAAAAGTATTGGTTGAAACAACAAATACCTAAAGAAATCAAGTGGTTGAAAGCAAGTTTAGCATAAGGAAGGTTGAGTGCACTACTAAATTATTTTCTACTTGCTGATTTTTATTCAGAAACCCGGTGTTAAATGTTGGGCCGACCTAATTTAAATGATCCTTAGGTTTTCTAATAAGAAAAATCTTGATTGCGATTTCTTTACCCTATTTTTTGTCTTTCTTTCGTGCTTTATTAATGGCTCAAGTGATGGATGAATAAAATATTTTACAAAATGGTTTTCATGAAATTCTGCTGACATTTTTATTGGATAAACAAGCACACAGTTTACAAAAAGCATTGCTAATTGTGAGCTTCATTTCGTCACCTTCATATTATGTAGATATTTTGGTAAATAGGTCAGAACTTGTCACTAACTTCATCAATTGGTAATTGTTCTTATATGTCCTTTGGCATCTGATTTGGCAAATCTTTTAGTAATTTTAGGACTTGTGGAACTAGCTAAAATGTTGGATGGCGAATACAACAGAATTCGTTTGTGGCTGCTTAAGATGCAACCAAAAGGGTAAAAAAGAGTTCATGAATTAGAAGAGTGGTGGCAATGTGGCATTGTTTTCATGTCAGGATTTTATAATGTTATTATGCACTAAGCTGCATGGGCCTTTTTGTTTAGCATTTGGGAACTTCAAGTTTGTGGTCATATTTTACTCAAAATAATAGAAAAAAAAGGCTGTGGCATATAAGTCTATGGAGCTTTATCAGTTCCAAGGTGTGAGAAAGGAGACTGCGTTAGGTAGCTGTGAATGTAAAATGCAAAATAATCTGAGAGGTGACCTCTTTAAATTTGCATCTTCGTGGTTTTGAATGTAGCAGTTCAAGAAAATAGAATTACTTAATCAGTTGCAAGAAAGGATTCACATAGATGATGCAAATATTTTAGGTGCTTGTGAGAGTTGAGTATATCTAAGTAGCTTGTGGTCACCCTTCTGATTATGTTAAGCTTCCCTCGTTGATTCATGCATATAGGAATGGGAATTTATGATGCGATGAAGATGTGCAAAGCCGATGTTTCAACAATTTGCCTGGGCCTTGCTGCATCGATGGGTGCATTTCTCCTGGCGACTGGTACCAAAGGGAAGAGGTTTTGCATGCCCAATTCAAGAGTGATGATTCATCAACCACTTGGAACTGCTGGAGGAAAAGTAAGTGTGTGATGCTCTGATTAATCTATAGACATCGATTTTCAGAGATATGAATTATATATCTTCATTTCAAAGGCTCGTTGGCACTATTTTTTAATGCGTCTCTTGCATTTTTTTGGAAGCAATTTTCTCATTTGTTTGATTTACATGCAAATATGCTGAAGAAGAATGCTATATGATGATTAGAGAGTTTGATAATAGTTGTGTGTTTCATCATATATAAATGTAGATTGCTTTTCTTAAGGTGTCCGTGGCTAATTATTGGGAATCAGTTTTTTCATATTGTTCAACTGTAACTTTATTGCAAGATAATATTATGTTAACCATTAGAAAAATGGAGTTTTTAAATGTCAAAAGATGGAACTCAGTAGAAAATTCTCTAATTGATAGAACAAGTCTAACTCGAAACTCTGCTAATAATTTGTCTGGCTCATTTCAAGACGAAGTTGCTTTACATGGATACAATTGTCTGTAGCTAGTTAATTTCTGGTGGTTTCTGTTATTCACAATTGACTGTATGTGATTCCAGGCAACAGAGATGAGCATACGAATAAGAGAAATGGTGTACCATAAGGTTAAGCTGAACAAGATATTATCAAGAGTTTCAGGAAAGCCTGAAGAACAGGTTTGGAATGTGTATCGATATATGCCTTCTAACATTCTTTTATCGTCTATTTTTTCTTGCACTTCGCTTCGGTTTTCCTTTCCGAATTATCTTATTTTTTTTTACTATCCATTGATTTGCAGATTGAAATAGATACAGACCGGGATAATTTCATGAATCCTTGGGAAGCTAAGGAATACGGGTTAATCGATGGAGTTATAGATGATGGCAAGCCAGGGTTAGTTGCTCCTATTGCAGATGCAACACCGCCACCGAAAACCCGGGTGTGGGATTTGTGGAAAGTTGAAGGGAGCAAGAAAGCCAAGAAGAATTTGCCTACAGAACATAAAATGTTACAGAATAGATATACAGGAGGTGGTCAAGGAAGTGATGGAGGAAGAGACACAGAGAAGGAAAAGAGAGAACCTGCTGCTTTATGAGATTTGTGAGATAATTAGTGCCTCTATTATGGGTCATCTTTTGTTCTTTCTCTCATATTAAGCTTTTGACTATGTAAGTTTGTAAGAAATTTTTCAAAAATCAAAAGGGAACACAAAAATTATTATTTATATTTATTTTGGACCTCAATGTGTCTCTAAATCTGCTTATTATTTGCAGAATAGCTATCTGGAATTCTTTTATCTGGTTAATTTTACTATGTTTTGGCTGTTGATGTCAATGAGTTAAACTTAATAAACATCAAAGACATCAGATTATGGTTGCATTAGCATATTGTGACTTTGTGAGATCATATCTCTATGCAGCTGCTCAATGATGGAACATTCCTTTTGTTTTATGGCATTGGTTTTCAGTTTGAACAGCTATTACCATCAACATCTTTGGATCTACCAATGGATTTGGCAAAGAAATAAATCTATACAGAAATCCCAAACTCTAAGATCTTTGTTGCATCGACTTTTCATTTTTCTTAAAGTATCCGTGTGTGATGCATATCCGAATATGGGTATGAAGATATGACCTATCGACTTTTCATTTTTCTTGAAGTATTCGTGTGTGACGCATATCCGAACATGGGTATGGAGATATGACCTTTCAAATACATGAAAAAACTTATAAAAAAAAATACTTCTGTCGGGCACATATTCATATCTGATACTCACACTCGAATTTGGTAACATAGCTCAAATCAGCTTTTCTATCGACAATTACTTGCATGCCATTTTCTCTCTATTATTGACAATTTTAGCTCTTGCAAAAAGGTGAGTTATTATTGGCTGGAACTTGCCCTGAGCTAAAAATTTAAGAACAAAGTATAATTGAATAGCTTTATTTTTCAGACTATTTTCAACAGTTTTCTCTATTTATATTTCCTACCATCATAGTATTTTACAACAATGATACTTAAGCAGTTTCACTAATTAAAGGCTAAGAAAATTAATTACAGCAAAAGTGAAGGATACTAGTCCTGTACAATGTTTGAACAGCTAATTACTATTGCTCCTAGGATCAGCTTCTTAAGCCTTGTTTGGCAATGAAGTGAGAGCCTGTTTTTGGGCTAAAAGCAGCTTTTCAACCTCACCTCAATGCCAAACAAACAAAATATTTGGCTTTTGAACTACAAAAGATGGTTTTCAACCAATTTCTCACAAAATTACTAGCATATCTATGTACAACTCCAGCCTGGCTGGTAACCATCTCTTAAAAGAAGTGAGTGAACCATTTGAGCTAAATCGCAGATTCGGCTTCTCATTATTTCATTAATGTCTTTCTGAACATTTTAATTCATTGCAATGCTAAACAATCAAAAATGTCAACAAAAAGAAAAAGAAAAAGATTCCCAACAATATTGAACCCCAGTTTTCCAACCAGTAATTCAATAGCAATGCCAAATTAAGCCATGCAAAACAGCTACTAGGCTGTTGTCAGAAGACTCTTAAGTGAATCTGCATGATTTCTAAACACTTAAATAGAGACGACTGAGTCACCATCACTGCTTTCACTATCACTACTACTGCTCCCACTCCCGCTACTCTCACTTCCACTGCTACTGCTTGAGCTTGAAGTATGTTCTTCTTTCCCTTCTGCATTTACTTGAGCTCTAAGAGCTTCTGCTGCATTACGTCCCACTTTATGTTCTTCATCGTCACTCACATCTACATCAGCAATCTCATCGTCCGTGTCATTTTGATGTCGTAAGTTGATATCGATACCAATACCGATTGAAACCTTTTCAGAGGCATTATCTTCCTTAGTTGTCCCCAAACCATCATTATCATCGTCGTCATTGTCTATATCCACCTGTTCTTCTGATTCATAGTTTTTAGGATCTGGTGATACAGTTGGTTGATTAGGAATTGAAGATGGGTACTCTGAGTTCTTCTCCTTTCTGGATTCTGCAATATGGGCAGTGAAGTGAGAGTTTGCCATGGTATAACAAATTGACTAAAAACAACAAATTCTTAAAATACAAAGTGGTTAATGTATCTACAAAAGCTCAGCCACCTGGATTCTGGTAATGAATAAAGATAATTGTCTTTTGTTTCAATTCTTAATACCGTCTAGCCGATGGAATTCCAAAAAGAGGCTTTAACTAATGAAGTAGGTTGTCGACAATGAGAGATGGTAAACGCTACCTTTCCTCGGATGCCTTGAAAGTGCCTATTCTTTCACTCGGGACACTCAAACAAGAGAATTAACAATGACTTCTTTCGCTCAGACACTCAAACAAGAGAAACTTCCCTATCCATAGCCGGGTACCTTCTTTCTGATAGAAGAAACCATATCCTTCAATAAATTGAATTAGGCTTTCACCAGGAAGGTTTTGAACCCAAATTCAGATAGACCAGTAAAATCATGATGATGAAGGCCTAACTTAACTATATTAGAATCTAATAAACAAAAAGAATCTCACCTCCGCTCTCAAAGTCACAAGTGTCGATGTGTTCCACCTGAAGCTGTACAATCACATAGAAAACAGGAAAAATAGAAAAATTAATATAATTATAGATCTTATTAAAAACAGTAATGCCTAATTTTTTCAAATAAAAAACAGCAGTTAAATAACAGGCTGTCAAAACACAGTTTCAACAATGAATATAAACAGATGTGGTCCTTCGCTTTCCCTCATAACAAAAGATGCATAAGATTGCAGGAGTCAAGTAAACTCACTGGCAATGGCAGAACTGGGCCTTTGTTCAAAGAGTCAGGCTTCATTCCTTTACCAAGTGGAGGTGAATAAGACTCTGCAGCTGGGCCAGCTGAAGGAGCCATGGTTGTGGTAGCTGCAGCTGTGGACTCACCAGGCTGCCGTACATGCCTCAACCGCTTCACAGCTCGGTGTAACCGCTCCAACCGAAAGGTCTCACCATCAAAGAACAAAGCTGCATCATTATCCTTGTAATCTTCACTGACACCCTCAAATGTCACCTTGGGTTTTCCATGTTGGTTGTTTTCAAATTCTACCTTAACCCGGTTATCCTTAGTCTTGTGGAATAATCCTGGTTGGCTCTTATCAATTGATGCCGGCTTAAATTCATCTGCAACAGAACCAAACAAAAGATGTAAAGCTTACATTTCTACACACTAAAGTATTTTACGCATTGATAGAAATAAATATATATCAATTGAATTAAAAGTTGATCTTATAACAAACCCCTCCACTAGATTGCTAATCAAACATCATGAAAAAAAAAGGCAACTTGAAGCTATGTTAGGTGAGTGTCAGATACGGATATGTGTCCGACACGGGGATGTTTAATTTTTTTTTTTTTTTTAAGTTTTCATATATTTGGAGGATCATATACCTTGACACAAGTATCGGACACGGATACTTTAAGAAAAATAAAGAGTTCGGGTAACATAAACTAGAAGTATACTTCCTAGCTAATGGACAAAGTAACTATCTCATAAACACCAAACCTGACATCTCAAAGTTGGAGATTCACTACTGGAGACGAAAACCAACAATATTCCAATTCAAATGGATTAAATCATTAATTTTCATATTAGTTCTAGTAAAGGATTGCGAAAAAACGAAAATTGAAGCCTAAAACTCAATGATTTGCAATTCTGGATACTGAAGAAAAAGAATAGATGACGTTATGAACCCCATTGAAAGTGACAATTGCTAATCAAACTCCTCCTTTATATTGTTAATCAAATACTAATTTTCTTGAAGTATATGCTACTGTAACAATCTCTTCGATTTCAATTCTTTTTTTTTTTTGTCAAACTTAACTCAAATATTATTATTTCGAATATTCATCAATAGTCTTTTTTTTTTTCCTTCGTTTTCTAGGAAATCAAGAAGAACTCAGAAAAATCAAGAGGGGTACTTAGTACGAGAAAAGGTTTTTTTGGAAACCAAACAGAACCCAGAAAAATTAAGAGGGGGTAATGAGTACTTACAGCGTAAAGTGCAGAATTTGGACGAAGCTTGTTGTTGGTCCTTGAAGGAAGACCCCAAACTTATATTGTACCACCGATTAGGCTTTGGAGCAGTGCTTGGTTCTTCTTTATTGCTGTTATTTGCCATTTTTGAAACCCTAGAAAGAACGTTTTGAGAAAGAAACAAAGACAAGGGGGGGAGAGAGAGAGAGAGAGAGAGAGAGAGAGAGAGAGCGAGAGAGAGAGTTGGGTCAAAGAGGGTAGTTTGGTCTTTCTGATTCGTTAGTAAAAGTTGTTAAATTAACTTGCGCGGGCAAAGGTTACTCCTTTTATAAAGCCTCCATAGTTTTCCCTCGAAACCCTCTCCTTTTTCTTTCTAATGGCTGCATTTCCTCTCAGGTACTTACACTTTTCAAGTTTTTTTTTCTTTTTTTCTGGGTTTTTCTTTTATAAATGCTTGTTCCTTAATCTCATATCAACTGTTTTTCTGTAAACTGTAAATTGAGTATGATGTTATTCTATTTTTTCCAAGAATGAGATCATTTCTTTACATTGGGATTTTGATCAGCTGTTTTATTATGATTTTTATTAAGCTATCAAGGTGGGTTTGGGGTGAGAGTTTGAATTTTAAAATTAATTAGTATTATGAGCATAGTTTACAGTATCTGATTTATGTTTTTATATATATATAAAATATATATATATATATATATATAAATCCAATACTTTATTGTTTAAAAAAGGATGGATACAATGATATTTCTCTTCAAATAGAGTTTTGTTGAGATCTGTAAGTTCATTAAGTTTTGTTTGGTGTAAAAGCAGGAGTAGGAGTCAAGAGAGACTAAGGGGAAAAATCTTGTTACTTGACAAAATAGTTGAAAGGTGGTAGTGCATTTGGAAGATGAATGAATGAGAGATGGAGAACTGAGAAAGTTTGAGACTGAAAAAGAGGGTGGGAAAGGGAGGGGGGATTGAACATACAAAACTCAAAGAAGAATAAATAACTGGAAAAAAAATAAAAATAAAAAAGAGCTTAATTTTCTGCTTCAAGCAGTACATCTAGGCAGGGCAGGTAGCATTGCTCTTTTTTGTTTGGGTTATTTTTATGTTCTTCCTTTTTTTTTCCCTCATTGTGCAACTTTTTTTACTCTGATGTATAAGCACTTTTTTTTTTTTCTTTCTAATTGAAACTTCAAACTTTTAGATTCAGTTGCTTAATTCTTGGATCTGTTTGTATTTTTATTGATTGCAGTTTGTAGCATTATTAGGGGCATGACACATGCCTGCACTTTTACAGTTTCTAAGGCTTTGTAAGTACTTTTTACGTTTTCTTTTCTATTTCATGTGGTCCATTTTTCTCTGCACAAAATTATTTTTGACTGTTGAGTTGATGGTTTAATTTTATCAAATATCCAACATTGTGAAACTCGTACCTTGAAAAAAAATTCTTCAGTAAATAAAGACAACTCCTAAACTGTAGTCAAAACTTGCTTGTATTTGAGATTTTAATCTCATTACTAGTTGTTGGATTCCAGAAATTTTGGAGCTTTGGCTGTGAGGAGGTCATTGAATTTGGGATCGAATCTTTCCTGCAAGTGTTCAGTTAGGTCAATTATAATGGAAAATAGTCATAATTATAGCCTGATGGGAGCAAACAATGAATCTAGAGGTGCCTTGGTAATTTTTGAAGGATTGGATCGTAGTGGTAAAACTTCACAATGTGGGAGGCTGCTTTCATATTTGGAGGGACTGGGGCATTCAGTTGAATTATGGCGATTCCCTGACAGAACTACAAGTGTTGGGCAGATGATATCTGCATATCTGACTAATAAATCACAGTTGGATGACCACACAATCCATCTCCTTTTCAGTGCAAATCGGTGGGAGAAGAGGTTTGTTTTGGCATTTATGCATTGCATTATATTCTGCCCTAGAAAAATGTTTGCTGGTAGGAAATTACATGTGCCATCTGCTCTAGTGGTTGTTTTCTAGAAAATGATCATTTCTTGAGATATGTGGTACTTATTGCATTCTCAACAAATTTCAAAATCTTTGAAGTTTTTTAGTGTTCGGTTTAATTTTTTTTATTAGAACTTTTGTTAGCCATATTGGTGAGAGGACAATCCTTTAAGCTGCACTGCCCCATCTCTGCGTGCTCCATATCTTTGTCTCCTCAGATTTGCAATACTGCATTTCTCAACAAGTTTTGCAATCTTTGAAGTTTTAGTGTCTGATTTAATTATTTTTGTTTGGAACTTGTATTCTTTGCTACATTGTGAAAGGAAGATCCTTTTAGCTACACTGATCTGACTCTGCTTCATATGTTTGTCTTCTCGGATTTGGCATTTGCATTCATTTCACAGCCAAGTAAAGAACATGGTCAAGTATCATCTTCGATCGAAATGGTGATACTTCTCTATATTGGACCTTCACTTAATGGTAAAGTTGTATGTCATATTCAGTCCCTGATATTGCATGGCATGTGACATTGCATGTGTTACCAAGGCACGTGCCTAGGCACTAAGGCGAGGCACAAACAAGCAAAAGCACCTTTACTAAGGGGCACCTCACTGAAGTGACTTTGTCTTCTCCAGTTTTCTTTTCTTATTTATGTGCAATACCTTCACTTAACAAAAAAAAAGAAAAAAAAATGTGTTTTTTAAGTAAGAAGTAAAAAAGGGTTTGCTCAAGAAAGAAGAAAAAAAAAAGGGTTATATGTATAACATCATAACCATATTTTGGACAAGAAAGGGGCTAACCCAGTAGAGACTAGAGGTAGAATATAGAAGATTATTAATCTAAGTGAAGATGGAAGTTAAGGAAACTAAAAATGCTAGTTTTATGACGGTGTTTTGCTTATACATTAGACTGGAAATGGAGTTAACTTTGTGATGTTTATTAGCCGAAAATATATATTGTAAAGTTTATTCGGTATAATAAGCATATTGTATACTTGTTTTTGTTTCTAAGTCCATTACGTTACTGAGGTGAGTGCTTTATAATTGCCTTGCACCTCGTGTGTTGTGTGTGTCAGCCCTTGTGCCTTTGACTAAATAGGTTGTTGCATGGGCTCAAGCATCTGTTGTTGCTTGATGTTGCACTTAGAAGTATACACTTTTTAATTTGGTGAGCGAGTATGAGCAACTTCACCAAAACATGGCTTTAGACAATCCATTGACTATGTTCATGTGTTTTTGATTGGTGGCATGGCAAGAAGGACAAGTGGGACGATCTTTGCATTAGTTGGCAGAGTAACACTTTTGGAATAGAGTAGCCTTAATAAGCTGATCTTCTGTGAATATTTATCAGATAAAATTATGAAAAATTATAGGCTTTTAAGCAAGTCAGACAAATTCTGATGACATATTTTAGTGATAGATACAAGGAATTTGATGCACAGCATTATTTCTTTTACAAGCGTATTTGTCTGTCTGTGTTTAATTCGTGGTATGTACTATGCATATGGACCACCTGGATATTCCTCCTCTCATTTTCAAATAGCATTAAATGAATCAGATATTTGCATATGCGCACTTCTGATAGTAGTTTGCACTTTGCAGTATAACATGAAGTAGTAAATCTACTATTTATTTGCAGATTAATGATGGAAACCAAACTGAAAGCTGGAACCACCCTTATAGTAGACCGTTACTCTTATTCTGGGGTTGCTTTCTCATCTGCTAAAGGACTTGATTTTGAATGGTGTAAGGTGAAGGCACACTGCCAAAAGAACTATTAACTGCTACTAGTATTAAGTTGTTTTCTGGCATGGTCATTGATAACAAAACAAGGTCTTTTTCTTACAGGCACCAGAGATTGGGCTAATAGCTCCAGATCTGGTAGTGTACCTCGACATACCGCCAGAGGTTAGTCATGCACACAACTGCTTTTTATGTTAAAACTAGTGAATCACATTAAGGAATTCACTCTGGTTTGAATTTTGTGGTTGGGTTATAATAGTGTTGATTATTCACTCCTACACACTTCTAAAGTTTGTTATATGGAAGGGATTTATCTTACCCATTTTCCATTTGTTCATGCCCTCGAATATTTCACTTTTCAATTTATGTGAGTCTTTTTTTGTGGTACACACTGCCACCTGCTCAACATAAGCTGATCACATTTGATCTAAGTTGTCAACTGATATTTACAGCACTCCATCTTCCCCCACCTAAGAAAAAAGTGATTTTTCATTTGCCATTTTCCCTGGGAATTAATGGTCCAAATATAATGTCATTAGAAATTTCTGTCATTAATTCATTAACAAAGGGTCATTTAAAGACAGATTTCTCTGTAAGAGGTTGAGTGTTTAGGAAGGTGTCAATAAAACAAGATAAAGCTCAATAAAAGTTAAGGAAACAGTCAATGCTGTTACTATCATATCAACAGAATGCAATTGAGTTGGGTTATCCTATTTTCAAAGTGTGCAGATCAGTTTGACAAAAAAAGAAAATGCAAAAATAACTAATATTTGCATTGCATACTATACTTCAAGAAAGATCATATGCTTTTCTGTTCAATTGTGTTAGCATTAGACGTTGACATTGTTATGAACATTTTATTTCATGCTTAGGTTGGTGATTTTTGAACTTCATGGTTCTTGGCACTTCAAGATATCTATATAACTAAAAATATTGTTTCATATTATCAGAAAGCTGCAGAAAGAGGAGGCTATGGAGGTGAAAGATATGAGCAGCTTGAGTTTCAGAAGAAAGTTGCCCAACACTATAAGCTTCTTGAAGATTCTTCCTGGAAGGTAATATTTTGTTTCATCTTATGCCATATAGCAATAGCGAGCTATGTTTCTCGGACTCGTACGTGAGTGTCGGATATGGGTATATGTCTGGTATGGGTATGTTCAATTTTTTCTATGTTTTTCCATGTATTTGGAGGATCCTTGGAGGGTCATCTATATCCAAATATGTGTTGGACACGGGTTCTTTGAGAAAAATGAAGAGTCGGAACAACATAGATAGCGAGATGCATGGCCTCCATCATGGTTGAGACTTTGATAGCTCTATGCGGGTGTGAAGGATGCTACTGCTATTTATTAAAAGTTTTAAAACCTTTCTTCTGAGGCAAACTTTGTTTGTGGTCACTCTAAAGTAAATTTCTGGTTTTGCTTCATAGTTTAGACGCACGGGGATTAAATATTACACCTGGTATTTTATGACAGCACACATGTAGAAAAAAGCTAGAGTTTGTGTAATCAAACAACTTCCATCCATTTTTTTGCTGCCTTTTTGTGATTGTTAGTGTGTTCAATTCATTTTTCTCTATTTTTCCTTATATTGCTAAAACCTATGTTACTCGGACTCGGGTGTGGGTGTCGGACACGGGTATGTTCAATTTTTTCCAAGATTTTCATGTATTTGGAGGGTCTTTGGAGGATCATATCCTCGTATCCATGTTTAGATATGCATCAGGCACGGGTTTCGGACATGGGTACTTCAAGAAAAATGAAAAGTCGGAGTAACATAGGCTAAAACTTTTGGTCTTAGATTATAAGATCAAACTATCTTGCATATAGATAATGATCATTATTTTCCATCCACTACTAAAATCAAGTAACTCATCACAGTAGTATCCTCAAATTTTAGACCCATCTGTTATGGCCTATGTTGCTCCTGTCTTTTCATTTTTTTTTTTTTTTGAAATATCAGTGTTCGACACCCGTATTTGACCCATATTCGGACATAGGTATGGGGATAAGATCCTCTAAATACATGAAAATCTTGAAAATTTTTGAACATACCCGTGTCCAACACTTACACCCGAGTCCGAGTAACATAGATTACGGCTACCTAGGTCAATTAAAAAGTTTTTATTCTATCTGGTTATCCGGGTGGATGAAGATGTTGCCCTTGTTTAAAAATTTCTTGTGGCGATTGCAGATTGTAGACGCTTCCCGACCCTTGGAAGATGTGGAAAAACAGGTTAAGGAGATTGTCTCAGAACATATCATGACTTGCCAGAAAGGGAAACCTCTTTCATCTCTTTGGTCATATTAGTTTATCTATTATCCCTTTTCTTTCATTTAAGATATGCAAAACTTGTGTTTTTGGTAAGTTTGGCATAGAACTTAGTACTTTAAAATATTCAATGGTTTTTTATTCAAAGGAGATTGGAAGTAGAATAATTATATTGAACTTATATTTTCTAAGACTTTAAATCATCTAACAATCAAAGAAAAATATAAGTTAGTTAAATACAAAGAAATTAATAATCTCTGAACTAATTAAACTAGCAATTAATTCCTTCTTGCATTATAATAATGAGTGTTGGAAAAAAGAAAATAACAGCACAAACATTAATTATGAGAGAAACAAAGTTATCCCTATAAATAAATTGAGTTTTGTTAATCAATGTTTTTAGTATATTTTTAAGGTTAATTAAAATATTATTTATAATAATATTATTGTATTAAATATAATAATTGATTTTTTTTATTTATCATTTTTAGTATATTGGGGCGAAGATCTTATTATATATAATAATTTTAAAAAATACTTAAACACTAGTTAGCAAAATCAGGCCTAAATAGTTAGCAATTAAGTAGCAAAGCCCAACACACAACTGCACCTAACTAGGATTATTTATAATTAATCAAAAACAAAAAAGAAATGGAGAAGAAGAAATTCATAAAAATAAATGCTGGATCGTTTTCTTTTTATCCCAATATAACTTTTTTTTTTCTCAAAATATCGATACTTTTGTTTTAATTATCGAAATCTGCTTATTTTTTAACCTATTGGAAAATCGTCATGGTCGATGGCGATTTCCCAACGTATAATTTCTTTTTTTTTTTTAAATGATGAAGGGAAATCGCCATGGCCGGTGAGGATTTCTCTTCGTCATTTAAAAACAAAAAAATTATAAAAAAAAAAAAAAAAAATCGTCACCGATCATGGTGGTTTCCTTTGTATGTTAAAAAAATACATTTTTATATGTTGGGAAATCGTCACTGGCCATGACGATTTCCCAACATATTTCCCTCTATATAAATTTTTCATTCTTTTGTTTTAAATGAAGGGAAGTCGCCACCCATAATTCTTCTTCATGAAGAACATCTTTTTCTTTTTTCAAAATATTAAATAATAAATTTTAAATAAAAATTATATAATTTTAAAAAATAAAAAATAAAAAATTAATAAAAAATATGTTTTTTATTTTTATTTAAATTTAATTATAAAATATATAAAAATATTTTTAAAATATTTTAATATTTTTTGAATAATGAAACGGACTTTCGAGCAAAATATGTATAATGGTACTATTATTGATGCGAACTCTCTCCCGATGTAGCAGATTGATAAGGACATTTTCGACGGCTATGACTAGAGGTGTTCATGGGCCGGGCCAAGACTCGAAATTTTTTTATTTCCCTTGCCCAAGCCCATTTCGGGCCAGACCAAGACCGACCCGAAAGCCTATTTCACTATTCAAAAAATATTAAAATATTAAAAAAAATTATATTAATATTTATATATATTGGGCTCGGACAAATGTTTTTGTAATTTGGAATATTTTTTATTTAACTTTAATTATAAAATAAATATAAAAATATATTTTTATATTTATATAATTTTTAAATTTTAAATTTTTTAAAATTGTTATTATTTAAATTTTTTATTTAAATTTTATAATTTTTTTAAATTATAAATTATATAAATGTTTTTTGGGCTTCGGCAAGGGAAATAAAAAAATTTCGGGCCTCAGCCCGGCCCATGGACGCCTTTAGTCATAGCCGTTGAAAATGTCCTTATCAATCTGATACATCGGACACATTCGGGCTTACCGGGCCGGGCAGGCTACCCGGCCCATGGATAGGTCTAGTTATGACCTTCATTCCTGCATAATCCACAATACTTTGGTTGGCCTTTCTCCCGGAGATCCATTTATTACGAATACAAGTTGAAAAAATCCGATTGACATTATGAATATAATTTTTAAAATTTTTTTAAATTAAATTTTTGTAAATTTTATTATTATTTTAAAATTATAAATTATATAATTTTTATTTAAATATTATTATTATTTAATAATTTAAAAAAATAAATTAAACTGCTTTTTTTTTTTTACCAGTTGAAAAATCGTCATGGCCCATGGCGATTTTCCAACACAAAATTTAATTTTTTTTTAAAACAATGTTGATTAATCGTCATGGACAATGGCGATTTTTCAATTGATATTAAAAAAAATAATAATAATAATTTTACAATATTTAATTTACAAAAATTAAGTATCAATATTTTGAGAATTAAAAAAAAATAATAATAACTATATTAAGATAAAAAAAAAAAAAAAAAAAAAAAAAAAAAGAAAACCATGCTGGATCCCCTCTTCAAAATCTTATGAGCATGTTGAGCCCTAGATGTGCCGCACAAAGTGACATAACCATGTCGAGTTACATAATGGTAAAATTGAAACCAAAGGAGAGTTTAGTCGACGAATATAATTGTTAGTTAGGGACTTAGGGTTGAATCATCATCATCATCCAAACATATATTAAAAACTATAAATGGATGAATTCGGAGCTTAATTTAATTAATTTATATAATTATTTTTAAGAGATCACGTTCAGTAAATTTGAGATTCGAATCTCAGTATCTGTAACTCTTCTCTTATCCCTAAATTACAGTCTCCTTTGTAAATAATAATAATAATAAAAAAAAAACTATATATGAGTCAGATTTGTCAACCAAAAGGTCCAAAACCTTAACATTCTCACAAATTTGCTGCCATGCACTCCCATCCCTTATTATATATATATATATATATATATATATATATATATATATATGAGAAAGATCTACTTATAGTCTTATATTAGTATAAAATTAAATTAGTTTTATATATTTTTATAATTTTTTATACGATTTATATTTGTTTAATTTGACGGTTGTATTTCATGTTCTATTCACATAGATCATGCACATCGAGTTTCGAGTACATTAAAATCTTTTAACTATTTGTTCAATGTAAAAAAAATTTAACTGTTAAATTTATATTAAAAAAATAGTATTTTCGATTGATATGATAGAGATATTGAATCGATTCAAAATTTTACGTGAACGACAATGGTAATTATATTATTAAATTCAACGGTCGATTTGTTAAAATATAAATAGTATAAAAAATTATAAAATTATGTAAAATTAATTTAGATTGAAATCATTTTGTATGGCTTTTAACAATTGGATATGATTCCATGTGCATGCACATTAAATATTTAAGCCACATAAGCATCATTTCTGCCCACTGCCGACACTTTCTTGCTGGAATTACATATGTATGGAATTGAGATATTCTTTGCCTTGGCATTTCAGCAGTAATTTAGGGTTTTAAATTAATTAACTAATTAAGCCAATTTTATTTTTATGTAACTCTATAATGCAAATTTGAGTAGTAAAACCCCAAAGATTTAATAATGTAATTAGCCAAGACTTACTATATATAAGTTTATCTAACTTTAGGTTAAATTTTTTAATAAATAAAAGTAAATTTAAAGCACTTGTGAATAAAATCTCTTTTAAAAAATACAATTTGCTAACAGTTAAGGTGTTTTACAAGTAACCTTGGTACATGGGAAGAAAAGGTTTGATGAAGATATAGATTTGATTTGTAATGTTGTATGCATATTTATATATGTTCCATAATATATAATAAAGAACTATTATGAATAAACCCTTTACTATGATTTGATCATTTAATAACTTAATAATAAGCTTACGCAAAGGTTTTGGAGTAAGGATTCAACAATTAGACTAATGATTGGATTTGGAACCAATATAATTAATATAAAATATCTATCAAACCATCATAGTAAAATTAAGATATATATATATATATATATGTCCGTTTTTTATATATCACTGATGAAAATTTTAAATTTTACAAACGGAAATAAAAAATTGATAAGTGTTTTTTTATTATATTAATTTTTTAAATATTTTTTATTATATCCTGCAAAAACATGTGTCACTTTACTAAATTCATTAGCCAAAATTTTAAACTCTATTGACAATTTATCAAATAATTTTCTTTTATATATATATATATATATATTGTTCTCATTGAGGGAATTTAAGCACTTTAGTTGGTACAAGATTGAGGTCTGGTTAAGACAACTTATCAATAAAATAAATAAATAAATAAAAAGAAAGAAGAGATGAAGTTGATGTAAATTAACAAGTTAAAAATTCAAGAAAAAAAAAATAAAATTGCAGAGAAATGAAATGGGACCTAACAATCCGATTATAAATCTTGTGGGATCTCATGTGCATATAGCAATGTTTTTAATTTTAACAGTAACAACCATTTCACATTACATCAAATTCAATTAACAATTACTTACATACAATACAAATATACAATACAAGGATTTCTATGCTACCTATTTTTAGGGTTAATGGGTAACGTTAGTTATGCCCTATTGATCAACAAGAAGATAAATTTGTATTAATAGAAAATTTTGTGAACTCATGGGAGATATGCGAGCTCGGATTTTGATTATTGAATCTGATTTTTTTTTTTTTTGAATAAGTAAAATTTGAATTTGATTTCATTATTGTCTTATCCAGATGGAAAAAAAAAAGAAGCTCGATCATGAAAATTTTAAAACTCTATAAATATGATTGATGATTTGTTGGAGAAGATCAAGGAAGTTCGATGAATATATTCGAGAAAGTTAATGGTATGGCAGATGTATTAACTAAACAAAAGTTCTTCTTAGCCAAGATTAATTATTAAATTGTTTCAAAGAAAAACTACGAGGCCTTAAGGCATAAATTGCCAACAAAATCATACTTTATCAAAAAGAATCAAGCTCAAGGAAGAAGAATCCTAAAATATGTTAAAACAATTATCATATCATATAATTAACATAAGCTATATTTTAATTTATCTAAAAAAAACTTCATTTTCTTTCTCTCTAATCATACCAAAACATAAATAAGAGGATATAATTAATAAATAATCACATAGATAATTAATGATTCTGATAATGAAAATATTATAGGATTTTAACTTTAGTTTTCACTAGAGCTGCTCATAAGCAGGGTCGAGCCACGACTCGAAAATTTTATTTTATTTTTATTCAAGTCCGACCCGTCAGCTTGTTTTATTGTTTAAATAATATTAAAAATTTTAAAAAATAATTTTTATATTAATATTTATATAATTTTATAATTAAATTTAAATAAAAATAATTTTTATTATATAAACAATAATTCGAGCTGAGCCAATCCAAAATGAATTTTTTTTTATCTAGACCCGACCCAATATGGGCCGAATCTGTTGAACCAGTCAGATTATCCAATCTTTGAACAAGTTTAATTTTCACCATAACAGGAAAAAATAAAAATATTTTTATGTTAGATCTGTACCAAAAATATATATATTTTATGATATTAAAAAAACTCATTTTAATGTTCATGAATCGGGCCGGACTGATCCAAAAACTCATTTTACTGTTTATAAAATATTAAAAAAATATTTTTATATTTTATAATTAAATTTAAATAAAAAAATATTTTTTATTTAATAAATAGTAATTTGGATAGAACTGGGTTGATCGAAATTACTAAAATCTTTTACTTAAATTCAATCCAGTTTAAGTTAAATCTGTCGAACCGAACGGATAACTCGATCCATGAACAAGTCTAGCACAAACTCTAACACCACTAATATAACTTGCCTATATAACATCTAATCAATATAATTTTGCAATATGCATGTCAGGAGTTAAATGAAAAAGATTAATGATCACTATCAACCAAGTGTAGCCATAAGTCATTTGATTAATTGGTGAATATCAAGCTTGGGAGAGCAAAGAGATGATCAAACCTTCCTTATCAAGGCTCTGATTGATTGAAAGTTCATTTTCAAAAAACATTTTTTTTTAAAAAAAATTTGTTCTTTTAAACTTTATATATATTTGCACTCCTTCAATCTTCTGCTATTTGACATAATAATAAGCATCATTACAAGTTATCGAAGTTCAGTGTTTGTGAAACTTTCCTAGAAGACATCTAGTTTTCTTTAGACGTTTCAACTTTTACCCCTATTTTGTGCTAACAGAGCTTCTTCACATTAGACCTGCTCATGAGCCGGATCGGACCGCGGTCCGATTTTTTCTTTTTTTTCTTTTTTTATCCAGGCCCAGTCCGTATGCCTAAAGTTACTGTTCACCATATACAATTTTTTTAATATATTTTTATAATTAAATTTAAAGAATATTATTATTTTAATATGTAAACAGTGATCTGGGTCGGACTTGATCGAATCACAAATATTCCTGTTCAGGCCCAATCCAGTACGGGTCGGACCTGCTAAACCAAACGAACTGCCTTACCCATGAGTAGGTCTACTCTATATACCATGGTGATTCATCAATTTCTTGAAACATTTTCTTTTTAATCTCTTTTTGTTATCATGGCAAGGGATCTTATTTTCTCAATTGCATCACTTTTGGTTTTCATTCAATAGGTTAGGCTGAATTGTTTATGAATTTTCTTTTATGTATTTGAGTTTCAAATTGAGCCAAACATAGAAAATCTAAGGGAAGAAACTATAACTATAATTTTATTGGCCTTTACTGATACCACAAGAATGTCAATATCTAATGCATGATTCTTTGAATATTCACTTTTGATTAAAATAAAATTTTAAAGCACGAAACAAAATAGATAAGTCAAGGTAAGGTAAGGGCTAAGAAGAAAAGAATAAATAGATACAAAATATGTGTTTAAAATAAAATTTTAAAGCACGAAACAAAATAGATAAGTCAAGGTAAGGGCTAAGAAGAAAAGAATAAATAGATACGAAATATGTATTTAAGGATCACAAATTAAAGAATCATTTCTTGCCTATGAAGCACTAGTCTTGGCATTTTACCTTATCCCTCGTCATTCTACTTTTTCGTTTTTTGTTAACTTTTTCATTTTTTATTTTCTCTTTTAAATGAGAAGTTGAAAAACTTCTGTTAACTCACTTTTATTTCAAAGTTACTTCTTCATAGATCGGGTTAAGTTTGAACCGAATCGTAAATCTATTTTATTGTTCATAAAATATTAAAATATCAAAAAATTATTTTTATATTAATATTTAAATATTTTATAATTAAATTTAAATAATTTTTTTATTTGATAAATAATAATTTAAATTGATTTGATTCGAATTACTAAAACTTTTATGTAAAAATCGGATATGACGAATAACTCAATCTTCTACTCATTAACAAGTAAATTCTCCCTTTGCCCTAAAATTAGACCTGCTCATGGCCGGACAGTCCACCCGGCCCGGTAGGCCCGGCCCGTATTGGGTCGGGTCTGGGCAGGATATTTTGTGTTTCGAACCGATCCGACCCGATTCGAAATAATATTTTTTATTATAATAATATTATTTTATTTAATTTTAATTATAAAAAAATAAAAAATAATTTTTTTAATTCAATAAACAATGTATTCGAACTTATCGAACCGGACCGAACCAATCCAAAATCAAACATGAGCAAAGAAACTAAAAATATATCGAGCCGTGGCCGAGCCCAACCATGATCAGGTCTACCTAAAATTTTATGACTCGCATTTTCAGACTTTTTTTTCTTCTTTTCTTTCTTTTGCGATCAAGTCGTTTTAAAATACTCTCAATAGTCAATACTCAATACTCAATTAATGTAAAATTTATTTTATGGTGGTTCTAATTCTAGTAATTTCGACCTCATGTTTTTAACATTGATCAGAAACAAAGAGGCCCACAAAAGATATATGGTCGAAAGAGCAAGAACATAAACCCGCTGATTCACGGCGATGATCGCTCCACAGTCTCCGAAGTGATCCCAACTTCCACACCAAAAGTAGGTCCCCAAATCCACCTCACAACATCAGCCAAATTCACCACACTTGTCGTCACTACAGAATCTCACTTCAATTCAACCTGGTCCCACGGGATCATTCTACCAATCAAATAAAATGGTGTTTAACCATCCACTAGCAATACCTGTTAAGGGGGGAATCAAGGCAAGTGCAAGCAATCGTGTTGCCATTTTTGCAGTTAGAATCTCGTTTATTTTTTTTTTTTCTGCTTTGTTTTTGGGTTTGAAAATTGTAATGAAAATGGAGTTGTGGTGATGGTGATAACGACCACACTCAATGTCTTGCTTCATTTGAAGAAACAACAACCCTGGAAGGAAAAGCAAAAGAAAAAGATTATTGCTTTCTTCTTCAATAGAATATCCCATTCCCTTACTTGTAAGCCTTTTTTTTTTTCCCCCTTTTCCGTTGCATTTATAGCTTCTGTCCATGTTAATCATGATATTTTTTGTTTATACTTCAAATAAGTCTTAATTCATTCATCAAGCTAACACCTTTTCAGAACATGGGTCTCTTTCTCTCTCTTTCTACATAGTCAAATTCTTTGCCTTTTGGCTTCTGGGTTTTTGTTCTTCTTTCATTTCCTTTCTGCATTTTCCATTTTCATCTCTTTTCTTTTGGTTTTTATGTCCTGTTTTTAGTTTCTATATCTTATTTTCCTTGCTTTGCTTTATTGGGATTATCAGCTTTTGTAGCATATCTTTGATATCTTTCTGTTTCTAGTTAAAGTCTCCTTTACCTTTAATCTTTTTCCTTCTTTATTTTTTTCACTGCTATGGCTAATATATCTAAAAATCATTCTGTTTGATGTGGTTTAAAGCTTACTCTTTTGACTGCTGATTTGTAGCCAACATGTATTTTGGCTTTAATCACTTCTATATACTCCATTTGCTTCTAAGGAATGCTGCATTTTCTTGTAATACATTTGGTTCCCAACAAATCCAAGGCAGATCTTTATGCTTTGTGTTGTTTTAAGCTTCCGGCTATGAAAAAATTGTGTCAAGCAAGCTAAAAATTACTTGATAAAGAGGTCTTGATTAACACAATGGTAGAAACTTTTATTAGTCATACTTTTAAAGAGTGGAAGCTATTTTTTTAGTTTTAATTATATATGCATTTTTAATCCTATAAGATCTTCAATTTATAACTTTTATGTTCATAAAATGAAAAAGGCTTATATTTCATTGCAGATTCAGCTTTTAATTTTAAATATCAATTGAAACTTCTGTCAGTTTCTAAAATTTTATCCTTTTTTCTTTTGTGTATGAATTGAAGGATGGGGGATCATTTCGTGTTGCTTGTGGATCGGCTGCTAACCGAATCCACCCTTGAAGCTGCTATTCAGAGTAAAAACCAATCACAGCAAGGTATGCCCTCAGCAAGCAAAGATGATATAATTGACTTTTCATCTCATAGGATGGATGAGAATGTTGGTTGTTCATCTCCAAGTAAATTGGTGGAATGTAAGATTTGCCACGATGAAGATGAAGATTTGAACATGGAGATACCCTGTTCTTGCCGTGGCAGCTTGAAGGTCAGTTGTAAATCAATTGGTTCTTTTTACTTAGAAATTTTAATGTTAGCACTCAAAAGTTATGTGTAAATTGTAGCACTTCTTATTATTTTCCATAATCATGCTAAATTAAGACCTGGATTATAATGTAGTTAAGTTTTAAAAATATATTTGCATGTATTTCTAAATGCTAATGTGTTCTTAAGCATCAGTAGTTTCATAAATCTGTCGCCTATCTATTTAGCTTCTCTGGAAATGTTTATTACTTTTCTCAAAAGCATTAATTATCAACTTAAAATTTGCTCTTCATTCGGCAGATTCATATTTCAGTTTTATCTGGTGTCATAGATTCAGCTTTGGACATTGTAGGAGCAATGTCTTATGTCTAGATCCTATGTTGTTCCAACTTTTCATTTTTCTTGAAGAACCTATGTCCGACACCCATGTCCGACGCATATTCGGGCGTGAGTATAGGGATATGACCCTCCAAAAACATGGAAAAACTTAGAAAAACTGAACATACCCGTATTTGATACTCACACCTTAGTCCGAGTAACATAGTCTAGATCAATTGAATAAGTTCGCATGTGCATTCTTAAAATCCAATGTTACCTTGCATGTAGGCTAGTATTTTCCCATTTTTAGAGAAGATAACCAAATGCCTTAAAAACAGATATGGAAGCCATTAAAATAATGGAATTATACAGTGTGCTTCAGAAGCTCTGTTGCAATTCGAGAGGGTGCATAGCTATGTTACTTCGACTCTTCATTGTTTTTGAAGTACCCGTATTCGACACCCGTGTCCGACGCATATCCGGACATGGGTATGAGGATATGATCCTCCAAGGACCCTCCAAATATATGGAAATCTTACAAAAAATTAAACATTCCCGTATCCGACACTCACATCCGAATTCGAGTAAAATAAGTGCATAGTTCCCTTTTGACATGCGTCTCAAGAAAAAGCTAGGACAACTTTACAGTCCACATTTTACATGTATGATATATTCATATATCAACTGATTACTGTGTTTTAGCATGCAAAGCACCGAATGCATTCCCACCATGCACTAAGGGCATTCTCCCTTCTTCCATTGGTTTGTCAAAGCTATGTTGCTCCGACTCTTCATTTTTCTTGAATTACCCCTGTCCGATACATATTCAGACATGGGTATGGAGATATGATCTCCCAAGGACCCTCCAATTACATGAAAAAACTTAGAATAAATCAAACATACCCGTGTCGGACACATACCCATGCCCGACACTCACACCCAAATCCGAGTAACATAGTGTCAAAATTTGCCACTTGTTTCGGATAGTTGCAAAAGAGATAACTTGTTTCCTATGCTACACTTTTCTTGATTGTTGCAGTATGCTCACCGCAAATGTGTTCAGAGGTGGTGCAATGAAAAGGGTGACACCATCTGTGAGATTTGCCAACAGGTCCAACCATTGTTTTATTTGTCAGTTCATTATATGCACTCTTCTCTTTCCATGAATTTGAAAGAAACTGATTGATACTCTCTTTTTTTTGTTGGAATATTTGCAAAATTGCAGGAATTTAAGCCTGGTTATACAGCACCACCTCCTTTATTTCATTATGGAGGTGTTCCTATGAACTTCAGGTATATCTTGAGCTCTCTAGCTAGATTCTATCCTTCTTTTGTATAATAGAGTTGTTTTCCTTTCACTTATCAAGAAAGAATTGTGATATCATCTTCAGAGGAAATTGGGAAATTTCCAGGACAGACTTGCCAGCTTCCCGTTTTATAACAATGGTCACTACTGATCGTGATTTTCTGGAATCGGATTTTGAAGATTACTCGGCTCCCAGTTCTCGAAGCCTGATTTGTTGTCGTGCAGTTGCTATAATTGTACCTCTCTTTCTCTCATTTAGTTTTAATTGAAATTCAGATCTTTGTCAAAGTAATATCTCCAGAAAAAATTGTTAATAAAAGTTATTAAAAAGCAAAAATGAACTTGCTGAAAAACATGCAAAGAAGGTTGATTGCCAGTTGGTTCGGCTGCTGCGAAGGAGGTAAGGTGGCTGGACAATGGACCCTGTTATGCCTTCACTATCTAGCCCTATGTTGCTCCGATTTTTCATTTTTCTTGAAGTATCGTGTCCGACCCATATTCGGACATGAGTATGAGGATATGATCCTCCAATAACCCTCCAAATACATGAAAAAACTTCAAATGAATCAAATATAACCGTGTCGGAATAACATAGGTCTAGCCTGTCCTTTCACTTTGGGGGTGCCTTTGCTTTTTTTTTTTTCAGCTGGTGGAAATGTTTCAGCATGATGTCTGAGTTTTAATCATTTAGTTTAGCAACTTTTACTTTAGTACATGAGAGTACAGCAGTTACAGTCATTGTTCTCTTGGTAATACTGAGTTTGATATTTGAACTCTTCTCAAACAAGATTTGCTAATAAGCCCAGATTTAAAAATGCTAAAGCATCTTGAGTCCACTTTGCTGATGTCTAATTTCTTTGGTATTATTAGAATTGGTTATTTGGTTCCACCATTTTAACAACCAGATTATTCTTTCACTTGCATATATGCAGTTTATGGTGCTTCTGGTTCTGCGCCACACTCTTCCGATCATAATCAGTGGAGCTGGAGACTATTCTTTGACATTGTTCACTGTGAGAGCTCATTAAACTAGTTATTATTTGTCCAAGACCAAGATGTTGCCACATTTATGCACACTGTTGTCTATGTTATCCGGATTCGGAGTAAATGTTGGATACAGATATGTGTCCGACACGGAAATATTCAATTTTTTCATACATTTGGAGGATCATATCCCTATACCTATGTCCAAATATGTGTCGGACACAAGTATCGAACACGGATATTTTTAAAAAAAATGAAGAATCCGGGTAAAACAGACTATTTTAAATGGTGTCTTAACCTTTTTTATCTTTATGCTGCAGCTACTAATGTTGAGAACTATTGGGATTCTATTCCCCATATATATCATGGTTAAGGCATTCACTGCTATCCAGCGTCGCCGACACCATCAGGTTGGAAAGACACTCACTTTTATCAATGTTTTTGGTAAATCAGTAAATCTTAGATAAGCTGGTGAAAATCGCTTTACTAAAGCCATTAACTTTGGCTTTGATAAAGCACATGTCATTTCATATGCTTGTCACAAAAGTCATATTATGCTTCTGACTTTGTATCCTATGTTATCACTACTTTTTCGTTTTTTCTAAAATATTCGTTTTTCGATACATATTCGAATATGAAAATGAAAGTATGATCCTTCAAATATATGAAAAAACTTGAAAAAAAAACAAATTAAACATATCTATATTGAACGCATATCCATATCCGACACCTCGTAACATAGCTTGTATCTTCAAACAAACATTTACTTTTTCCCCGAATGCTATCAATTTGAATCTGTCTTTGGTAAACATGCTTGATAATCCTACTGAACCACCTGACTTATTACTAGATACATTTTTTACCAGCTTCTGCTATTCAACAACTGCTTTTTTACCTGGGAAATTGGCACTTAATTGCCCATTGACTTTGTTATGTTATAGGATCCTAGTTTTTCCCTCGCTGAATCAGATGAAGAAAGTGATTTACCGCAACTGCAGCAGACACAGTCAAGATTTATTCGTATACATTAATCCAATCTAGTCGTAGTGCTGAATCATATCAAATGAAGATTTGATCATAAATAAAATCAGCAAGGATTCAGGTTTCATCAGAATGCATATTTTACTACTAATGTGTATATATAGTTTAAGAAAAATAGAAATATAGTATAGAAAGATTGCTAGGAATCAAGACATTGTCTGTCATCCTTACTAGGGATGGAGAAAATGAGAAACTGCAGATTGCCAAGAAAATGCTTGTAAATGTGAATGATTCTCTCTTATTCACTCCTTCCCTCTCTCTAATTAGTGATCGATCTATCATTTACTAAAACAAAAATGAAATCTAATTTTTTCTAGGTTTTAGTCAAATCAGTTCTTGCATTTTCGCCTCACTTTGTTTTCATCTAATTCCCTAGGTAAGAAAAGGGTAAAAGCATATTTGAGGATTCTGTATTATATCATTTAATACAAATTAGGTTTTTTATTATAAAATTAGATAATTTAATTTTTAATTTTTTAAAATTAAAGTAAAAAAGTAAAATCAGTAACTAAGTTAACGTGAACCGTTTAAAAAATGATGTGACATTTAAAATCTGTTAAAATATTGACGTGGTATTAATAAAATATATTATTTTAAGAAAACGTAGATTAAATAAATAATCAAATTGTTGCAAATGTCACTTACTGGGATCTAAGCTTTCTTCTTTAATTTCTCCAAATCAAATTTTATTTAGTTCACGTCATCTTAAAACAATATATTTTATTAATATCACATCAATATTTTAACAAATTTTAAATGATCATTTTTTTAACGGTTCACGTTAACTCGGTTATTGATTTTATCTTTTTGTTTCAATTTTAAAAGATTAAAGCTACTAAATTGTACCCAAGAAGACCAAGTAATTTCTTCTAAAGACTGCAGAAAACTTCTGTATTTTAGTCACATTGGTTTATTCACTTTCATTTTATATAATATTTCACAGCCCTACAAAGTACAATGCTAGTAAATTTTACTTGTTACTTAAAACAAAACCATCTAAGAAAAGAAATGTAGCTTTTTTTTTCTTTTCAAAATCTATATTTTTGACCAAAAAAACTTGTCCATCTTATAAAACAGAAGGGGTTGATCACCCTTCCTTAAATATACGTTTATAACCTACATGAAAATTGATGCTAAATTTAATGATCCAAAATATAAGTTACTCCATTTTTGCCTCACTTTGTTTTCATCTAATTCCCTAGGTAAGAAAAGCTACTAAATTGTACCCAAGAAGACAAAGTAATGTCTTCTAAAGACTGCAAATAATTTCTGTATTTTAGTCGGTTAAATTACTTAAACAATTTTTTTAATAGTTAAAAGTACATTTTAGTTATTATACTATAGAAATGAGTAATTTAATTCTTATACGTTTGAAATTAATGTAAAGAAGTAAAATTGATAACAGTAATGAAAATTCGTTTAAATGCTAATATGAACATATGAAAATGATAGAAAAGATGACTTGAAAAAAAAAATAATAAAGTATCAAATTTTTTTACTCAAGTAAAATTTAAAAAAACATAATTTTGTTTAATCCAAATCTCTCCCTTACCCGTAAAAACATATCATTTTTTTTTCGAAATCATCTATTCTATCAGTTTTTAAATTCCACCTGAGTAAAAAAAACTGATACATCATTTTTTTTTCAAGTCATCTATTTTGTCAGTTTTACATGTCCACGTCAGCATTTAGACGATTTTCCATTAACAAAGTTACCAATTTTAAGCGTACAATGATTAAATTACTTACTTCTACAGTACAGGCTAAAATGCATTTTGATTATAGTACATGGACTATCTAAATAATTTAACCATTTTAGTCACATTGGTTTATTCACTTTCATTTTATATAAAATTCCACTGCCCTACAAAGTACAAAGCTAGTAAATTCTACTTGTTACTTAAAACAAAACTATCTAAGAAAAGAAATGTAGCTTTTTTTTCTTTCAAAATCTATATTTTTGAAGAAAAAAAAAACTTGCCCATCTTATAAAAGATAAGGGGTTGATCACCTATTGCTTCTCTATCATCAGCCTCACAGTCAGAGCAACTACAATGAGAGTAAAATTGAAAGGACTAGATTTCAAAGCAAAAATTTCATATAGATTCATGTAGGATAATATGGTTCCAAGGGGGTTCAATTTAAGTAACTTTCTATGTAAATGTAGGGGTCATGTTACCACTAACAGCACATCCAAAACAGTAATCTACTTCACTAGATCATTAAACACTGCAAACTTCAATGATTAGGGAGAATGGAAATCAACTTAAACAAAGGAACTTTTGATAACAGCATTCAACCGTCCAAGCACAAATCAACAATGTGATAGCTGACAACTGGGATCAAAACCCGAATATTAGACACTGAAAACACAAAATAGCACTCCATAAAATTACTAAAGCAAACTTAAAAATCAAAGCAGACTCAATGACCACCCTTATTCTTCTTAGTAGCAGAAAACACCTGAAAAATGCAAAAACACAACCATTGGCAGCAACCACAAGCAAGAAAGAGGTACCATGTCATTCCTCTTCAGATTCTGACTCTGCACTCTGGAGCCATTCAATAAAAGGCTTAGCATTCTTCCATACCTGAGAGCCTCTGTTCTCCCCCTTCAGACCTTCTTGATACCATTGCAGTGTGTATTCCTCCTCCAACACATCAGCATCATAGAGTGCTTTCAAAACTAAAGCAACTTCCTTCAATGCACTCGAGCTGGCTTTTCCACAAAATGACTCTATTGCTTTAAGTAGAAGCAGCTGTGATACCTCATCTTGAGCAGCAGCAGTCGCAAGGTAGTTTTTTTTCTTAACTACTTCCTTCGCAAACCCTTTCTTAATGCCATCAAAGAGTGCCTCTAACAGAGCAATCATCTTTTCCTGGTCAGAACCAGAAAGAGATGCCAAAAGGGACTTCAATTGATTTGCAGAAACACCTTTCTTAAAATTTGCTTTCAACTCCTCAACAAGAGTCTCATGAAGGTCCGAGTTGCCATTCTCGGCCTTGTGATTGTCTTGCCTTGGTGAAGTCGTACCATTTGAATTGTTGCTTGCCTTACTAGTCACCTTCATTTTCTTTTCTGATTCATTTGTAGATAACATGACCATATCCGCTGTCACAGCACTCAATTGCTCCTGGATTCGCAGCCGAGCTGCCTCTACTGATGTATCAGTTTGCCACTGCACATCATCATCATCATCCTCATAAACCTCTTCCTTTAAATCAACTTGACTGTGAGGTGGTGAAACGTGATCATCATCAGAGCCAACAGATTTCTTCTTTGTAAAGCTGACTTTACTGGTGCCTTCCTTAGAAGAGGAGCCTTTCTTCTTTCCCTCTTTCTTCAGTTTTTTCTGCTCTTCATCTGCAGCATCACCTTCTTTAAGTCGCTCCTTTTCAGCCCTCCTCAATGCCTTCTTGTCTTTTGATCCCTTCTTCGCTTCAGGTGGGTTTTTCACGATGAAAGTGGTCAACCTATCTCTCATATCGACATCTGAAACAAAACCACATGCAGCACAGTTCAATTGGATCATCTGATTCTTAGTTATCAATATTTCAGTTTCAGGGTTTCCACAGCCATAACACTGCACAAATTTCTTGATGAAGTTCTCAAGAAGTCCAGCAAGCTTAGCAGTATCATGGGATCCATTAACAAGAGAAGTCCCAGTTTTATCATCAAATTTAGACTGAGCACCAAGCTCACAGCCAAAATACTTGGTTGTATAAGAGGCTGGCCTTGCCAATGCTTTTGCAATATCAACCATGTTGACTATGTTCGTTTTGATGCCATTTCCTCGGCCCTCAATCTTGGTGATCATTTTGGGCATCTTATACCTGTAGAAGGCATCATCGCTATTTCCAGCACCAATGTTCTGCAAAGCCATCTTCAACAACAATTAAAAACAAATAGCTGAATGTCACAAGCAGCAAATGCTAGAACTCAAGGTGTATGAAGCAGTAAAGTCTTCTAAAGTTTTGTAAGGTACGAGAGAAGACTGATCTTCTGCAATCACAAAAGGTTGCAACCAGCTGCAACCATGAAAATCTGGGTGTTCTTGAAACGATCCAAGATGCATACAGTCAAATTTGTCTGACAAAGGTCTGATCTTTTTTCTAACTAAAGGGCAATACTCTCCAAGCAACCCGATCGATCCCAAATAGGGAATGGCCTGTATGGACATAAAAGAAACTTCGAACTTTTACACAATGCACCTTCAAACTCCGATGATAGCAGCAGCACCTGCAAGTTTCATCAACAAATAGCACCTCCGTAAATCAAGACAACATAGATATACATACAATTGGTAACAAAAATTCATGTTTATAACTCATAAGCAAGTCCCAAACATGCCCACCAAAAACTTACAAGGAAATCATGTAAAGAATACATAATTCACTCCAACACTAAAATAAAACATGCTAGTAACCGGCAGGAACTTCGGAAACTAATATGTCAACTAATAATATATTTGTCTTTAATAGATTAGAAGCATAATACCAATCAATTACACTGATAAAGCATACCAACATTAAATTTTTAAGCCAAAACTATACAATTTTTATTTTAAAAATTCAAAATAAAATAAATGCTCATAAAAATACAACTTTTACATCATGTATTAAAAATACGAGTACATTTACAGGAAAAAAAAAAACTTAAAAAATATATATATATATATATATTTTTTAAGTTTTCATTACTACGATGCCATTAAGTTGGTTTTACATCAACTCATTTTCCAAACAAAAAAAAAAAAGAAGCTTTTTATTCAATTTAAATTTATTTTGCTCTCATTTTTTTCAAACCTTAAAGATTACAACTATTGATTTTCCTTACGAAAATTACTTAAACAAGATAATCGGCTCCGTCACCTAAAAAAAAATTAACAGACATGGCGAAAATAAATAAATCTAAAAAAAATCAACACAACTAAAAATTCAACCAAAACCCAATTTTTCTTTGATATCCAATTCATCCATTGGTTCCTTCAATAATTCCCGATTAAACAAATAAAGATCTCAAACCGATAATTAAATTAAAAAATAGATATATAAACAGAAACGACCATCGAAACAAATCGAAAGTTTTTAGATTCTTTACCTGAAATCGAAGGATTGATAAAAAGAAATTTTTAAGAGAAAATAAATAAGAGAAGTTAGGGTTTTGGGGAAAATGGTGTTTTTGGATGTTTGGCTTTGTGCCTGAGATTGTTTATATAGGAATTGGAGATGATATATTAATATTATATTTTATAATAAATAAATAAATAACAAGCATGTCTAATCATAGAAAATTAATTTAATCGTCCAACCGAATCAACATTATTGTGGTTGACGAAGATAATTTAAATCATAAATTTATTTTAAATAATATATATAAAAATTAATTTATTATATATCATTTTTTTTGAAGTACACATTATTATAATGTAAAGTTTTTTTTAGTTATTTTAAAAAGTAATGATTTTGTTATATAATTTTTATAATAAAATGTTAAAAGCAAATATTATAATTAATTTTATTAAATTTTATTAATTATTTTTTATTTTAAAATAATTATTATCAATTCATTTAATTATTTTATTAAAGTAAAAAAATTAAAAAAAAAACTTTATTTATAATATATAATAATAAAAATTAAAATTCAATTATAAAAAATAATTTGTTATTTTCTTTTTTAATCATAATTAGAAAAGATAATATTATAAAATTATAATAGTAAAAAATTTAAAAAGTAAATTAAATTAGACCGAAAATTTTGTAAGACAGACAAAGACATCAGAGATGTTGGATTTTGTATTTTGTATTTTGAAATAGCGGTATAATTAAATCAATATATTATAAAAAAATAAAAAATAAAATGAAAATGCAAAATAAAGAAAAAAATGATAGCCTTCGCGTAGACAGTCTTTCCTTTATATATAGGATATTGAAATTATCATAATGACCTTAGGATAATTAATGAACATAACAGGGTTTATGTTTTGCATATTTTGCAGGATAATGATGAAACGTTAATAAACATTTTGCAATCAATCCTGCAAAATATTCCTACCAAACGTTAATAAACCTATATATGCTCATGTTTGTGTTTAAGAATTATATCCCAAGCTCAGTGAACAAGTGAATTGAGATTCAACAAAATGAATCCTTTCTGAAAGGGAGGAGGATCCATTCATTACAAACAAAATGTGGACGTTCAAGATTCAACATTCAAATCAGACAAGAAGACAAGGAAAAAAAAAATTAATGAAACACCTACAAATCAGACAAGATTCAAGGTTTTGTAATACATTTTGTAATGAAGAAACTAAACAAGCAAAAGAAGAACATGGAACCGCCCAATTGCATAACATGAACCCAAGTATGGTACTCAATTGCCTAGGATAATCTCACCACCAGCTACACCAATATCTTTCATGGAAAAAAAAAAAAAAAAACATAAAAGAAGAATCCAATCCGATAAATGAAAGTTTCAAATGTCAATACCACAACAAATTACAAGTTTAGCCCATTCATGACAAAGACCTAACCTTCAATTTTAGTTCCTTAGAAATGCAACAGTGGCAACACGCGATCCCACAGATCCACCAAACATGAATGTTGGATAAGTCCGAACATGGTTCAGATATCGAAATGGGGGATGATCTCTATGTGTTTCTTTATCCTTCATTGTATTTTCCTCTTGGGACATTGCAATATTTTTTTGACTGAAATTTTCCACCTCTTGCACCAATTCATCTTTTGTATGGTTGCAAGATGTAATGACCTACAAACAGCATTAAAAAAAAAATTGGGCGGAGGTTGTTAAATCTACAGAGAGTGGTACGACATCTTTCTTTTAAAAATATTCTGCATGCTGGAATGTAACAGAGTCTAGCCTTCTAAAAGCTATACTCAGGATTGACTTTAAGAATATTTAAACTTAACTCTGTTATAGTGTGGTCAAGTTCAAGCTCGAGTATCTCCAAGTAGTCAAGCAAGCTGAGCTTGAAACCTTGGCTTGAGCAACTAGAGTGCAAATTGGAATTTTGAACTTTTTATTTTTCCATACTTTTATATGTTATACGTGTGTGTGTGTATATATATATATAAAAATATTATTCAAAGAGATAGCACTCAATCTCGAGCTTTGATGGCAATGGCTCTTGTTTTATACACAGAAATTTTTGCAAAAATAAAAATAAAACCATAAATGAGCCTGTAAGATGCTTACTAATACTCCGCAAGGGGCCACCAACTTTGAAACTGAATCCCAATAAATCATCCTGAAATGGAAAAAGTTCAAGGAATTTTTTGAAGGTGATCAAATATAAAGTCATAACAAATGCACAAGCTAGAGCTACTGAAAAAATAAAAAGCAAAGAAACAAACTACTGCATCTCATAATACACAAGTGCAAATTGTATCAATTCATGAGATTCTACCAGCATGGACAAGAACTTCCTGATAATCAGTTATTTGTTATATATATATATATATATATATATTGGTGTACAAGGGAGACAGAAAAAGGGAGAAATTTTTAGTTGAGATGGTATCACTATTACCTTTTGATAGGCCCATCAGGATGCAAGCCAATGGCATCGAGAGTCCCCTTATCCATGACAAGTTGAAACTGTCTTTCCAACTTTGTCTCAAGAATATCATCAGCCTAAAAACCAAATGAAAATGGCAACGGTCAAGGTGCTTTGAGAATAGTCAAGCATCAAGAGAATTATCAATTATGTATGAATTCAATTTTCAACAGGAATGTTTTTATGCTCCGTTTTCTGCATAAGAAACCTACAAATCCATCCATATCTCTTACACGGGTGTTTGAAGTCTTAATATCCTGTTTTCTTCACAACATGGATCTCAAATTTGTCTTTTGGACTGCATAGTCGGCCCTAAGTTCCCCAAGCCATTATGTTTTTGGTTTATAGAGCCCCTTTTGAGGTTGAGAAAGTTGTAAAGATTAAACAAATGTCTAAAAATAAATAAGAATGGATGAGAAGTGCAAAGATTAAACAAATATCTAAAAAAATAGGGCCCAGGAATTGTCTACAGGTTCAATGGTTTCTCAACAACAGATGCAACAAAATCAAACTAAATAGGTTTTCTTAACCGAGGCAAAGAGATGAGGAAGTTCTAAAGATTAAACAAGAATCAAAAGTAAGATCCAAGACAATGCTGATATACACGAATGTATAAAATAAATAAATACACATAGAAAGAGAACAAACCAATGCACACATAAAGAAACCATAGAGCAATTCATTTCACATGGGAGGTAAGCACTCCAAATTAAAGAGCATGATAATACTAAAATTTTCTGATAGTATGGATTAAAGGGAGGAAAAAGGAAAACAGCCTGTACTTAGATTCATTTAGAATTCTTAGAATTCCATCCATACCAGAAACTTTATGTTTGAAAATCCATCTCGAACAGCAAGGCTTCGAGCAAGGTCAATTGCCCCTTCACTATAATCAGTTCCAGTTAAATCAGTGAACCTGAATTAAAAAAATGCAGAGCATTCACCTGACAATTACCATCAATGCAATGATAAAAAGAAACTAAAATTTCTTAACCCATAAATTTATTAGAAAGTTTACCCAAGGCCTACATATATTATTTGAATCTATTTAATTTAACTAAAATTAAATAGAATTAACCAACACTGAAGTGACACGCAACGGAATAACAGAAATAGTCTTTTCTCTGCTTTCTGTTCAGTTTTATTTGCTCTTTCAGTATGCTCTCTCTGATTAAAGTAAGGAGAAAAGGTCGATCATTCAAATCAAATACAAAACAAGAAAAATAAAAAATTATACAAAATTGAACAGTCCATATAGTATTTGATGCACATCCAAAATAAAATAATATACATGCAATTATAAATGGGACAAATGTTCTCCAGTTATTAAAATGGTTCATTTTTCAAGTAATACAGCAAGGATGGCTTCATTGCCAGATTCAAACACTAGCAAGGTTTCTTTAAATATCTCTATCGCTTTACTCTACATTTATATGCATTCTTTGATGTCCATAATTGATACATACATATCTAAATGAAACTTTTTCCATCTTTAAGTAAAATTGCATCCTTTTCTTCAAAATATGCATTCATATCCATTGTCATTCTCGATATATTGGCCAACCTAAATTCAAGACTGTAAGACTAGAGCACCTCTTATCTGCTTATGTCATTAATCCAGCAAAAATAAGTATAACAAAATTCCAGTAGAGCAATATGCAAGCCAACTGATTGTTGCACTTGAAGACCATGAATTAATTTTACTTGAATTAATATTAGTAGCATATAATACCAGAACTACAGGCAAAATCTCAAAGTGTACCCCTGCTTAAAAAGTTCCTGAAGGAGCAGACCATTGCCCGTGCCAATGTCAAGTACACTCCAGCAAGACAAATATTTATCATCCTGTTCAACAGGCTGAGGCTTGGCCTCATCAACATGGTTTGCCACGCGACCTTGAGAAATATCAATACACAAGCTTTTGGTCCAAGAAATAACAGTATCCATGACATCAGTTCCAAACCTATTGAGAGAGAGGTAAAACAATGAAGAGATAAACTAATTAAAAGATCCAAAATGAAATTAGCATAATAAAAATTCTTAGAATCCTTTTTTTATGAGAAAGTTATTAAACCTGGCCCGGATAGCAACTCAAAGAAGGTATCAAGTCACTGGGTCATTGGGGCAACCATAGAAATGCATATTAAATTCCATTTAATATTTCTATAGACAAATTATGTACTTATGCGATAAATAATAAATATTTTGGCTAGTAGTACAAAGATCATTCCTAGCTTGAAGGCAAAGTTACATAGTTAAGGTAATGCTAACCAAATTTCACCGGTGTGGCCATGTTCACGAAAATTCGCCAGCTCATCAACATATGCAGCATCCCAATAACTCTGAAGACCGAGCGTTGATGTCATTGCATCAGCATCTGGTTCATCCTTGTCAGAACTGTGTGTACAAAACAAACCATACAAGCATTGATAAATAAATATACATTATTCAACTTTTTTTAGCAATGGGTTAAGATAATAATGTCCTCCTATAATTCAACCAGTTAAAGCCAAATCCTGAAAATTCAACTAATAAGCCTCCATTTCATTGTTACTTTTCCTATTTGCCAGAAAAAGTATAATGTGTTTTTGGGTATAAAAGGAAATAATAATCTTGAAGAATTAAAAACAAAAATTACATAGAGAACAAAATGCATGATTTTTTTTACATTTGTATGGAACAAATATATTTGAATTGGTATTTCGATGTACTCATCAGCACATTTTTCATCATATGTGATTTTGCTTTATAGCCGAAAAAAGCAAATAACAAAAGAACCAAAATAGAAGCAAAGAACTTGCTTCTTGATTGCATTCATCTATGCCATACCAATAAATAATTATATACTGATATGTATAAATCTTATTATTTGGCTGTGAAGAACTAAAAATTCTATAGATTGATCATCTTAAAAATTTATCTTTTCATTTCAATAGCACTGATCCACACAATTTTCTTTTCAAAAATATAAAAATCCCACTAATACAAGCCTTAATTTCCACAAATATAAGCAAGGTAAAATAAACTACGAAATTTTCCCATCCAAAAGTCAAACTAAGACAGTTAAATGTCCATTTCACCTTCTCGCAAAGCAAATTAAATGGTTAATAGATCAAATCTCAAGCTTAAAATTCACACCCCAAACAATACAAAAATTTTTAAAACTTAAAATTAAGCAAGTAAGCTCCGATTTCACTTTCTACAACTCCAAAACCCTTATTTATTAACTCTCTTAAAAACTCAAAAACTAGCCAAACATTAAATTTTAAAAAAGGCAAAAATGAAAGACAAATACAAGAGATAAAAGAAAACCTGTAATCAGATGCGGGACGGAAGTTTGCAGCGGAGGAGAGGGCTTCGGCGGCATCAGCGTGGCGCTGCTCATCGTCAAGTGTGCTACCATAATCGCTCTTTATAGACCAGGAATCGGCAGCCACCGACCTGTCGTCGTCGGACGCCACTTCTCGACCGGCCTGCAGCTGCTGCTGCGGCAGCGGCAGCGGAAGTTGCTGGTTTGCGTCCGGTGACTCTTCCAGCGCCAATCTCATTCCCGCCATAGATTTCAAGGTATTTAACTTTAAAAAAGAAAATTTGTTAATTTGTGAGTGAAGAAAGAGGGAGAGTTGATTTTTTTACGACTTTGGTATTGTTCAAGGAAAGAAGAAAAAATGGAGATTTAGGGAAAAAAGTTTCTTCAGGGTTCTTTTAGTAATTTTCAGTTTTTGATTAATTTTTCTTATATAAAAAAATTCTTTGACAATAATAATTATTAATATAAATACGATATTGAAATTGTATCTCATAAATTAACCCATAATTTTTGTGTTAAAATATATTTCAATTAATTTAAATAAAAATCATATTAATGTTAATATTTTTAAGCTTTGAAATTAATTTATTAATTAACACTTTTACTTAAAAATATCAATATTATGATTACATTACGGATTACAATTTATAGATATATCATAAATTTAATTATTTTTCAAGTAAATGAAAATAATAAAATTTTTAATTTAATAATGATTTAGTTGCGTATTTTTAAATTTAATTTTAATGGTTTTAAAATATTTCTTATACAATCTAATAGTAAGAAAATAAATTCATGATATCAATTTTGTGTATTGTGTTTTTGGATAATGATAGCAAAATTTTATATTTATGAGTATATATATTTATAGATATTATTATTATAATCTACATTAATAATTTTTTCTTCACTAATCTTTTCATTAGCTTCTTTTTTTTCTTTTTGTATTGACTTATCTCATTATTTTTTTCTTTAATTTCTTTCCCTTTTTCCCATTATTTTTAATACTTATTACCATTATTTAAACTTATATTAACTATAATTATAACAATAGAATTGATTTTTAAAAATATTTAAATAATAAGATATCTTTCTTTGTTGTATATAGGAAAATAATTTTAAAATAGAGAGGAAAAAAATTAGATTAAATCAATTTTAACTTTTTTTTTCGCAAATTTATTCATGAAAAATATTTTATATAAAAATAAAAAAGCATGAAAATTAAGAGAGAAAAAATCACTTTTTTTCCCTTTTATTTGTTTCAAAATACCTTTTTCATTTAAACAAAAAATAAAGTCATAGGATCTTAATAAATGGTAGTCAATTGAGCTGTTAAGTATCAACTAGATCTGTTAGCTTGATCCATATTGGGCCAAGTTTGGGTAGAAATTTTTTTTATTTGAGCCGATCCAATCCGAATCACTGTTCATATATTAAAAAATAATTTTTTAAAATTTAATTATAAAAATATAAGTTTTTACAATTTTTTATTATATTTGTGAATAGTGATCCGGACCGACGAACCAAATCTAAGTAAGAGAAAAAAAAATTTTAAACCGTGGTCTGACCCGACCCGATCCAATCCATGAGCAGGTCTAGTCTCAACAATATATCTCTTAAACCATCCCTTTAATATATAGTTACTAGTTAGGATTGCACTTTCTGTTTTAATATTTTACTTTTTTTTATATAATAAAGATTGTTAGAGTGAACTTTGGTTATTAGAATAAAGAGTTTAGTAGTCTATTAACAAATTACAAGATTATTGATAATTATTTTATTTTACAAGAGACATAAAGGTCAATTACATGTAATAATGATAATTTTAATCGTTTTTATAAAAAAAAATAAAACTTATAAAAAAAAATTAACAAACACAATCTATTGATTATAATAATTTCAAATTAATATTTAATTAATATCAAAGTAATCAAAAATTTCAACAAATTAAATACTTAAATAAGCATAACGAGGAGATAAATTAAATTATATATTTTAAAATTAAACCATCGAATAAATAACAATATAAAATATAAATTCATATTTAAAATTAGAAGAAAAAAAATCATAATAAGTGCTCCAACACAAAGCATGACAATTATCTTGAATATTAAATAGCATGCATTTCAAATTTATAAAAAGGGTGTTTTTTTTATTTATTTTGGGCTCTCAGATATTCTTTGGAAGGCTTAGGCTTTGACTTTTAGTTGGCTTCTATCATTTTAGTGTTAATTATGTATTAGAGTTGGTGAAGTACATGTTTTGGGTTGTAAGGGGTATTCTTTTAAGTGGCATGAGGGCACATCCCTATGATTGAGATTTGGTAGTATAATATTGTCAAGAAAGTTTCAAATTAGATATGTCTATAAGTTAGGTCAGGTCAAATTCGAATAGTAAAATAATTTATTTGTCCAGACTCGACTCGATCTCAGCCTGTTAGACTTAAAAAACTCATTTTATTATTTAAAATATATTAAAATATTTATTTTTATATTAATATTAATATATTTTTATAATATAATTTAAATAAAAATATTTTTTATCAATTAAATAATAATTCAAACCAAACCTGTCGAGTCGGATCAATATCCAGACGTGAACATGTCAATGCTTGTATTATATGATATTCTCTCAATACTCAAAATTTCATTTTTGTGAATAATTGTCTCTAATTCTTTGCAACTTGCGAAATATAAAAGGAAAAATGAAGGGGTCAACCTTTAATTTCATATTAATATATGCAAGAGGCACAACTATCTAGCGTTCTTCAAGGAAAAGAAGAAGAAAAAGAACATATTTGAAACTTGACATTGCACTCTGTTTTGCTTGTTTTTATTTTTATTTTTAGTCTTTGTAAAAATTTGAGTACAAGTAGAACTAATAATTGCAATCAACCTTACTTTTATATAGACATATTTGATAACTATAGTCACTAAAAGGTGAAAGTGAAAGTATATATATATATATATATATATATATATATATATATATATATATATATATATATATATATATATATGAGAATAACTTATATTAAGATAATCTTAGAAAATAAGACTTTAAGTATCAATAAAATAATGACATATCATAATCTTTTAAAGACATGTAATTATTATTATATACTCATTCTCACCATATGCACTCTCTAATTCAATTTAATTCTAATAAATTTATTTAAAAGTTAAAATAACTAAAACTCATCTCTTTCTCTCCTTCACTACCATTGGATTCATCAATAGAACGGTAGATAACATCAAAAAGACTCGAAGAGAAAGATGAGTTTTCTCTCCATTTTCGATATCGATTTTTTTTCTTGGCAGTTTATCCTACACCTACATGGTTTAATAGGGTGAAAAAAAATTTAAAAAAGAAGAAGAGAAGCTGAGGATTGAGGAGAAACATAGAATTGAACAGTGAGATTTGAATGATTATTGTTTGCTCTTTCTTGTCTGCTTCAAAGACTGTCAAAAGCATCATACAACTTAAAGAGAAAGAGATTAATGGAAGCAACCATGATTAATTATGTGGGAAAAAAAATCCTTATGAATTAAAGAAAGCATACATTTTCATTGATGAGTTCTTGATGCTTTAAAAAAGAAAAAGAAAGAGAGGGTAATGAAAACCAAAAGAGAGAAGGGAGGAACAGAGAGATGATTTAAGAGAGATTTTTATTTTAGAGTGAGGATGAGTATATAATAAAATTACATGTTTTTAAAAAATTTTGATGTGTCATTATTTTATTGGTGCCTAAAAACTTCACTTTTTAGGATAATCCTAATATAAGTTATTTTCTCTCTCTCTCTCTCTCTCTCTCTCTCTCTCTATATATATATATATATATATATATATATAGGTTTTTTATTACAATATAGCTAAAAAAATTATTTACCGAAATATCGTTGTTTTGAGATTAATTTCCAAAACCCGCTTGTTTTAAAATCAGCTAAAAAATCGCCACCTCCCATGGCGATTTCTCTTAGTGTAAATTGAATTTTTTTTTCAATTTCACCAAGGGAAATTGCCATGGGGGGTGGCGATTTCCCTTGGTGGTATATTTTTTTTAATAATTTTTTTTTTTTACTAAAATTTTAAACTCCAATGGTTAGAAAAACAATTATTGCAAATTTGTTTTTAAATTTTGTATTTTAATTTTAAAAATTGCAAAAGGATATAAAAAAATTAAATAAAAAAATTACCTTGGTTTGTTTTTTATTTTTTTTAAATATATATACTAAAATTTTATAATTATTTTATTTTTTTAATTTTATAAAAAATAAAATATATTATTTTAATTTTATAAAAATAAATTTATATTTCTTATTAAAATTTTATATAACTTTTTTTTATTTCTTATTTAAATTGAATATTAAAAAAAATTATTTCTTAATTAAATTAGATATAAAATAAAATTTTATTTCTTATTTAAATTTTATATGTGAGATCGGTAACAAACGGGTATAAAAAAATTAAATAAAAAAAAATTACCTTGGTTTGTTTTTACTTTTTTTAAATATATATACTAAAATTTTATAATTTATTTAATTTTTTAAATTTATAAAAAATTTAATTTAATTTTTATTGAAATTTTTTAAAAAATAAAAAATAATTTATTATTTTAATTTTATAAAATTAAAATGGTATTTCTTATTAAAATTATAAAAAAAAATATTTCTTATTAAAATTTTATATAAAAAATTTTATTTCTTATTTAAATTTTATATAAAATACAATTTTATTTCTTATTAAAATTTTATTTTAAAAAAATTTATTTCTTATTTAAATTGTATATAAAATAAAATTTTATTTCTTATTTAAATTTTATATAAATTAAATTTGATTTCTTATTTAAATTTTATATAAATTAAAATTTGATTTCTTATTTAAATTTTATATGAATTAAAAATTAATTTTTTATTTGAATTTTATATAAAATTATATTTTATTTCTTATTTTAATTTTATGCTGCAGAAAATATTGGAATTGGATTCTTTCTGCAATGGATGGGACTAATGATTTAGGGTTAGGGTTTCAGCTATTTTTCAGTGAATCAAATCCTGCAGAAAATGTTGGAATTGGATTCAATCTGTAATGGATGGGACTATTGACCAAATTTAAGGTTAGAGTTTCAGTTATTTTTCAGTCAATCAAATGCTGCAGAAAATATTGGAATTAGATTCTTTCTGCAATGGATAAGACTAATGATTTAGGGTTAGGGTTTCAGTTATTTTTCAGTCAATCAAATGCTGTAGAAAATATTGGAATTGGATTCATTCTTCAATGGATGAGACTAATGATTTAGGGTTAAGGATAGGTTTCAGCTATTTTTCAGTCAATCAAATGCTGTAGAAAACATTGGAATTGGATTCCTTCTGCAATGGATGGGACTATTGGACAACCCGGTACAAAAGATGAGATTTGTCATCAGTTTTTGCATTGAATGAGTTATCAGTTTTTCAGTCAATTAACCCTAGCCAGAAAATGGGAATCAAATTCCATCATGTACAAAGGATGGGATTTGTCATCTGGTATAACACAATGAACTATTATAAATTCATAATACTGATGAAGGTTTACAATACCCCCTACAGCAGTTTTTCAATCAGATTTTTTCTGAGTGCTAATACCTCCCCATTCTCATATTTCTTTATTTCTTCTTTCTTTTGCTGAGTGATAATACCTCAATTCTCATCCTTCTCAGTTTCATTACTACACAACATGAGCAACATAGTGATCGCATTGGTCTACTATAATGGCCAAATTCATAATACTGATGAAGGTGCTACCTGTGATTATGAATGTCCTAAAAGCTTTCGTGTTAATGAAGACGTCACATTAAAGGAAATGAAGCTGCAAATTCATACAAAAATTAAAGTTGGAAATAGAAAAAGAGTTTCAGAGATTAAGTATAGGCATCCTCTTTCAATTGGTGAAGGATGTGTCCGATATAGAATATTTCCACTTAAAGATGATGATGATGTCAGATGCATGTTTTATGCTCACGAGACATTTGCAAATGTTGGAGTACTTGAGTTATATGCTGACATAGAGGATGTTCACGATGATTGTGGGCCTTCAAATGTTCGCACTATAGAAAACTTTCCCACAGAAAATGATGATTCTGAGCCGTTCAATGTTCACACTACATACGACGTTCCCACAGAAGAAGTCGTTCCGCTATTTGAAGCTACAACGTTTCGTAATTCATTAGTCTCACAAACAATTCCTACTGCCTTCGAAGATGAACCAACTGTTGTTGATCCTGTTCCGCCATGTGGAGTCCATGGTGAATATGTTGGTGGCTTTAGTGAGCAGGAAGAAGATGCTGAATTCACAAGTGATGACAACAGTGATTCTGACCCAGACGTCGTCGCTGCTAAGATCAACACTCATGGAGATCTTCCCCCATATGAGGCTGCATCCCATATGCACACCCTGGATCTGGAGGCAATGCAAGTGCCAAAATTTCCTGAGTATGCTCGTACATTTGCTACGCCTTGATTTTTGATCCATTTACAGTTAATCTATGTGTTGGGTTACAATTTCCAACGAAAGAGGCTGTGCTTTCAGCTATTAAGCACTATAACATCAAAAACTCTGTAGATTACAGAGTAATTGAATCTGAGCAGATCCTATATTATGCCAAATGTCTAATATATGGGAAAGGGTGCAATTGGAGAATAAGGGCAACATTTATGAAGAAAAAACAGGCATGGGAGATTAGAAAATATGAAGGGCCTCATACTTGCACATGGGGAGGATTTCACAAGATCATTGCAAGTTAGATTCTAACATGATCTGTTCATCCATTCTATCATTGGTCCAAGCAAATCCGGAGATCTCCGTTTCAGTTTTGATCACTGAGATGCGAATCCGGTATGGATACATCACTTCCTATAAGAAAGCATGGAAAGCAAAGCAAAAGGCAATTGTTCGAGTTTTTGGCGATTGGGATAGATCGTACAATGAGCTACCTAAATAGTTAGGTGCAATGCAACATTTCGTGCCTGGTGCAATTGTGGAATTACAAACGGTACATGTATATCACGGTGATCGACTGGTCCAGGGTAAGAGAATATTCCATCGACTCTTTTGGACATTCAAAGGGTATCCATATTGTAAACCTATTGTTCAAATAGACGGTACTTTTTTATATGAAAAATACAAAGGAACATTATTGTTAGCTATTGCACAAGATGGCAACCGAAACATACTACCAATTGCCTTTGCCGTTGTAGAGGGTGAGACAACGGAGGCTTGGTCATTCTTTCTCACTAATTTACGTAGACATGTGACAAAATAGCCTAGCATATGCTTGATGTCTAATCGACATGAAGCCATCAAAGCTGCGATTAGACGCGATGGTAGTGGATGGAATCCTCCACATGCATATTCAGTGTACTGCATTCGACACATTGCATCTAACTTTATGAAAAAGTTTAACAATAAGGAATTGCGTCGACACGTTGTTAACATGGGTATGGAATCGAATCATAGTTATTTTATCTCTTATATTTCCTTTAGTATATAAATTAATACTGAAATTCACAAGTCTTTTGTTTTTAATTTTATTAGGATACGAGTTGAGGCGACTGAATTTTCATTTCATGTATGAGAATCTTCGTGGAGAAAATGCAGAGGCAGCTAATTGGCTTGATAGGATCCCCAAGGAGAAGTGGGCCCAATCATATGATCAAGGAATACATTATGGCCATATGACAACTAACCTAGCTGAATCTATCAATTCGGTGTTGAAGGGAACGCGTCATCTTCCCATTACTGCTTTAGTGCAATCAACATATTATAGGTTGGCTGCACTTTTTGTCAAGATGGGGAACAAGCAAATTGCAATGATAGAGGGAGGGCACACATACTGTGAAACAGTCACACAAGCTATGCAAGAAAATCGCAGAAAAGCTAACTCCCACTTTGTTTGTAATTTTACGCGAGCAAATCAATATTTTCTCATTGAAGAGTTAGCTGATCCACAAGAGGGTGTTTATGCAAAGAAGTACAAAGTCAAGTTTAGTGACATGTGGTGTGACTGTGGGAAGTTTCAAGCACAAAGGTTCCCTTGTTCACATATAATTGCTGCTTGTGCACGTCCATGTAGATTGCATGCAATATGTAGACAATGTCTATAGACTGGAAACTATATTGAATGTTTATAGATATGAGTTCGAACCAATTGGAAATGAAGGTTATTGGCCTCAATATGATGGTTCAGAAGTGTGTCCCAATCAAGAAATGCGGAGAAATCCACATGGTCGGCCAAAATCAAGTCGTATTCGTAATGAAATGGACCTCAGGGAGAAAGGCCAACCAAAACGTTGTGGATTATGTAGAAATGAAGGTCATAGCCATCGAAAATGTCCGCATCAATCTGGCACATCGCGGGAGAGTTCGCATCAACAATAAAGGAATTACATGTTTTCATAACCTGTAATATTTACATATTTTGCCATTAAGGGAAAATGTTATGCAAGTTTTTTTTCTACTTATCATGTAATTTGAATTATTATTTTATATAAAATTAAGAAATTTTATAAAATTATATTGAATAATAAATTAAATTACATTTTTATAAATTAAATAACAACATTAACATTTTAGTTAGATATGCTAAATAAAAAATAAATAACAAAATTAACATTTTAGAAAATATATTCAATAATAAATAAGAAAATAAATAAGAAAATTAAAAATAAAAATTAAGTTCCCAACAAAATTTAAAATAAATAACATGAAATGCAAAACATATAAATTTATATATTACAAATTTAAAATACATTATTCTCGTTATATTGATAAAAGTACATTTATTCAAACTATTGAGTGGTGTAGAGCAACAGTGTCGAGCTCTCCTAGTGCGTGGTGGTTGGACCCGTCGTTCAACCTCTTCAATGGCACGTATTCGCGATCGACCACTACTTGCTGTAACCGCCACTGGTTTCGGTTGTATGTCATCCGCCATTTCTTCTATATCAGAAATTTGAAACCCACTACTGGAGGAGCCAACACCTAGTTCGCCCATAAAGGGAACCTGACTACTAGATGGACCCACAGATGATGTACCATCAAATGCTGATGCAGGGGTTCCAAACTGATACATTGATGTTAGATATGTTGAACTTGGACTTTGGATGGGGAGCTGGTCATCTAACCTCGTCATTGGCGGTGATGGTCGGTAACACTCATCAACGTCATATCCGGGGTGACTGACGGAATAACGATGACTGGATGGTACTCCATGATCTCGTTCAGGTTCAGGATGACTAAATGACATCGTAGGTGCAGTTAACTCCGATGAGGCCGGTTGACGCGTCCGCCCACGTTGTTGGGTAGGTCTAAGATCTTCCATATTCTGTGTAGAAGCACTAAACATCCACCTATGTCATGGCTTTTTAGAACTGTAGCCTGACACAGTTCTCTATACAAAACCGCCAAACACGTAGAATCCCAACTATAATTTGTTGTATGCTCTAAATCACGTAGTAATGGAAGATACATTAAATGTACCCGACTGCTCGATTTATCAGGCATTAGTAATCCTCCAATCAAACGTAGAATATATGCTCTAGCAGCATATTGTATCTGTTCTTCAGTTGCGTGTAATGGAAGATTTTGAAAGGATTTCAACCAATTTAGTCTCACCGTTGAGCCAGATACATACTCATCTGGAGGTACCGCCCAATAGATTTTGACACTCTTCATTCCAATCTAGCAAGCTTGTGCCTGTAACTGCATCACCATGGACCGGAAGTCAAAGTTGAAGCTCAACATCTTCTAAAGTTACTGTGCATTCACCAAATGAAAAATGAAAAGTGTGCGTCTCGGGTCTCCGTCGTTCGATCAACGCACTGATTAAGTCGGATTGTATAAAAAATCGTCGAATTTGAGTTGCGTGATAAAATCCGGCTCTTTTTAGTGGTCGATAATAGATGGATGCGGGTCCTCCAATGTAAATTTCCTCGAACGTAACATGCGACGAGTATCCTGCTGATAATTAATTAAATTAAATTAAATTAAATAATTATAAAATTATAAAAATTAATATATTATAAAACTATAATAATTAAAAAATTAAACAATATAAAAATTAAAAAATTCTAAAACTATAAAATAACAAAACAATAATAATATAAAAATTTAAATTTATTTATATAATTATTAATAAATTAAACAATATAAAAAAAATAAAAAACTATAAAATGAAAAAACAATAATAATTATAAAATTATAAAACTATAATAATAAAAAATTAAACAATATAAAAAATAAAAAACTATAAAATGAAAAAACAATAATAATTAAAAACCTATAATAATAAAAAATTAAACAATATAAAAAAATAAATAATTATAAAACTATAAAATGAAAAAACAATAATAATTAAAAAATGATAAAACTATAATAATTAAAACATTAAACTATATAAAAATTATAAAACTATAAAATGACAAAATAATAACAATTAAAAAATTACTAAAAATTGATAATGTAATACAAATAATATTACAACAATTTACTTACCTCTTTAAATATAACCGAGGATATGTGATTTTCTTGCAACCTCAATAGTGATGATGAAGCCATTTTTAAATATTGTAGTAGAAAAAAAATTTGTTGTAGAAAGAAAAAAAAAAAACTAAATTAAGTTGTAGAAAATATGAGGGGTAGAGGGGTATTTATAGGAAAGTGGGGTGGAAATTTTTTTTTGAAGGCAACGGTCAAGTTACCGTTGCCTTCAATTTTTTTTTTTCTAACAGTTATAATTTAAATTTAAGTAAAAAAAGTTTTTTAAAAAAATAATAAAAGATCAAGGGAAATCACCACACCTCATGACGATTTCCCTTGATCTTTTTTCAAATTTTTTAAAATTTTACGTTGGGAAATCGCCATGGGAGATGGCGATTTCTCAGCTGATTTTAAAAGAGCGAATTTTGGGAATTAATCTCAAAACAGCGGTATTTTGGTTAATAAAAAAAATCAGCTATATTGTGATAAAAAAAACCTATATATATACACATGAAAGATCCAAAAATCCAATAGTAAAGGTTTTGGTTCGGGTCGGATTAGGATCTCATCTATTATTTTTTTGTCCTTATATCAAATATAATTTTAATCACCATTAAAAAATATTACTTTTACAATTTTTAGATGGATCCTATACATATATGAATGATAATGCCGATAAATGTATTGAAAAATAATAGATGAAACCCAACCCGATTCAAGTGTTATACGTATTTTTAAGAATTCTTTTGATGTGCTCCTATAAACTCAAAGTTTGACTTCTCTCCTAACATAGCAAAAAAAAAAACAATCAATAAGAATGTGTCATGTGTTTAAACTTTAAAAATACCAAGTCATTTTTTATTTTTGAAATTAAAAGATAAAATATGGAAAATAAAAATTCAAAAAAATAAATAAATAAAGAGGCAAATCGATCTGCCATGGATCTGCTTGGTCCATGGCAAATCACTGCCAATTTGTTTATTAAGGAAAAAAGAAAAAAAGAAAGAAAAAAAAAGGAATTGAGTTTATTTCTTAAATTTGAAATAAATTTGAGAATTTTTTTTTTTTACGTGGATTCATATTTCATGTACTTATGAAATTGCCACTTTCTTAAAATAATATTAAAATTTGACACATTCTATATGTAGGTGAAAAAATAATATTTTTTGTAAAAGAATTATAAATAAAAAAGTGGATAATCTTTTATAGGTAGATAGTTTTTTGAAAAAGTATGTAATTTTTAAAAAAATAAATAAGTATGTATATAAAATTTTAAAAGACATAAATATTTTTATTTTATTTTTGATTTTATGATTATATTTGTTTTTTTATATATTTTCATTAACTAAATTTTTGTCATTTGATTCGTAACATCAAACTTAATCACACTTTATAAATAATATAAATAATTTAAAAGGTTTATGATATTACTTTAAGATTGCCATTCTATATTTATTTTTATAAATATTCTAATTTTAAGACATGTGTTAATCCTAATCTATATCGATTGTGGAATTTAAAAGCTTTATCATAAATATAGAGGATAATTTTTCTTTTACATTATACTTGAGATATTATTTTATATTTATATACAAACATAAATCCAAACCAACGGTTGCAAAGATTAATTAGTCACTGTTATGATAATTGAGAACTAAAAGTAGGGCATATATATATATATATATATATATATATATGAAACTATAAATGTGTCCTTTGAATATAAATGTGTACTAATATATAAAATACTTTTTTAAAGCTCATTGGGCTTTTATCAGGTAACCAAAGAAATGTAGGTATCCCTCATTCTAGAAATCTCATTATTTTCATTCAAACTTTAAATTTAAATCTCCAAACTAAATTGTATAAGTTTTTAAAAACTTAACTAAGAACTATTAAAGGTGTGTTTAGTATGACTGTTGGCATTATTTTTGAAATTAAAAAAAGTGTTCCATCGCAATAACAGTATTAAATGAGTAAAATAAAATCATGATTGGGAAATTCAAACAAAAAATCAAAAATCTGTGTTTTTTGCGATCAACTGTACTTTTTTGAAAATGAAATAATTTTATTATTCTCATATCTCTAATTTTTTATTATTTTATACATATATTTTTGAATATTTTAATTCACTACATCACTTTTTCACAATAATGTTGAGCATTTAAAATTCTTAAATTATATTTTTTCCACTATGCTTTTTTGAATCCAACTTTTTTTGACAACAATGCTAAACTAGACTTAAATCATTTAATTAATTACTATATACAAACAACAAGACTCTTCTAAACATGACAAGAGTCATTATTTAATTAGTATGTATTTTTTTACCAATGTAAAAAAATAACTTTTGACACATAAGGTATGTTTAGCTCTTTCATTTTTTTTTTATCAATTATTTTTTAATACATTTATATGTGAGAGATACATAATGCACGTACATATCTAAAATTAATATCTAAACCTCACACGTGTAAATTAACGATTATGAATATATTAAAAAATAATAGATAAAAAAGTAACGAATCAAATAGTCGATCCCAGTTTTGTCTTTAGGACTTTTTTTAGGTCTTTCTAAAGGATCATTTCCGTCGGAGAATCATGAATATTAAGGTATTGTCATAGGCATTCTCTATGAAGAAGAAGCGATTCTCAACATGTTTTTCGGCATAGCTTTCAAAGAACTCATCGGCGATCTCCTTCCCAAAATGGTCTTTGATCAATCCTTCCATTCCAGCTCTTATTTGCGATATATAGATTTGGGCGTCAGGCAAGGCATGCACATGCTTCACCTTTTCTATTATCTCATTGCTAGTCTCAATGCTAAAATGTCCATTTCTCTCAATGATTGCTTTCAACTCCTTAGTGGATGGAAAGTAAAAGGGCAAGTTGAATGAGTTCACCTTTTCTTCACTAACTAATCCCTGCAATAGTTAAGGAAAAATTTGACAAAAATTGAGTTTAATTCACTTATAATTAAAACTTTATGAAGCATAATTACTTTTGAAAGTTCAAGCAAAAAAACAAATTAGATTGTTAAATTGGGTGATCAAGTATTTCAAAAGTTTGATTTGATAGAAAAGGATTCAATTATTATATTTAGGTTTTAACACACCTTTTTACGTGTAAGCCGAATGAATGATTAATGTACTTGCACGTATGAATCCAAATGAAGAAGAAATGTGTAAGCTGGAGAGTAGTAACGCATAACTCGATAGGTAATAAAACACTAGGTGAAGAAATATTAAAGTTGGAAACAATTGTCACGATTCGAACTCGAAAGGTCTGATACCATATTAAATTGGATGACTGATTATCCCAAACTTAAACTGATAGTAAAAGACCCAATTATTAAATTTAGATTTCAACATATATATATATATATATATATAAAATGAACTGGGTTATGAATCCTTATATCAATTAAATTTAGAGTATCTGAGCACTTAAACATAAGATTGCATACATTAGACATACTCAAAGGTCGGGTTATCCGTTCAGTCCGGATTAGGTTTGGGTAAAGATATTTTCTATTCGGGTCGGCCCAGCTCAGTTTGAATTACTGTTTGTGTAATAAAAAATATTTTTTATTTAAATTTAATTATAAAAATATATTAATATTAATATGAAAATGAAAATGGTTTTTTAAATATTTTAATATTTGATGAACAATGAAATGAGCTTGCGGGGCCCGGCCCAAAATAGATTTGGGTAAGGAAAATTTTTTCCTCAGATCGCGGCTTGGTCTATGAACAGATCTAACGTACATGTAATGAATTGATTTTAAGTTAGAAGTTGGTCCTAAAAGTTAAGACAAAGCCCTTACCTTCTTAGCTAAATCGAGGAGGCAAGAACCGAAAAAATCATAAAATTTTCCGATTGAAGTCTGAAAGAGAGAGATACCGTCTGGAATTCCACCCATAAGGAGTAGCATCAACCCTCCATTTACAAGCTCTTCAGCTCTAGCTTTCAAAAAAGTTTCCATATCTTTCTCAAACTGAGTTGCAAAGGCTTTAGCAACTTCTTTCTCAGTTCCATCACAATATATGCTTCCTTTATTGTAAGCTGGAGAATTTCTATCAACAACTACTTCTTCGGGAACTTTGGAGAGCCATTGCAATGCACTAGAGGAATGTCCAATATGGATTGAGGATTTAGGGAATAATCGGCCATAAAACGAACCAGGAACTCCAGCAGCGAAGTATGGCCGCGAGGGAGGGAGGGATTTGAATAGTGTGTTGAAATCATTGTTAGTGTGATCATTGAACAACACTTGGAATTCTAGATCGATAGTTGCAGCTGCAGCAGAGTTTTCATGCATGGCTTTGTACTTTTGTTTCACAGCTTCAATGATGTTTTGCATGGCGAAAAATGTGTTTGGTCCAATAGAACAACCGAAATCTGCTATTTGAATTGTTTTAGAAGATTGGGAGCAGATCAGATTCTCGATGTCAAGCTTATTTGTGATTGCTTGAATGATCATTTCTTTCGTAGCATCAACCGCTCCTTTCTGAAACCAAAAAAAAAAGTTGCATTAAGAAAGCAATAATTATCACAAATTAACACTAATTATAATTGGATTATTATCATGTACACTGACGGTAGAGTTTTTTAACTCCACAAGCGGAATTTACATATTTTCGTAATTTTTTATACGATTTATATTTGTACAAACTAACCGTTGAATTTAACAATATAATTGTACTAGTCGTGTACGTAAAGTTTCGAATCGACCCGATATACCTATCATATAGAATATAGATCGAGAATACTGTCGATAATTATCCATTATAATTACTGTTTAAGAAAAAAAAATTAACTATTAATGCATCTGATTATCTTTTTTTAAATTACTAGTTTACAAGTAGACATAGGTCTAATTATGCTATCGGTCCCTATACTTATTCAAAATTTAAAATTTACTCCCTCTACTATAAGTTATAATCCTCTTACTATATTGATTTAAAAATTCTGATCCAATTTTCGGTTTAAAATACTGACGTGGATGTTGACTGCTGATGTGGCGAGCTAAGTCAGCAAAACTTTTAGCTAATTGGTGACGTGGACTTTGTTTTTTCACGTGGCTTACTAATCAATGGTTTTATTAGTCCCTGTACTTATGCAAAAATGCAGATGTAATCCCTCTACAATGATTTTAATAAAATTTTGTACCTATATTTTTCAAAATTTTAAATCTCGGTCCAATCTTAAAAATATAAAAAATAATTAAAAATATTCGCATTCTTAAAAAAATTATTATTGAAATAATTATATTATTATATTAAATAATATTTATCATTTAAATAATAAAAGATATTATTTTTTGCTAGTATTAATATTTATCATTAAAATATAAAAATATTTATGTTTAATAATATTCAAGAAATATTTAAAATTAAAATATTAAAGACTTTTATTTTAACTTTTTTAAATGTTTTTCAATTGAAACTAAATAAAGTACTTTTTATTAAAATAATAATATATTGTGTCGATCAAGTTAAGTTCAGGCATAAAAATCATGTTCTGGTTCGAGTCAAATTAATTCATGGGTTTGATGAGTACACTATAGCTCTTTTTTAAAAATTATAAAAGATAATTTTTTGCGAAACAAATGGAGGCTTAAACAAATTTCATTTTTCACTATTAAATGTGCTAGCGTTAGAGATGTTCATGGACCGGGCCGGGGCATAGTCCAAATTTTTTTTTATAACTTTTACCCAAGCCCGGCTCGGGTTGACCGTAAGCTCGAAATACTGTTTAAAAAATATTAAAAGAATCGTTTTTATATTAATATTTATATATTTTTATAATTAAATTTAAATAATTTAAATCATTATAAAGAGACTATTTTTTATTGAAAATATATAAATATGAATATAAAAATAATTTTTTATAAAATATAAAATATTTAAATTTAATTATAAAAATCTAAAAATATTTATATATAAATAATTTTTTTATAAAAATATAAAAATATATAAATTTAATTATAAAAATATATAAATATATAAATCTAATTATAAAAATATATAAATATTAATACTAACAAAAAAATATCTTTTATTATTTAAATAATAAATATTATTTAATACATTAATATTATTATTTCAATAATAATTTTTTTAATAATGGGAATATCTTTAAGATTGAATCGAAATGGAAATCTTGAAAAATAGAGGTACAATTTTTTTTTTAAAAATCATTGTAGAATGACTAAATCTGTATTTTTGCATAAATACAGGGATTAATAACACCATTTATTAGTAAGCCACGTGGAAAAAAAAATCCATTGGCAAAAGAAATATGCTGACTAAGCTCGCCACGTCAGCAAAGTCAATGCCACGTCAACAAGTCTACGTCCACCTTAGCGTTTTAAACGGAAGAAAAATAACACCGTTATCAATTGGACCAGAATTTTTAAATTAATATAGTAAGAAGATTCAATTTTTATAAATTATAGTAAATGGACTAAATTTTAAATTTTGAATCAGTACAAAGACCGATAGCATAATTTTAATGATAAAATAAGTTGGTATCCGGAGTCGGGTGAGTGTCTGATACAAGTATGTATTCGATATATAGATATACTCACGTTTTTAAAGTTGTTCATATATTTGAAAGATCATACTCTCATACTCATATCTGAATATGTATCGGATACAAAAAAATATCAGACACAAATAATTTAAGAAAAATAAAGAATCCGATAACATAGTATCAAACTATGTAGAAAGTTTCATTTAAGCCCTCGAATTGTATATAAACGTAAATACTATTAATTCCAAGTTGATAAAAGCCACTTAAACTTAGGTCAAGTTGATAAATGCGATTACCTGAAGGCTGGAGTTTCGAGAATAGCTGAGAGGGCCATCCCCGCCTTTCATGGTGAAGGATTGAGGCATTTTTTTTGTTTCTTCATTGGCCATTTCCATTTTTTCTCAGAGAAAATAGATGCTAACAATGGGAGAAATTTTGTTTGTTTGGCTGTGCTTTAAGTTCAAGGGAAAGTTAAATTTATAGCTTGAAATCTAGCAATTACTACTAAAATAATCGTCCAATTATCTACTCCTTTACTCATCATGAGATAATCATATATTATATATCTCAAGTGGCCGTGCTGATCTAAGTTTTATAGGCAATGGGTTAAGTCAACAAAAAAATACCTAACATGGTTAATTGAGTATTAGTTTAGATGACATGCATGCTATTGATAAACTCTTAAAATTTGCGAGTTCGAGAGAACTTAGGTGCGTAATGTCTTCTTCAGATGAGTTAATTAAATAGGGGTTAAGGGATCTGTTCATGAGCCAAGCTGCAATCCGATTTTTTTTCCTTATCTAGGGTTGGCCCGACTTGAAAGTCCATATTACTGTTCAAAATAATATTAAAATATTAAAAATTAATTTTAATTTTAATATTTATAATTAAATTTAAATAAATATATTTTTTTATTGATAAACAGTAATTCGGGCAGGGTCGGGTCGAACCGGTCCGAATAAAAAAAACTCTGTTCAGGGCCGCCGAGTCTGTCGGGTCAAACGGATAACTCGACCCTTAAACAAGTCTAATTAAGGGTAGATTAAGAACTTAAAAAAAAAAAAAATACCCAACATTTAATTGCTTTAGAGAGAAAATGAAAGATGCCAAATTTTCTTTTTGACAAATCATTTATTAAGTTAATTCTAACAAGTGAAAAAAAAAATAACAACAGCATACTTTGTCAATGGTAGAATGTCAAAATTAAAAAGAGTTTTCCATGGAAAAATGGGAAGCAACTTTGCATAGTAAATACATTCTTGTTCATTATTTGCTTGTCTATCATTGTCATTACCACTGTCAATGTAAACTATGCTATACCACTTGTGATAAGATATATAAATAGATTAAAATGTGAAGGTCTTTGTTTTGTACTATCTTTGCCTATTCAGTTCACCAACGTATTGCAATATCAATTAGCATAACTTAATTTGCTCGAATCTTTGCTAATTTCAAAATGGAGTGAGAAGCTTTATTAAAGACTTTATATGCAATCCCTAAAAAATTGATCAATTAATTTCTTTAGTGGCTCAAAGAAATTAAAATTAGAAAAAGTCTATAAACATCTTAATAGTTGGTATATGTGATAAATTTATTTTTTATTTGCGATATATGAATGAAATAAATGTTATGCATATGTCAAACAACAAAGTAATGAGACATAATATATTCATTTAAACGTACGATCAAATATTAAGTCAAGATATCGATAATTTGATAAAGTTACCTTCCACTCTCATAACTAACACCAGAGTTTTTTTTATTGAAAGTTTGTTGAGTTAGTTAAAGTCAAACTTTAACACCAATATGTTTTTGTTATAAGTAGTGGGGTTTACTTAACTAATGTATTATATATATAAAGAGTTGTCACTTTATTAATTATTTATACATATTTTAATGTAATATCTTTAATGGTCATTTTTTTTTTTATTATTCACTTCACCACCACCGCTGCATTTGAATCCAAACACATATCTCACCACTGATTTTAATCTCACCGTTACAGTACCCAATCTCACCGCCACCGTTGTTTTTAATCTCATCGGAGCCAATCTCACCATCCATTCAAATGGACCCTCATTCTTGTTCTACATTAGTGAGAGATTGTATAAAGCTTATCGATCCAAGGAGGATGGATCACAAATTCATAAGAGTGCAACATATTTTTAGGGAGGAGAATAAATATGCGGATTTTCTAACCAATTTGGCTCAATAAAATACTTGTTCAAAGGTCAGGTTATTCGTTCAAATTCGAAAGCCCGTCCAATATTTGAAAGAGTTTGGACAAAAATATTAGGCTTGAAATATGTGTATGGGCTTGGGTAAAAAAATAAAACCCATTTAGAAAATAGGCCGGATTTTGGTTTCAAAAATCAAGGTCCGAGCCTGACCTGATCCGTTTTCATTCATATAATATTTATTTTTATTTTTATATTTATATATATATATATTATATAATTTATATTATATAAAGAATAAATATATATATAAATATTATAGTGTAAACATATTTAAAAATATGTTAAGTTATCCATGTTTTAGAACTTAAAAAAAAATACTAAAAATTAAATATAAAATAACATATTTGTTTAAAATTTTTTAGAAAAAAATGGACGGACCTAAATAGTTTTTGACTATCCATTTATAAATATGGATTGATTTTGGCAGAATATAAAGATCATATTTCGAGTCGGATTGGGTTTAAATAAGTATTTAATATGTTGAATCATATTTAAAACCAGCTCAAACCCAATCCAGTTTGACCCATGAACACTTTTATTCAATAACAAGTCCAGCTATTTTGCGATGTTAACACGGTCTTAGAACCAAATTCTTCTTATGTATATAAAAAAAAAGTTGAATTTACCCTTCTACACAAATTTAAAAAAATTGTACTTACTGTATGAAAGAATAATTAAATCAAGAACATCAAGTATATGTCCAAGCATTTGGGATTGGGTTAACGAACATGTCCAAGCATTTGGGATTGGGTTAACGAACATGTACAAGCATTTGAATATCCTAATATTTCCTCCAATTTTTATTAATTTTTTAAATCATCAAAATGAACCCATCAAAACTAATTAGATTGTTTTTGGCCAATCAAAAGTAATTAGACTTGGGTTTGAAACAAAACCAAGTTTCACTTTATTACGACTTTACGAGACTACAACATTTTTCTGTTTAGAAAAATTTTCAATCTTGTAATTACTTTATATTATAATTTTATAACCTATTTTTTTATATATTGAAAATTAGAGGTGTCTTGCCAGGGTTCAAAGAGGGGGTATTGCCAGTCAGGTATTTTGGAATTTCTTTGATCTCTGGGCGTCTTATTGTGAGACACTATGATTCGCTTATTCAGAATATATCTAGAAGAGTTAACAGTTGGTCTTCAAAGAGGCTATCCTATGCAGGGCATTTACAACTCATTCAGTCTGTTCTCTTTAGCTTGCAAAATTTCTAGTGCTTCATGTTCATACTGTCAAAGCAAGCTATTCAGAAAGTTAACCAATTATGTTCGGTTTTCCTTTGGAAAGGGAAGGAATCACATGCAAAAGGAGCTAAAGTAAGTTGGGATGCCATTTGTAGACTTAAGAAAGAAGGTAGATTGGGATTGAAGAACTTGACCACTTGGAATATTGCTTGCATTTTGAAACATATTTGGTCTCTCTTAAGTTCCTCAGGATCTATTTGGGTAGCATGAGTGCATGCTTACCCATAAAGGAGAACAAGTTTCTGGCAAGCCAAGGTTCCTCAACTCTGCAGCTGGGGATGGAAGAGGATTCTGAAACTCAAAACCATAGCACAAGCAACGTTATGAGACATAGACCCTCTGTAGAAAAGCTTATTATTGTCAATGCATGGAAATGCTTAAGGACCCAAGGTGATACTATCCCTTGGTATGGTTTAGTGTGGTTTTCCCTAAAAGTGCCAAAATTCTCGTTTATCACGTGGCTTACCATCTTGGACAGACTGAGCACCATGGAAAGAATGAGCTCCTGGGACATCCAACTGCAATCTACTGAATGTATTCTTTATGCAGGTCATGAAGAAAGCAGGGATCATCTATTTTTTTAATGTAGTTTCTCAAAGCAGGTTTGGCAAAAGGCATTAACTACTTCGGGTATCCAAAGACAGATTGGAGGATGGCAAGAAGAATTGAGCTGGGCTATCTCACAACTTAAGGGCAAGTCCTTCAAAGCTACTCTGTTAACATCATCAATTTACTACATTTGGTGAGAACGAAACTCTCGGAAGCATTCTGTTAGAAGAAGAACTCCTGATGATTTATTTCACGAAGTTGTAAATACGGTAAATGCTAGATTTTGTGCTGCTTCAAGGAATGTTGTCTCAAATATTAATACTATACTTAGTGCACAATGAGGTATAACCCAAATGTAAAGCTTAGTTTCTGGTTTTATCTGTAGCAGAACATATTGCTTCTTTTGGATTGTTGGAATAAAATTCAATTATCCAAAAAAAAAAAAATATATATATATATTTTGAGGTGTCAAAGGATAACCTACTTTATCTTCAAGTCAGCTCTACTCTAATCAGGTTTGGGCATAGATTTTTAGCATCAGTTCCATCCCATCCAATTAAATTATTTTATTAATAAATAATATATTTTTAATAATTTAAAATCTAAAATTTAAATTTAAATTAATTTTATTATTTTTATAATAAAAATTGATAGATTGGATTAAGCTCGAGTTTAGATTTAGAATTTTTTTATTATTAATAAGTGCTTTAAGCATTTTTTAAAAAATTATCATATTAAGTAAGTTATTATTTTTAATATATTAAAATTTATTATAATAATTATTAATTATTACATTTAATATAAAATATTAATATAATTAATAATTAAACTAACCTTATCAAATGTTCGAAGAGCGTTTGAAAATAAAGACTTGATCATGAACACTTTTATTGAAAATCTTGCATTTTTATTTTAATTTTTAGTAAAATTTGTATATAGCATTTGAGAAAAGTCTGAATTTGTTTTTTTATAAAATAAGATCATTGAGAGAAGATTCAAATTTAATTTTTTTTTAGCATGGTTAAATTGCACATTACCATTAAATCATAGGATTTGATTAACAAATGTTTATAGACACCAATTAAAGATTATTTAATGGATACGATTAACCGGTGTCTATAGACACTGGTTGATTTTTTTTTTCATCGAATGTATTACTTTTATTGAATTTATGAAAAAACAATTTGTTAATTGCATTTTTTTCCTTAAATATCATCTTAATCAGTGTCAATATAGATACCAATTAACATTTTTCTTATTTAATTACTATTTAAAGTTTTTTATATTTAATATATTATTTTTATTGAATTCAAGAAAAAAAAATTTATTAATTACATTTTTTATAAATATCATTTTAATAAATGTCATTAGACATTAATTAAACATTTTCCTAAATCAACTGTGCAAGTAAAAATATTAAGTTTGGCTGTTTAAATCTTGATTATTTCTTACATTGTAATAGTAGTTTATATTAAAATGAGAATGGTATATTAATGAAAATTTGACTCTTTATTTACTAAAACCAAGGGACAAAATTTGACTCTTTTTATTAAGTTTAACTATTTAAACACCAATTTGAAATCACAATAAATATTTTTTATTTTTGCGAAATGTAGAGTTTTAGTTTTTTACTTTTATCAAAACAATTGTGATTTAAATGTAAACTATATTCCAAATATTTGGAGGAAATAAAATGAAAGAGAAAAATAAAAATAAAAACAAAATAAGAAAAAAAATAAAGAAAATTTCTTTTTGGGACACAACTGGTAATAATGAATATGACACGAATATGATACGAAAAAATAATTAAAATATGATACAAAATACGACACGAAATGAAAAAAAACGGACACGACAAGAATACACGAATATATTAAAATTTATATAACACAAATTATTAACACATCAAAGTTTATATTAATATAAAACACTATAAATATAATTTTGATACAAAAAGAATGCACAAATACGATATCGATACACGAATTACCAGATCGAAACGCAAGCGTCAATGAACCTCATTGAATAAAAAATCGGATCGGACCGGTTGAATCGAAAATCGGTAGTCTATCTGGTCCGACGAGTATAATAAAATCGGATTTAATCGAACCGGTAAAAAATTGAAAAAAATTGGGAAAAAACTATTTTATCAATTTTTATTTTCAAAAATATTTTTTGTAAGTGATGAGATTTGAACACATAATATTTTAAAATTATACAAAAATTCATATCACTAAGCTAAATCTTACTTTTATTAATTATTTACTATATTTAATATTTATTTAATATTAAAATTATTTTTAAAATATTAAAAAATCTTATTTAAAGTACTTAATCGATTCAATCAAAAATCGAAAATAATATCGATTTAACTTTCGGTCTGATTTTTCAACATTGATGAACCTAGCGCACGGGCAACCGCTATACTCCCCAGTCCCCACTCTCAAAAATCCCAAATCCACCTCTCCTAAACGCGCCTTTTTCTCCCCTGAAAGGCTAAACACCCCCCCAGCCGCGAAACGCCGCCAATGTCCTCTCAATCCGCGGCCACCTCCACCGCCAAAACCCTTACCCTAGACTCGACCCATCTTTACCTCACTGCCCTAAACTCCCCCAATTCCACCCTTTCTTTCCCCCCTATTCCTTCCTCTTTCCCTCCCTCCAAACTCATCCCAAACACCCGCTTCCTCATCGACTCCTTCCGTCACCCCACCACCACCTTCTCCGCCGCCTACTTCCTCTCCCATTTCCACTCCGACCACTACTCCGGCCTCTCCCCTTCCTGGTCCAAAGGCATCATCTTTTGTTCCCACCTTACTTCCCTCCTCCTCATCCAAACCCTTAAAATCCCACCCCATTTCATCTTCCCATTACATTTTAACGACCCCGTTGTAGTAGATGGCTCTGAGGTCATTCTCATTGATGCCAATCATTGCCCTGGGGCAGTCCAGTTCCTATTCAAAGTTCCCACTAAAAATGGGAGCTTTGAAAGGTATGTTCACACGGGTGATTGTCGTTATTGTAATTCGATGAAGTTGAATAGTTATTTGAATGAATTTGTTGGTTGTGATGCGGTTTTTTTAGATACTACATATTGTGATCCAAAATTCGTGTTTCCTTCTCAAGAAGAATCAGTTGATTATGTGGTTAGTGTGGTAGATAGGATAGGAAAAGAGTTTGAGGAAAAGAGGGTTTTGTTTCTTGTTGCTACTTATGTTGTTGGAAAAGAGAAGATTTTGGTTCATGTTGCGCGGAGATGTAAGAGGAAGATATTTGTTGATGGGAGGAAAATGAAGATTTTGCATGTTTTGGGGTATGGGGATGATGAAGTTTTTACGGAAGATGAGAGTGAGAGTGATGTTCATGTCGTTGGTTGGAATGTATTAGGTGAGACTTGGCCGTATTTTCGGCCGAATTTTGAGAGAATGAAAGAGATTATGGTGGAAAAAGGGTATGAGAAGGTTGTTGGTTTTGTGCCGACTGGGTGGACTTATGAAGTCAAACGGAATAAATTTGCGGTGAGATCTAAGGATATGTGTGAGATACATCTAGTCCCTTACAGTGAGCATTCTAATTATGATGAGCTTAGAGAATATGTGAAGTTTTTGAAACCGAAGAAGGTTATTCCTACAGTTGGTATGGACATTGAGAAGCTTGACAGTAAGCATGCTGATAAACTGAGAAAGCACTTTGCTGGGCTGGTTGATGAAATGGCCAATAAGAAGGACTTCCTGATGGGTTTTCATCGTGGCAATTGTGAAAGTGTAGAAAAAATTGAAATGGATGCTAGTGCTGGCTTGAATGAGGAAAAGGACATGGACAGAAAGCAAAATATATTGGAAATGAAAACAATTGAGAGTAATGATGTAGATATTACTTTGAATGATTCATCTTCTTTGCATAAACCTGATTCACATGATTCAACTATACCAAGTGAGGAGGAAAGAGAGAGAATCATTGAGGAATTTGGGGACTCTTTGCCCAAATGGGTGACCAGGGACCAGATATTAGATTTGATTAGCAGCTCAAGATGGAATATTGTTGAAGCAGTTTCTAATTTTTATGAACATGAAATTGAGTTATATGAGCAAGTCTCTGCTTTTAGAACTTCTGATTCTGCATCCCAGGCCAGTTCATCTAACAACTCTGTGTCACTTTCAAATTCAGGACCTTTTAGAAGTAGCACTCATGAAAGTGTAAGCATTCATTTAAGTCAAGCCAGCAAGCCTCCTAGTTTGAAACTTTCAGTTCGGAGTAACATATCACCTGGCAAAAGGAAGAAAAACACTGAGAACAAGTCGAATAAGAAAGTAAAAAGTAATTCTAAATTGGAATCTTGCGGGTCAAAGCAACCTATGATAACAAGCTTCTTCAGTAAACTTTTGGTTGATGACTCTAAAGGTGGTAGGACTGGTCAAAAAATTGAGGAATGCCCTAAAGATGAAAACTCCTTCCCTAGTAATTTGACTAAATCATATTTAGAGAAAATAGATCAGTTTATTCAGATAATAAATGCCAATGAATCATCAAGAAACTATGTGGCCACCTTACTTGAGAAAACCCAAGGAGATATAAACAAGGCACTGGATATATATTATAGTAATCCTGAGGTGAACCATGGTGAGAATACAAAAAATATGGTAGTCTCCAGCAAATCAGCTCAGGTACAGAGCTGTACTAATGAATGCTCTGTTAGCAAAAACAAACATGTGCCAGAGGAGTCAAGATGTATAGAGGATTCATCTTTGCGAGGACAACCAGTGGAAAATGTTGACACAACTCTTGTATCATTGCCTCCTGATAAATATAAACCTATAGAGCATGGTTAGTGTCAAGAAGTTGTTCTAATTTTACTATTTTCTTAATTTTGTATCTTGAAATTCTTCTATTTCTGGAGTATGATAGCATCTATTTAGAAGTTATTTTATTGTTTTTAAACGCTTGGCATATTTCTTGGAGTTATAGTTTTACTGCATCTTTGGTGTCTCTTTCTTTTTGGGCAAGTTCATAGAACTTCCCAGCTTATTCTTAAAATTTTAAAACTCTTACTGAGATGTCTATGCAGCATGCTGGAGGTCTGGTCAGCCTGCTCCATATGTCCATCTTGCACGGACTTTTGACCTGGTTGGGGGTCAAAAGGGCAAGATCAAAGCTACTTCTATGCTTTGCAATATGTTTAGAAGGTTGGTAAGATGGTATCTTATTATTTATATATATTTCTTGGTTGTAAATCAAAGTCTACGTTGCATTACTTATAACTGACTGCCGACCCTTTTTCCTTTATGTCTTCTTTCAATCAGTTTGTTGGCCTTGTCCCCCGAGGATGTGCTTCCTGCTGTGTATCTGTGCACCAACAAAATTGCTGCTGACCATGAAAATATTGTTAGTCCACTTCACCATTTCTCCTGTCCTTATCTTTCATTTTGTTGTTTCTCATAGTAATTGATTCTAACTCCCTATTCCTCAAAGATAATTTATTCCCTCAGATTGTACTATTGTAGATCACTTAACAAATAAGAAACAGAATTTCAAGAGAGATATAGCTGCAAAGCACAAGAAACAAGATGCATTCATGCTGTAGTAATGATGCAGGAATTAAATATTGGCGGAAGCTTGGTTACATCCGCACTGGAAGAAGCTTGTGGGACTAACCGGTCGAAAATAAGGGATATGTACAATGACATGGGTGATCTTGGTAGAAGCAGATAATTCCAGTCATAATTTTCCGTTTTCTGTTAGTCTTTTCCTCCCACAATTAATTTTTGGAGAGCCTTCTTAACACCCTATTTTTGTCTAAGGTGATGTTGCACAAGCATGCCGGCAAACCCAAACTTTACTTGCTCCACCACCACCGCTGTTAATTAGGGATGTATTTTCTGTGCTCCGGAAGATAAGGTATGATCAGCCCAGTATGGATCCTGCTACAATAAATGATTATGAAATTACTGAAATATTGAATCCATGACTAGATACTGATTTTTTTCCAGAGATGTAGGAAATTAAGAGTGTCATATTAATTTGCAGTACTTAGAAGATTCGAAATAATTGGTTAATACCTGGGTTTTGGTGGTAAGATTCACTGATAACTTGCCACAATATCGTTTTCTTCATAAGAACTGATTTCTAGGTCACTTAACAAAGTAGAAGCAGAATGTTATTTCCACTCTGTTGATGATAGAGAAAGGATTGTGTCCCCAGTGATCTCATGTTCTATATCATGCTATAAAATAACTAATGGTTTGAATACTTATTCATGGGCACTTGAGTGCTGGATGCATATGATTGCACCTATAGATTCTTGCACTAAAACAAGCCTTTGCCGGAGCTTTTTATTCTTCTTTCTGAATATAGGAGAAATTCAGTCAATTTTTTCCATTATTATTTCCCATTTTGTACCATTTTAAAATTTAACTACTGTAGCTAAGTAAAGCAACATGTTTATCATTTTGTTTTGTATTATTTTAATCTTTGTCATGTATATTCTATTTGTCTCATTTTCCTCATATAGCATTTATCAGTGTACAAACAGGCAGTGGCAGTACCATCCGGAAGAAAAACCTTATTGTGAATCTTATACGTTCATGTAGAGAGAAGGAGATGAAGTTTCTAGTGAGAACTTTGGTAAGATTCGGAAAATGCTCTTTTTCTTGTATGTATGTTATGTAGGCAATTCTTGTTTTTATTTTTGTAATTATCTAATGTGCAACAGTGTGAAAACTGAAAAGAACAGAAGGTTATTATTTCATTTGAATAGGCGATATTTTTCTTATATACCAAAACTTTTAACATGTAGTGAAACACTTCAAAAAATGCTTTATTTAGCTGTTTGCAAGAAATTCGAATATCTTGTGGTACTGTTAAATCACATTTACGTGCATCAAGCTGCTTGGTTTTGATCTAGAATCTTATGAAGTGTCTAGAGGCATACAGGTTCTATGAAAACCTGGATAAGTGAGTTTCTTATTATCAGATTGGAGTTTGCGCATTTGATAAGCTGTTATCATTTTGAATTTCCCCCAATTGATGCATTGCATGGTAGATTTGATCAAAGCAAACACTATTTCGTGCTGTTATTTTTGTATGCTCATTGTCGTGATTGCCATTGGGATTTTCAATGGTAGAATTATCAACCTTCTCATGCCTGATAGTGAAATGAATTAGCAATTTTCTTGGAGGCATGTTAAGATCTTTGAATTTGTACATTTGTTATAAACTTCATGAATGTGAATGAAGGATTTCTTGTGGCATAATTCTTAATTTTCTGTATGAGCATTGAATTGCTTTGCAAATGTCTTCAGTTTCTAAATCATGGCACATGCAGGTCAGGAATTTGCGAATCGGAGCAATGATGAAAACGGTTCTGCCTTCATTGGCTCAAGCAGTTGTCATGAATTCCTCTCTTAACCTTTATCATGAAGGGACGGCAGATAGTCTAAAAGAGAAGCTTCAGGTTTGATACTAATCATAAGCTAATAAATTGAGTTTTTGAAGAATTTAATATGAAATAGTATATCTCTTGATGAAGACTTGATGTTTACGTGGTTAGATTTTTCAGCAAGTTTTTGTGCTTGGTGGTTTACATCATGCCACTATGGGTGATAAATATAAAAACAATGAGTGCATTAACTTTTACCCCCCCCCCCCCCCCCAAAAAAAAGAAAAGGAAAAAAGAAGAAGGATAGGATGAATCTGTTGATGTTGTGTTGTTTTGATTGAACTGCCGTTCTCTGCAAAGGATCTTGCTACCAAAGGCATCTATTAGATTTATCTGCATATGCATAATACTATTTTCAAGATTGCTTCTTTACTGTGCCAGGGATCATCTGTTTCTATTTCTGATGTGATCTTTGGGTTACTTGTCAGGACCTTTCTGCAGCAGTAACCGAAGCATATAATGTACTTCCAAATTTGGTAAGTGATTATACATTTTATATCAAAGTTCTTCGCTATATAATATTTTCTAAAATTTTTCAGCTCCAGAATTTCCATATCCACTTTATGAGATGTTTATGTATAATATATGTATGAGTGCTAATTGTTTTTGCATGGATGCAAGTATACATGCGTTATTTTGCTCTTGCTATCTTTGTTTGTTATAAATTAGAGTCTGTTTCATTTTGCTTTACAACACATTGCACATGCCAGGTTTTGTTGCCTTTCCTTCTCCCCATTCTTCTGAAAATAACATAAGATAGAATATGTTTGTTTTGCGATACATTTATGCTGATGATGCATTGTTAACAGGATTTGCTTGTTCCTTCACTAATGAAGGAAGGTATTGCATTTTCATCATCAACCTTGTCGATGGTTCCGGGAATACCTATTAAACCCATGCTTGCAAAGTATGTATACATGTTACTCTATTGTTTCTTTTTTGTATATTAAAGTGTACTAATGCTGTTGCCTATGGGTGGTGTTATTCTCCATGATGGTAGAATTACCAATGGGGTTCCAGAAGTACTGAAGCTTTTTCAAAACAAAGCTTTTACATGTGAATATAAGTAAGCTCTTTTCGCTCTTTTTTTTTTTTTTTATTTTTTATTTTTTATGTACACATTTCCTCAAGTTTAAAAGTGTATTATCTGCTATATTTGGATATGGCAAGAAACAACTGTGAAGCTAATATGCCTCCCTAGTATTTATTGTTGTTTTTATTGAGTTAGGATCAGTGTATAATAATGCTTGTGTATTTATTTTTAATTTCTGTGATAATATGTAGTTGATATTGATGAAATCTGTGAGGTTATTGTGGCAAAGTATAATATAAAGCGACAGTTTGCAATAATATTTGGCTATGACCATATAATGCTTTATGACAGCAGGGAATGTGATGTTCCAATTATATGTTTTATGTGGCATTATATCTTACGCAGTTCTGAGGAGAAAAAAAGGGGGGGGGGGGTTGAGGGGGAGATATGATGTGTAAAGGCTCAATCCATAGTATTTTATGTTTGCATGAACAAAGATTCTTTAGATTTCCCCATCTCCCACAGAACTCATGTTGCTTGTAATTAGTGAAGGAAGTTAGCTGGGTGAATGATAATAGTTGTATACTGCATTAGTTTAAGTGCCAGACTTTATTGCCATAAATCTTGACATTTGATTCTTAATGGCTATGCTTTACCATATTGAGATTATTTTTATTCCTATATTCTTTTGTTCATTCAGTGTGGTTGAGTTTATTCTTGAATGACATTAGTTGGATAACCGATTGGAAGGCTTTATTTGTAGTTTTCTCACCATTCTTCTGCATCTCTTGGTTTTATCATATATTGGGTCCATGTGCGTGTAATTTTCAGATATGATGGTCAGCGTGTCCAAATTCACAAATTGGCTGATGGAGCAGTGCGTGTCTTTTCACGAAATGGGGATGAAACAACATTAAGATTTCCAGATTTAATTAATACAATTAAGGAGTCTTCTAAGCCTGCTGCCCAGACTTTCATATTGGATGCTGAGGTGAGATTGTCTAACAGCAAGATGCCTTTTAATTCTTTGAGATTGGCTTTTTCCTATGTTTTTTGGTTATTCTTGGAAACCTAACTGAGCTGCAGTACATCTCAGTGGGAGAAAATACTCTTTTATGTTGCTAATGCTGTTTTTTGTTCTGGCTTCAGGTAGTTGCAATTGATAGGAAGAATGGTCAGAAGCTCATGTCCTTCCAAGAATTATCTTCTAGAGAAAGAGGGAGCAAAGATTCTTTGATCACAGTGGACAAAATAAAGGTTTGCTTTATTTTCTCTTGGAAATATTACATGATTAGGTTTACTGCTTTTTTATGGAAGTTTGATGATGCAAGCTTCAAGCATTAAGGTAATTGAAAGTAATCTTATGGCATGGAGGATTTGCATAGCTGTTTCACTTATTGTTATTTAAGATACCTATTTCCTTTGTGCTTTCCTAATTGATGTTAAAGGCCCTTGGAATATATATTTTTCACATTCAATCATCTTCTCTTGAAGTTTAACTTTTATTTCCTGTACCCTAAAGTTAAATTCGCAGGTTTCTTTCTAATATCATTGCTACATGCAGGTTAACATTTGCGTATTTGTGTTTGACATCATGTTTGCTAATGGAGAGCAGTAAATATCTTAAACCCTCTCTTGGAATTGTTCTGAGTTTTTTATTGACATACATCTGTATAGATATGTAGACTACAAAATCGAGGACAAGTTATAGCAGGAGTATTTTCTGATTCTATGAACTCAAACAACGGGAGCTTTCCCATGAGCAATAGTAATGAATCAATCTTTGCATGAAATTTGGTGTAATTTGAATAAGAATAGAATATTCCATTTATCAGTTATGTATCTTTCCTCAGTGCCTCTTTAATTGACATGCATTTGCACAATGCATGCAAGAGATTCATAAAATAATGGAAATTTGGCTAGTGATATTATCGCCTTCAAAATGGGCATTCCTTAAACACATTTTATTTCTCTCATCATGATGAATTCACCTTGACCATAACATGTTTTCCCCTTGACAAAAACACTTTTGAGTGCACTTCTAATTATCCCAATTGCCTGTCACGTTTCCAATGCCATATAGACCTTGTGTTTTCAATTGCATTTCAAGCTACTTCATTTAAATGAAACAGCTTGAGTGCCACACCTCTCTTTTCATAAATTAAAATGGACTTCATACAGTTCAGACTTCAGATTTATTCTTCATCAAAAGACCTTGGAAATGGTATCGAGTGTCCTTGTGACATATGGGGATTTATGAGCAATTAGTACAAGAATTCAACCAGTGTTTGTAAACTCCTTTTTTGATGTGATAGAGATTGGTTAATGCAGTTGAAATATTATCCCCTTATTTTACTTCTTTGTTTTAAGTTGAGAAGACTGACGAGGTCGGTTGACAGTGTTACCATTAATTTTATCAAAGGGGAAAGATTAGGAGCAACTGAACAATAAATTCTGTAAACTTAATTTTTACTCACTTCTGGCACATAGATTAAGTCTTACAATTTTATCAACAAATACTGTTGTCAAATTAGGTCAATCACTTAAAATCTTGCTATTGTTATAGTTAAGCATTTTTGTTGTAGAGTTAAAGAGTGTAGATCTTCAAGTAGATATGAATCTCTTTGTCTGAAAATGCACCTTATATTTAGAATCAGTTGTCCCTCTTATTTTTTCTGCTGTTTTCTTATTTTTCATTCAACTTCAAAAATATGATCATAATTTCCATTACAGGCTGTTAGGTTTTCCTCTACGCCAAAGAAGGAAATGTAAGCCCTTCCCCTTCCCCTCCCACTATTTTTTTTTTTTTTGGGTTAATTTCTTTCAAAGTCCCTCTTACCGAAGTCTTGCAAGCTGTAAGTTTAATCCCTTTTCTCTCACACTTAAAAAATTTAGGTTTGAAGGATTTGTTTCATGATGAGAAGTTGGGTCATTTTGAATATGCAAAAGAAATTATAGTAAGTGCTCTGGGTTTTGCCTGTTTAAAGAATTCAAATTTTTAGTGATTAGTATTGTTAATGATTTCTTGCTTAATAGGTGGAAGCAGATGATGCTTGTTTGACTAGTGAGGCCACATTTACTAGGATAAACTCCTTCCTTGAAGATGCATGGCAGTTTTCATGTGAAGGAATTATGATTAAATCCTTAGATACTGATGCTGGATACCTTCCGTCAAAGCGTGGTGACTCATGGTTAAAGGTTTTGTGTTTACACGGATTTTTTAATCATTTAACTGCTTAGAAATTCAGAAGATAGCAAAATATTGAATCGAATTGCTTGGTGTTCTCTCTTAGGTGAAGCGAGACTATGTGGAAGGATTAAGTGACTCCCTTGATTTAGTCCCAATTGGTGCTTGGCATGGTAATGGGAGAAAAGCAGGATGGTAATGACCTTATATTTTTTTTCCCTTTGCTGTATTCTAATAATGCTTCATACTGTATTTGAAACTTTGTGAAATTAGAAATAGTTTATAGAGGGAAAAGATTCCTCAGTCGGTAGTAAGCTTTTGATTTTAAGAGTACATGGAACTTTGAGTAGCATCCACAATTCTTAACAGATGTTGGTGTTGTGCAGATTTGGGATGATCTTTCTATGTGGCTTTGAGGGGTTTAGGGTTGACGTTTAGAAGTTACTAGGGGAAGAAGAAACAACGAAAAAAGATATAGTTCCATTGATCCAAACCGCGCCCTCCTGAACCCACTAGGATGGAATTACATATATGAAACTAATTAGTATGTAGGTAAATAACCAATAGACATCAAGAAAATAAATCTAAGCTCCTAGAGACACTTGGAATCATTTGAACTTTGACCTAATAACTTAGAAAATCCCAGGTGTGCAGAAACTTGGATCTTGGTGGCACTGGTAAACTTAAATTTTGATATCATTTGATAAATAGCCTGTGAGCTGAAAGAGACCTGATGTTTTAACAGCTGGGAGGTTTAGCAAGCACATGGAATTGAAGTGAAAGGGGAGTGATGTGCTTTTTATGAAGTATATTCATATATTGCCGAACAAAATGTTACAGATGATTGAATTCTAATCGAGAAATATTCATTTATTATACTTTATGTCCTTGCCACATGCTTTCAGTGTGAACCCTTTCTGTTTGAAGTTCTGCTTTTATCTATGTTATGTGTTTCTTGCAGGTACAGTCCATTCCTCATGGCATGTTACAACCCAGACACTGAAGATTTTCAAAGCGTATGCCGTGTTATGTCTGGATTCTCCGATTCATTTTACAAAGAGGTAAAGTGGAATGTTAATGATGTTTGTATTTTAGAAAGTGCACTTTTTCTTCATGTTACCAAGGATATGGTGTTAAATCTTGCAAGCACTGAACTACACCCTAGATGTAGTTATGTTTTATGTGAAAATAGTTTTGTTTCTGAACTTAAGAAGATCTTTTTGATATTGGCTTAGTTAAGATTTCAACGACGAGTATTTGTCTCTAAACATATTGAAGTACTGATGATACAGTTTCTCTAACGGTAGAGTAGAGATAATGGCTCTGAGATGAGATTGCATGAGTTAAATATAATGGCTATAATACAGTTTTTCTCAGATTTAATATAATGGCTATAATACTGTTAAATAATGTGCTTGTTACTTGTTTGAAATACTCTTTTGATTGTTCCTTGAAGAAACCAGACGTGACTTTTCCCATTTCTTTCTGAAGATACTACCAGTAACACATTGCCCTGTGCACTATGTTGTTCTGGCTCTTCATTTTTTTTGGAAGTACCCGTGTCCGACACTTGTGTTCAACACATATTCAGACATGGGTATGGGATATGAACCTCCAAGGACCCTTCAAATACATGGAAAAACTTGGAATAGATTTAACATACCCGTATCCGACACTCACACCCAAGTCCGAGTAACATAGCCTGTGCATATAAGTTGCAATTCTTCATGTTTTCATCTTGTTCTTTTTATCCTTAACTTTGCAAGTTATGCTAGAAGAATCATTCGGTTTTGTTTATTGAATTCAGATGAAAGAAATTTTTTCTGGAGATAGGATCTTAGCCAAAAAGCCAGCTTACTATCAAACAGCTGAGGTGCCTGATATGTGGTTCTCTCCAGAACTTGTTTGGGAAATAAGAGGTGCAGACTTCACTGTATCACCAGTTCATCAGGCTGCTATAGGGTTAGTTCATCCATCCCGTGGCATCTCAATTAGATTTCCGAGGTTCATTCGCTCGGTGTCGGATAGAAATCCCGAGGAATGTAGCACGGCAGCAGATATAGCCGAAATGTTTCATTCGCAGACTCGAAAGATGGATGTGAGGGTTGAAAAATAAACACTGTTTTCTGGTTTGGGTACATAATAAGAATATGTTTTCCTAGCTAGTTCTTATATTGGCTGGTGTTTTGCACAGTGGAGGTAGGGTTGTTGAGTTGAGTGTGAAGCTTTTGGATAAATGGTATTGTTGTTTTATGAGTTTAGCCCTTTTTTGTTTTATAATAATTTATTTAAACAATTTCAATGTTATATATATATATAATTTGGTCTCTTGCAAGTTGCAATTGTTTCATCCACCTTCCCTTCTCTAATGTTTGAGTTTTATGTTTATTATTGTTATTATTATTATTACAGGAATTGGCATTCTACTATCTATGTTTGATGTTTGGTGAAAGTCAAAACTATTATAAATTAAAGAAGAGGAGAAAATAAGAGATTTTATTTTAAAACCATCAAAATATAAATTAGATCTAGCAATTTTTGTATGTGTCATGTTTCGTGTATTTGTCAACTATGAACATGTAATGATGTAAACACAATATATAAATTATTATATGTATTAAATTTAAATATGAATTCAATGTGTATTAAAAGTATTGTGTTAATCAAGTTTAAAAATATTGTCAATGTTTAAAAAATTGGATCGGAGGTTAAATTGGTAAGATCTTTAATTATCAGTTCAATCAGTTCGATAATCAGTGCGATTGATTGGATCAGTTGAACCAGTCGATTGTATTAAAAAAATATATATATATTAAATATAGTAAATATTTAATAAAAATATGTATTTGGTTAAACTGTATGATCTTTAATATAGATTCAAGAGGTTAAATGTTTAAATCTAATCACATATAATAATTTTTTTTTACAAAAATAAATTTAAAATTGGTTTTTTCGAATTTTTTTCAAGTTTTTACTGGATCAACCGGTATTTTATCAGTTTGGTATTTTATCAATTTGAAGAATTCTCAATTTTATAATATGCAGCAGACCGGACAAACATTCGATTTTTAATTCAATTGATTCAACCAGTTAATCCAATCTAATTTTTTTAACAATGCATGTTATATTTATTATATTATTTTTATATTTATTAAACGTATTATATTCGTTATATATTTTTATATCATGCCCTAGTAAAAATTAAAAATCTCCATCATGCTCATTTCTGTTTTTAATTTTTCATACCTTCCAGTCTCCCGCCAAATTCTACAACCGGCTATCACCAGTAAACCTTTCTACAACCTCCCAGTTCCTCCGGTTCCCCAATTTTAAAAATATTCCATAGCCATAAAAAAAGTTTTCATTTTATTTTTCCCCCAAAATCACCTTTCCTTCTTTTCCCTCCTTTCTTTTGCTTCTTCTTCCAAACTCCCTCGATTCCAATTTTAGTTTAATTTTCTTTCAATTTCCAAATCCTAAAAATCTAAAAACCCCACTGAAAAAAAAAAAAATCCTTAAAGTTTACTTTTCCTAAAATCAGTTCTTTTGTTCGTTGATTTTTTTTTTCTTCTTTTAATCTTCTGTTTCTTCCGGCCCGGTTCTTTTTTTTTTCTTTAGGGGTTTTTTTGGTGTTCGATGAGGGTTCGAGAAGCGAGGGTTTGGATTAATCTGCAAGAAAATACTGTGATTTTTCTTTGATTCGAGACAATGAGTGCCGTCAACCTTACAAACGTCACCGTGTTGGATAACCCGGCGTCGTTCTTGACTGCATTTCAGTTCGAGATCTCCTACGAGTGTTTGACTCCTCTTAAAGATGGTACCCTTTTTTTCTTACCTTATTTTTTTGTTGGTTTCAATGCTTTTAATATTTTTAATTTTGTTTATTGAGTTTTTTAGTTAGGGTTTGGTTTGTGGTTAAGACTATGAATTTTCTCTTTTGTTTCTTTTTCTGTTTGTTTAATGAGAAAATGGTGGGAAAGCAAAAAGATTTAACATGGTTGAATGATGTTATTTAGTTAATTGGTGGTGTAATTGTGGGTTAGGGTTTGCAATGTTATTGAAGAAAGTTAGGGTTTGGGTTAGGCATAAGTTGATCTTCACTTGCAAGTTTTGATTGCATGTTTCGTTTTTATGAGTTTATATTACATGTTTTTCAAGAATGAAACTTAGAAGTGGGAATTTGTTGTATTTTCTATTCTGGAGAAAGTTAAGCTTTATGTGAGATAGAAAATATATTATCTTTCCTTGTTTTGAAGAAGAAAAGAAGAAGAAACTTGTTTTAAGTTGTAAAGCAAATTTCCTTTTAGTCAATAAAGTTTCCTTTTGTGTTTGCTTAATTTGATTGGCAAGTTAATGATTACTGTGTTTGATTTCCAATGGATTGCCATATGGATGAGCCTATAAGAATACCCTAAAGAGCACAGGCACAAAATTTTAGAATTCTAGGGATGCATATCTGGATATTTTGAGACAACCTAAGCAAGAACCTAGGGTATTGAGTAGAGTTACGGATTTAAGTAGAATGGGTTGCTCATAGTTATCATGTACAAAAAGATTCTGAAGTTTCTAGAATAAAGAAATGGGGAATGCCATCTCTGTGTAGAAGCGCAGCTTTTCAGGCCGGGAAGACTTTTATGCATGTTGCTTGGACTTGGAAGTTGAGTTTCGGACATGGATATGTTTCTAACATGGTTGCTTTCTATTTTTTTCTAAGTCTTTTGTTACATTTGGAAGGTTTGAGTTCTGTACACATCCACTTTAGGGGTTGCAATGTGTCTGAATGGGTACTTCAGGAAAGTGAATATTCACAAAACATAGCCTTAACGTGAATCCTTTTGAGCCTTTTACAATTTATTCATGGTTTCTGGGATCTATTTATTAACTTCTCCTTCCAAAACTCATAATATGTCAGTGCAGCAAGATGGTTGGTCATATTGCTGGTAAGAGATGCATGAATGCACATGTAATTGTTGCCCTGACTCTGAAAGGAATAGAGGGATCTGTCATTTGGAAATTGAATCAATACAAAATTTCTGGGATATATAATGGCAGAAAATCATGTGGTGCATCAATACTTTACCATGTTAGATTAACTTTCTTTCTGAGTTTTTCTTATAGGAGTCTTCTAACATTTAGTGAACTAACGGTGATGTTAGTTTGAGACCTTCATTGTTTGCTTATGTACTGTTTCAAGAGGAGCAAGATTGTGGCAGTTTCACCGTGACCTCTGTAGATCAGCTACTAACATTCGCTTTCTTGGATATGCTTTGACTCATTATCCTAATGTTGACCCACATCATCAGCCTTAATTCCCTGCTAAAATATAAAAGAGTATTGCAAGTTTATCTGAACTAGATCACTCATTTGGTTTCTCACGTCCAGGCAGTTTCTTACCCCTATGTTTTTAAGTCTAGTATTACGACAGTTTTTTTTGGGGGGTTGGGGGGGGGGGGGGTTCGTAAACTTAAAATTTTAAGTTTAGTCAGATATGCTAAGGCATTGACCTATATTTATTTTATTAGTCATAAATACATTCTGTATATGTTTGTATTAATCTAATTTAAGACATTACCATGTATACAATAACAAAATATCCATATCTGACTACTGAGTTATGCTAAGTTTTTGTTGACTTCACATCTTTTTTCGAGGTTAAAATATATTCATGTTTTATTGGCTTGGCAGATTTAGAATGGAAGCTTATCTACGTGGGATCTGCAGAAGATGAGACTTACGATCAACTACTGGAGAGTGTACTTGTTGGACCTGTTAATGTTGGAAATTACCGTTTTGTATTACAGGCAATCTCAACCAACTCTTCTTTAGTTATGGATTTTATGTATCTGTTTTAACTTCTTACCCCTGTTCTTAAATATGTTGTAGGCAGACCCACCAGACCCATCAAGGATTCGCGAAGAAGACATTATAGGTGTGACAGTGCTTCTCTTGACTTGTTCATATCTTGGCCAAGAATTTGTGCGAGTGGGCTACTATGTTAACAATGATTATGATGATGAGCAGCTTAGAGAGGAACCTCCCCCAAAGGTCTTGATTGAGAAAGTCCAAAGAAATATTCTATCTGATAAACCCAGGGTGACAAAGTTCCCCATTAATTTCCACCCTGAGAATGGTGGAAATGAAGAACCCCCTCCATCTGAATCTGATCACCCTGTTGGAAATGACGGAAATGATCGAAATGAGGAACTTCCTGCTTCACCAAATCAAAAAGAGGAGCAGGAACCTTAAATGTGTCAAACTTGCAGACATGGCAGGTATTCAAGATAGATAACCTGGTAACTATTTTGGGGATTGAACTTCAAATCTGAAACACAGTTTGACAATTGGATGAAGATGCTTAATGAAGTAATGATTCAGAAATGCTGGGTTTCATATCATTTGGCTGTTTTTGTTTGTTAGAATAATTGTTTGACTCAGATGATTTGCTTTAGGCACTTAAAATTGGATTTCCAAGTTTGTAATATACTTCTAAAGGAATTTTAGTTTCATTTGCTTTAGCTTTACCATCTTAAAAGTTAAAACATTGTCTTTATCTCCCTTGCTCTTACAGGCATTTGTGATTTTGTTGATACAGACTGTAGCCAGTATCATTTCTAAATTTGGCATTAAAAGTGGGTTTCATATGATTCTATTTTGCTACTCACATGGTTACCTCCATTTTTAATGCAGCATTCGATGCTATTTGTGGAATTGGTGTGGATCGGTTTTGCTGAGTGCAGTGTCTAAAGTTGGGCAGGTTGCTAGTTCCTTTCATGCCGAAGTCCAATTTCTTATCATTTGGCAATCATAAAAAAAATGTTGCCTGAAACTATGGATGGCAATGGAATGGGGCGGGTGAAAATTGTCTTATTCACATCCGTCTTATTTTTGCGTGGATGTTGAAAACATTCATCTTTATGGATATCGGTTATATCCATAATAGTTTTATGATGTTCCATTCTATTTTTTTACTAATTATTTTTAATTTAATATTGTAAAAAAAATGTTATAATTTATTTATGAATATAATTTTAACATATATAATTTTTTTTTATATGTATAATTTACATATACATATATATAAAGTATATTTATATAATATTAGTATATATTTATATATCTAATATATATACTAAAAATATAAAAGGGATATATAGAATATTTTAAGAGATAAAATAAAAATTTTAAAAGATGGGGCGGAGCAAGTATTTACTAAAACTATCTCGCTTCCACTTTTAAAAAAAAAATTCTCATTCGAAACGGATCGGTACGAAATTGATGTAGTGTATTGAGTTTTGCCATCTGTACTTGAAACCATCAATTGGCATGTTGAAAGTGTGAAGTGTCATCTCTAATTTCTTATTATTTGATATCAAATATTGAGTTATATCAATCTAACACAAATAAAATTTAAGTTATAATGATACAAAAATCTAAATTTTAACTTATTATTCAAACAATTATCAATATAAAGATGAAAATTTTCGATTTAAAATTAGGGTTCGGAAATTTTACACACACTTGAAATGTAAATTTCTCTCCCCTTTAAATTTATTTAAATGCATCAAAAATAAATCTTCACAAATGTCTTCTTCTTGACTTTTATTTTTTTTATGGTTTATGAAAGATCACAAACAACAAATGCTTTTTTTTTTTTTTTTCCATTTTCTTGCGTCTCTTTTTTTTGTTTTTTTCTAGTTTCTGTTATACTTTAACTTCCTTAACAAGTCCATGTCGAAGAAAATACCAAAATTTTATATGTTTATTTTTATTTTAAATTGATGAGAAAAATACAAAAGACAAGTTTTTCTTGTCTTGGTTTAACAAAAATAAAAACAAAATAATTTTTTTTTTTTTTTTATTTCAAAGATCAAAGTCATGTAATGGGTCTTATTATTTATTAATTATTATAGATTTCTATAATGATCCCTTAATACTCTTAGTAAATTTTTTAATAGAAATTAAAATTTAATTTAGTTAGTTCATACATTTATCTCAGTAAATTTAGAACTTTAAACTTCAACATCTGTAATTTTTTTTATTCAGGTTACAACCTTCTTTATACTATTTTTTTTTATTTTTTATATTACATATTGAATCTTAATATTTTCAAATTAATGAGATAAATTTAGATTTAAAAAAAAAAAATTTAGATATTTTAAAGAATTTTAAATTTTCAATGGATCAAGTGACTTACTTGACCCCACAAAAATGGGTGTGGCTGCGATCCTCCACTGATCAGCTAATTTTTGACCCGCGCAAAAGCTTGAACCGGGAAAAATTATAGCTAGCGTAGCCACCGGTGTCAGTGACAGTTAGAGATGACAATGGAGCGGGATGGGAGCGGATTTTGCAGTATCCGTCATCGTTCCGTTATAGCATTGTTTTGTCCCGTCCTCGTCCCGCTCTGTCGTAGATATTGAAATTTTAATACCACTACTACCTCCATGGATGTCGGTTACATCCATAACCATCTCGTCCCGCTTCGCTCCGCTCCATTCGATATTTATTAATTATTTTTATTTTTTTCAAATAATAAAACATTGTAAAAAAATGTAAATATAAATTCAATATAAACATGTTTTTAATCTAGGAATAAAAAAAATAAAATTTTAGGTTTAGGTTTAAAAAAAAAAAATAAGTTTAATTATATTATTTTATTATTTTTTTAAAAGTTAAATATTTAAGGGTAAAATTATAATTTTAATATTCGGGGCGAGACGGTGCGGAGTAGGTAATTACCACAACTGTTTCATTTTTGCCTTTCAAACAAAAAAAACTGCACCGTACCGCTCCGCCTCTATTGTTAAAAAAAAAACCTTTCTATTTGGATCAGATCGATTAAAAATTCATCGATTGGATCAAATTGCTTAGTGACAGCATCGTTGCTTTCTTTGTTTCTGAATTTTGATGGTAGTAGTAGTGGGGTAGTGGCGACGCTTACTTACGCTTGCCAAACCAAAGAGCAAATTTGCTAGAACAGAGCCTAGCTGACGCCCCAATTTGAAAATTTACAAATAACAAATGCTACCTCCCCTAAATAACATCTTCATTTCCCAGGCTATGTTAGCTTCTTGATTATGCTACTTCCTTAACCACGCATCTATGGAGTAATCATTGAAGACATATCCTATAATATATTATCATAATTAAATGTTAATATGCCCAAATGAGTAAAGCATCAAATAAACCCTTCCACCTACCCACCCCAAAATCACACTGGAAATTCGGTTAGCTATCTACCTTTCCTCTTCAAAACCTCTTTTATCTTATCCAACAAAAACAAAGCAAAAACCCATTTTAACACTCAAACTCAAACGGTCAAACCCCCCCCCCCCCTTTCCTTCACCGTTATTTTATTTATATATTCTTCTAAACAAATCTTTACTCTATCAAAACCATTATAGCCAATATTCGCACGGGGTCTATGCACAGCAACAATTCTCAGTAATCAAAGTTTCATCAAAAAAATGGCCGACTCCTTAGACGGCAACGTTTTAGCAGCCAAATCCTTTGCCCGTTTCGGCGTTACCCACATGTTCGGCGTCGTGGGCATTCCCGTTACGTCCCTCGCCAACCGTGCCGTCCAAATGGGTATCCGTTTCATCGCTTTTCACAACGAGCAATCCGCTGGCTATGCGGCTTCCGCTTACGGCTATCTCACGGGTCGCCCCGGTCTTCTCTTGACCGTTTCTGGACCAGGTTGTGTCCACGGGCTGGCCGGCTTGTCCAATGCTATGATCAACACCTGGCCCATGGTCATGATCTCGGGCTCCTCCGACCAAAAGGATTCCGGCCGTGGAGATTTCCAAGAGCTTGATCAGATCGAGGCTGTGAAACCTTTTTCGAAATTCTCAGTTAAAGCCAAAGATATTAAGGAAATTCCCAATTGTGTTGCTAGGGTTTTAGATCATGCAGTTTCGGGTCGACCCGGTGGGTGTTATTTGGATTTACCTACTGATGTATTACATCAAACGATAACTGAATCCGAAGCTGAAAAATTGTTGACTGAGGTTGAGAAAGGAAGAATTTTTGAAGAGACAATAGTTCCGCCGAGTTCGGAGATCGAAAAGGCGGTTAGTTTATTAAGGAAGGCGGAAAGGCCATTGATTGTTTTTGGCAAAGGGGCAGCTTATGGGCGAGCTGAGGGAGAACTAAGGAAGTTGGTGGAAAGGACGGTAATACCCTTTCTGCCAACTCCTATGGGTAAAGGATTGGTGAATGATAATCATGAGTTAGCTGCTAGTGCAGCAAGGTCACTTGCTATTGGGAAATGTGATGTTGCATTGATTGTTGGGGCAAGGCTTAATTGGTTATTGCATTTTGGGGAGAGCCCTAAATGGGATAAAGATGTGAAATTCATTTTGGTGGATGTTTGTGAAGAAGAGATTAAGTTGAGGAAACCACATTTAGGTTTGGTTGGGGATGCTAAGAAGGTTTTGGAGATGATTAATAAGGAGATAAAAGATGACCCTTTTTGTTTGGGGAAATCCCATCCTTGGATTGAGGCTGTTTCAAAGAAGGTGAAGGATAATGTGTCGAGGATGGAGGCTCAGTTGGCGAAAGATGTTGTGCCTTTTAACTTTTTGACTCCTATGAGGATTATAAGAGATGCTATTTTGGGGTTGGGGAGTCCTGCTCCTGTGGTGGTTTCCGAAGGGGCGAATACTATGGATGTTGGAAGGTCTGTGTTGGTTCAGACTGAGCCTAGGACTAGGTTGGATGCAGGGACTTGGGGGACAATGGGAGTTGGTTTAGGTTATTGCATTGCAGCTGCTGTGGCTAATCCCGATCGGCTTGTGGTTGCAGTCGAAGGGGACTCTGGATTCGGGTTCAGTGCAATGGAGGTTGAGGTATGTGTTTTACTGTTGAATGTGTCAATTGCATAATTATAGTTTGTTGTCTTTATTCTTAAGCATGTTATGTTTTTGACTGCTCTTACTCTTGAAGAAATATAATGTGAATACTTATATTAATGATTTAGGATGATGATTTATTGATATAATATATATAATCCTCTTGGCTGTGAAATATACTTTTTTAGTTTCATGAAGAGGTTTGATATTCCACTTTCTGTTGTTTATCAATCTAAATTAGCTTCTGAACTAATCAAGAAGGATAAGATCGAAATAATTTTCTTGTTTCTATTGAAGAAATTAAATCTAATGCCTCGTAAGGTAGTGATGATGATGTTTTTTAGGGGTATTAAATATTTTGTTCTTGTTTCACTTGTGTGTTCTATTTCCTTGTTGGTAAAAGACAATTACTTGCTCTTGTTGATCAAGTTAGCCAAATTGTGAAAGAAAATTAGGATTAGCAACTTAATGTTATAACTTCATAATCAGTCAGATAACAGTAATTATTTTGCTCTTTTTGGGCTTTGGCATTTTCAAATAGGCTAGTGCTTACCAGTAGAAAAAAAGAAGGCAAAAACATTTTTAACAAGAGTTTGTCAATGTTGAACTGAATCTAATATTTTAATTCAAGATTTTGAAACCATAAGTTAATTGTGTCACACTTTCTTGAAAAAGAGTTAAGTATTTTCTCCCTCCCTCTCTCTCTCTCTCTCTCTCTCTCTCTCACACACACACACACACACACACACACAATCACATATGTATGTATGTATGTATGCACTGGTAAGTATCATGATGGATTAGTAGCAAAGTTATTTGCTGAAAATTGAGTGTTTAATAACGACTTAATGAAGGGCACTTCTCTTCTGTTTTTTGTTCGATGTGTCATATTTCTCGATGTTCTTCCTTTCCTTTTGTGTTTTCTTTCTTTTATCCCTCAAAAGTTATTATTCTTCTTCTTCTTATTTTATTTTTTAAAGGTGCTTTAATAAATCACAAAATTATAAATGCTCTTTCTGGCTGTTTGACTTACAAATGCCCTTTGCTTATAGTGAAGCTTTTTATTTATCTTTTAAATATGGTGTTTGCCTTTTCTTATAATGCAGACATTGGTTCGATACAAGTTGCCCGTGGTTGTGATAGTCTTTAACAATGGCGGTGTCTATGGTGGTGACCGGAGGAGCCCTGAAGAAGTTGCTGGCCCTTTCAAAGATGATCCTGCCCCCACTTCCTTTGTTCCTAGTGCTGCTTACCACACTTTAATCGAAGCTTTCGGGGGAAAGGGTTACCTTGTTGGGACACCTGATGAATTGAAATCTGCCCTTTTTGAATCTTTTGCTGCAAGGAAACCGGCTGTAATAAATGTGATAATTGATCCTTTTGCTGGTGCTGAAAGTGGGAGAATGCAGCACAAGAACTGAGGTAGAGACTTTAGTTTTATCTTTTAAAACCTTTTGTTTTCCACCACTTACCAAACTGGTCTTTTCATGCCATGAATAATGTAAAAGTTTGAATTCGATTTATGCTCACTTGTGATCTAATGTTACTCGGACTCAGGGGTGAGTGTTGGATACGGGTATGTGTCCGACACGGGTATACTCAATTTTTTCAAAGTTTTTCCATATTTGGAGGATGATACCCCCATACCTTTGTTCGAATATGTGTCGAGCATGGATGTCGGACACAACTACTTCAAACAAAATGAAGAGTCGGAGTAACATAGCTTGTGATAGAACAGATAGAGACAATGTCTATTGATTTTTCTAGTCAAATGCAAAGTGCAATGTATTGTATATGCCATTGATAAAATATCTCATAGTAGTTGTTCTCACAACATTGTCATTGTTTTCATATATATGTAAACTTCAAATTTTGCATCATAAAATTGAATTTTAATAAATCAATTTTGAATCGAAAATAAATAAAAATTGTGCAAATTCGAACTGTATAGCTGATTGGCAGTGCTGTTGTCGATCGTAAGCTTCTTTCTCCATTCGGCATTGGCTGTTAATATGACAAGCATGCGATATGATTTATTTTATTTTATTATGAAATATTATATTGACAATTGATGATTGGTTGTCCTGATTAATTATGCCATTTGAATATGTTATTTAGTAGCTTGATTAAGATTAAGTATGGCATTTAAAATTAGGTACTTTTATTATTAATATGTCAAGAAGGTGTTCTAGTGATTTGATATGCCATAGTTTAGGAAACATTCTTTAATTTTGAATTTATTTTATTGAGTTTTGTTTGATGGATATTTGATATATTTATTTTTATGAATTATATGATTTAATTATTGTTTTGCATCATTTAATGATCGATAGATTATTCAAGACCGTCAGTTCATCTGTATCTTTTATGCATAACAACAAGAGACGAGAGACGTGTAATTGTATATAAATGCATGATATTCATTAATTAAATGGCGAGATGTATTTTTTAATTTAGATGTATGGTGGAGACGTATCTGAATTGGTATTGTAAAAATTTGGTTATCCATTGAGAAGCTTTAATTCGTTTTATACTCTGTATTTAAATTTTCGTACCAAATTATTTCGTAAAGGCGAGACTTATGAGTTATGATCTTAACATCGAAAACCAATTCTCAATTTTCAATTAAAAACCGGATGGCTACTCTCAATTGTCTTAATTGACATACCCTGTAAAAATTTATCGTTAATAATTTATTATAATTATTTATAATTGTTGAAGTACAGAGTGTTGAAGGAATAATTTATTATGGATTTTGCTATATAATTTTATCGTTAATAATTTATTATAATTATTTATAATTGTAACAATTTTAAATATTTAACCGGACCTAAAGCACGGGATGCATACTAATAACTCTATATAAAACTAAGTTTTTTAAGGGGTTAATTGTTTGACACGTAAGAGCTTAATTTGGTGCTATTTGCTCGGTAAGTATCTAGCAATGAGTACCTTAGGATAATTTTTTATTTAAAAAAAGTAATTTTTCTTATTTCTCTCTTATTAATTTTCAATTTAGTTTTTTTGAAAAATATTTTTCATAAAAAGTTAAAAAAGAATAAAGTTTTTTTCTCTTTTAATTTTTCATTCCATTTTTTTTCTAGATAAATATTATTTTCTTTGAAAATTTTTAAAAAATATAAAATATCAATCATCAATAATCTATAATACATAATACATACAATTGAGTAATCCAAGTTGATCTGTTAACCCATTTCATTGTTTAAATAATATTAAAAAATTTTAAAAAAAATTATATTTATTTTTATATTAATATTTAAATATTTTTATAATTAAATTTAAATAAAAAATATTTTTTTATTATATAAACAATAATTCAAATCTAACTTATCCAAATTTAAAAAATCTTTGCTTAAATTCAATCCAATACAAATCGAATCCGATTAAGTGTTAGTTTAGCATTACTGTTGAAAGAAGCTTGTATTGAAAAAAGTGTGTTTAAAAAGTGTAGTGAAAAAACTGTGGTTCAAAAACTTTTAAGTGTTTAGCATTGCTGTGAAAAAATATTGTAGTAAATTAAAATGTCAAAAAAAGATATGTTTAAAATAATAAAAGTATAAAGATGTGAGAATAATAAAATCATTTTATCCAAAAGCCAGTTTTTAAAGTCTAAAAGCTATATTTTTTGGCTTTTTAGTTTGACTTTTCAAATCATAGTTTCAACAACAAAAGTTAATTTTTTTTTATCTATTTAACATTACGTTTGCGATGAAAAACAGTTTTTAACTTTAAAAATTGTGCTAAAAATAATGCTAAACGAGAACTAAGTATCGTACCTTAAGCATATGTATAATCGAGTTACCTAATTGATAAGAAGGGCAGAAAATTTTCGAGAAATTTCCTTAATCCTTTTATTTTGCTTTCTCGGTAGTCAACTCAGTCAGCAGTCAGCACCGTGTGGGACATAACCAGACTAAAACCATCTACCAAACAATGAGTACCTTAGGATAATTTTTTATTTAAAAAAAAAAAGTAATTTTTCTTATTTCTCTCTTATTAATTTTCAATTTAGGTTTTTGTGAAAAATATTTTTCATAAAAGTTAAAAAAAAGGTTTTTTTTTTTCTATTTTAATTTTTCATTCCAATTTTTTCTAGATAAATATTAAATAAAATATCAATCACCAATAATCTATAATACATAATATATACAATTAAATACGACTTGTTTATGAATCGAATTGAGTCGTGATTCAATTTTTATTTTTATTCAAATCCAGCTTTAAGTAAGTTCATATCAATCCGTTAATTCATTTCTTTGTTTAAATAATATTAAAAAAAATTATTTTTTTATATTATTTTTAAATATTTTATAATTAAATTTAAATAATTTTTTATTATTATATAAATTTATATTATTATATAAATATTTTATAGTTAAATTTAAATAAAAATATTTTTTATTATATAAATAATAATTTAAATTAAATTGATTTAAATTTAAAATTTTTTTATTTAAATTTAATCCAATCCGATCTGTAATTGAGTTACCTAATTGATAAGAAGGGAAGCAGGCAGAAATTTCCGAGACATTTCCTTAATCCTTTCCTTTTGCTTTCTCGAGTCAACTCAGTCAGCAGTCAACACCGTGTGGGACATAACCAGACTAAAACCATCTACCAAACAATTGCATTTCCCTCAATCATGTCTTGCCTGCATTTCTCTCCTAATTCTCTGCTGCTTTACTTTACTATTTGTTTGTAAAACCCATTAGGCTAAACACTCTCTTCGGCCTTTGCATCTCTCAATCGTTTTTCTTTTATCTCTCTCAGTTTCGTTGAATCTTTTGAGTTCTTGGGTGTCCATGGCAGACATACTTGTTTCTAACCTTGTCAGTACCATCTTGGGGAACCTAAATTCTCAAGCTCTTCGTGAATTTGGAATCGCAAGTAACTTGAAAACCGAGCTTGAAAACCTTGAGAGCACGTTAAGTACCATCCAGGCTGTGCTACAAGACGCAGAGCAGAAACAATGGAAGAGTGAAGCTGTGAAGAATTGGCTTAGAAAGCTGAAGGAGGTAGCTTATGATGCTGATGATATACTAGACGAGTTTGCTGCAAAAGCTTTGAGGTGCAAAGCTCGGAAAAACATGAGCAGCCAAGTAAGTGATTGCTTTTCCTCTCAAAACTCAACTGTGTTTAAATTCAAGAAGGCACATGAACTTAAGCAAATTCGGCAAAAATTAGATGCTGTAGCTGAGGAGAAAAATAAATTTCACTTGACCGAAAAAGTTGGGGATTTAGAAATTGATGACATGGAATGGCGACTAACTAGCTCCCTGGTGAATGAATCTGAAATATTTGGAAGAAATAATGACAAGGAAAACATAATCAATGAGTTGTTTACTAGTTCAAGAGATCAAAATGATTTGTCCATTTACGCCATATGTGGTATGGGTGGACTTGGAAAGACAACTCTTGCTCAACTGGTCTTTAATGATGAAAGGGTTGAAAGGGCTTTTGACTTGAGAATTTGGGTATGTGTATCCGATGATTTTGAAGTTAGAAGGTTAACAAAAGCAATCATTGAGTCCATTGATGGCAGGCCTCCTGACGAGCAGGAGCTGGACCCTCTGCAACGACACTTGCAAGAAAAGTTGAGGGGGAAGAGATTTCTTCTCATATTAGATGATGTCTGGAGTGAAAGCAGTGAAAAATGGGATAGCCTTAAAAATCCATTAAACGTTGGAGCAAAAGGCAGTATGGTCATAGTAACTACTCGGATTGAGAAAGTTGCTCTTATCATGGCCACTCTTCCTATATACCATCTAGGCTATTTGTCAGCAGACAATTCTTGGTTATTGTTCAAGCAGCGTTCGTTTCTGATGGAAAGGGGGGAGGAGTACATAAAATTGGAAAGAATTGGAAAGCAAATTGTTCAGAAGTGTGGAGGGGTTCCTTTGGCTGTAAAAGCTCTTGGAAGTTTGTTGCGGTTCAAACGTAGAGAAAGTGACTGGTTATCTGTTAAAGAAAGTGAGATCTGGGAGTTATCGGATGACGGGAGCAACATTTTACCTGCCTTGAGATTAAGTTATGACAATCTACCATCATATTTAAGGCAGTGCTTTGCATTTTGCTCTATATTCCCGAAGGATTGTGAAATGGATAAATCTCAGTTGATAGAGTTGTGGATTGCAAATGGATTTGTTCCTCCTAGAGGACAAAGGGGGTTACGTGAAATTGGAGATGAGATTTTCCTCGAATTAAGTTGGAGGTCCTTCTTTCAAGATGTTACAGAAGATAATGATGGCAATGTGACATGTAAAATGCATGATCTCATTCATGACCTTGCAATTTCAATAATGAGATTCGAATGCTATATGTTTGACAACAATAAGTCGTTTGAGTTTCCAAAAAAGATTCGGCACTTACATATTCCCATTCAACCAATGCCTCCTTGGCATTTGGAAAGGATTCTCAGAAAGAAACAACATAATGTTGTCAAAAGTTGTTCGTCAGTGCGTTCGCTCATTCTAGGTGGCATTGGTCTGACTGCAGCCAATTCTTCTTCTTTGAAACATGTAAGAGCATTGGATTGCAATATGTATCAAATACCAAAGTCACTAGGAAGGATGATACACCTTAGATATTTAAATTTACGTGAGCGTTGGAGCATAAGCATCAGAAGAATTCCAAAGTCTATTAGTAACTTGGTGCACTTGACGTATCTAAACTTGTCTTACTCTCGCATCAAAAGGTTGCCCCAGTCTATCACTTGCCTCCAAAACTTGCAGATTATGAAACTCTCCCGTTGTTACCATCTTCGAGAGTTACCCCAAGGAATGAAGCATATGAGAAGTCTAAAATGTGTTGATATCTCACATTGTAATTCTCTTGAGCGAACTCCACCTGGAATCGGGCACCTGACTCAATTGCTAGAACTGAGTATATTCATAGTAAGGAAGGACCATGGTTGTGGAATTGGCGAGCTTAAAGAGTTAGACCTTGGAAAGGAGTTGTGTATAAAGGAACTAGATAACGTGACAGGTTCAACAGAAGCCCAGAGTGCCAATTTGATAAGGAAGCAAAATCTTAGATCGTTGAGTTTAATTTGGGGAAAACATGCAGGCAAATTTCCAGATAATGAAGAAGAGGTTCTTAGCAGTCTCCAACCTTATTCTAATCTGGAGTATTTACAGATATGCTGTTATCAAGGTTTAAGGCTTCCCGATTGGATGATTGATGTACCAAATCTGGTCTCAGTTGAGCTTGACCAGTGTAAAAGATGTTCACATCTTCCTCCTCTAGGGGAACTACCCTCGCTCAAGTTTCTTAAAATAAGGGGAATGGATGCTGTGAAGTGTATTAGCGGTGAATTCTATGGAAATCGGGTTAATCCATTCCCGTCACTGGAGGAACTCAATTTTGACTTAATGCCTATTTTGGAGACATGGAAAGCAGTTGAAGGAAGGGGGAATTTTCCTCGTCTGCAAATCTTGACTTTCAGGAAATGCCCTAAGTTGATCGAATTGCCAAAATTTCCAACTCTCAAAAGGCTTCGCATTTGGACAAGGAACGATTACTTCTTTTTGAAACGTGATCTTGGTTCCCTCGAGATCCATGACCTTTCTAGCTTGACAATTGTTCCCAATGGATTGTTGCAAAATCACACACATCTTGAAGAGTTGACGATAAAATCCTTACCCAATCTCAAGTCTCTGTCGAATCAGCTAGATAATCTATCTATGCTTAAACACTTAGACTTTAGCAGCTGCAACAAACTTGAAGACATTCCAGAAGCACTACAAAACCTCAAAGCTTTAGAGACGTTGAATTTGAGTGGGTGTGACAGTCTTGTTTCGTTTCCTGTCAGTGGATTACATGGCTTAACTTCTCTTCGCGTCCTAAAGATTGTGTGGTGTGAGAGATTTGCCTCTTTATCTGATGGGGTCATGCATTTGACGCAGCTTGAGGAATTGTGCCTTGTTGAATGTCCAATGCTGAATTCCTTACCGGCGGAAATCCAACATCTGAATGCTCTTCGAAAATTGACAATTAGTTGTTGTGACGGATTAACTTCTGTTTCAAACCAGATAGAACACCTCACCTCACTTTCTGAGTTGAACATTGAACGTTGTCCGAACCTGATGTCCTTGCCTCAAGGGCTACAGAGTCTCACAACACTCAAAACACTTTGGATTCGGGGATGCCCACATTTGGAAAAGCGGTGCAAGAAAGAGGGAGGAGAGGATTGGCCCAACATAGCACACATTCCTTCTATTCAAATCATGCCTTATGAAGAATATTACTATGGACGACGAAGATCCCTTGGCAGTCTCTTAACAAGGTGAATTTCTCTTTTTAGGTTTTTTTTGCATTTTTTTTTTGTTTTGTTTATTACTTGAATTCCTATAAGATGTAAACTTATCTTTGCTCCTATATATGCTTTGATTATCATCTTGAAGTGGTTGATCAAGCCATTCTCTTAACAATGTTTCTTGTTATGCTGTTTTATTTCCCATTTGTTCTTTCTTAATTCATGGTTTTTATTCAATGAATTATACATATTTTCAGGTTGGATGATTGGACATATGGCCTCTCAAGCAAGTTCTTGAAATGTCAGCCCGATTCATGATAATAACAAGCTGATGGGTGAAAATGGATTTTGTAGAGCAGAGCTTTGCATCAATGCTGTGATCTGGGTTCAACATAATCTCCAGTCTCCACCATGTACTACTGCATTTACTTTAATTATTACTACTAGATTATAATGCATGTTAAGTTACATCAGAATCAGACAAATCATGGTTCATCAAGGATGATTGTAATAATTGAAATTTAAGTACAATATTTACACCATATATGTTTGGTTGAGGATGCTTAAATGAGTTCTTGAAGTCCATCATAGGAGATAATTTGCATTAAGTTGGTGCAAGAACTAGACCTTCTTTACTGTTGAATATTTGATAACTCTTGAAAATTTTGCAGCTTCCTTACAGGAAAATAGCTTGCATTGGGATGTGCATACTGCATGCTCAATATAGAGATTAGGGAGTCCATAAGCTTTGATGTTTGTGTAAGAAAAAAACATGGCTTCAAGCTATATGCAACTTTTCCAGCAGTTAAGATTTGCTGGAGATGTGTGTTAATAGGGGCACAAACGGGCGGGTGTAAATGAGACACGTGTGTTCCTAAGTTATTCGGGCTCGATTCAAAAAAATTCGAATTCGTTCGGTCATTGTCAAGCCGAGCTCGAGCAATTCGAGCTATCGAGCGAGTTGAATTCGAGTATCTTAATGCTTAACTTGAGTAGCTTGCGAGTTTAATCAATTTTTTTTTTTAATTAGTATTGAAAAAATGTCAATTCGAACTCAAGTTCGAGCACAAATAATCGAGTTTGAAGTCGAGCATAGGAATTGAGCTTATTTTTTATTAGGTAAACGAGTGTAATTGAGCAAGCTCGAGCAGTTCGATTTTTATCTTGAATCGAGTTCGAATTTTAAAAATGAAATTCGATCGAGCTGAAATTGAGTTTTGTCTCACATTTCAAGTCGAGCTCGAGTTTCTTACTATTTGAACTCGGCTCGTTTACACCTCTAGGCAATGATTTAGATGCTAGCTTCTTGCTTAATGACGGCAAATGAAATCCAACAAAATTAAAAATTGCCCTTCTCATAAAATCTTAAAATTGATTAAACTTCATTAAAAAGATAAATTTTATTCTATTGGTTTACAGCTATGTGCGGGAAGATATGATCACTCTTGTAACGGCCTTTCAAAGCACACTACCAATTAATTATGTTCCGTAAAACTTGAAAGGATGGCAGCATATCACTTGCAATTAAGTTTAACCGATGACAATTTAAAATTATATGAGGTCCATTAAAATTTTATATGGAACCCACATTTATAAGTGATAGATCCTTCATAATTTTTTATTGTTATTGAATAATTACGAAATTTTAATAGAAAAAATTATAAATAAAATGTTCCTTTAAGGATAAGGGGACAATCAATAAAAATTAAACAAGTATTTTCCATTAAAATTTTATATGGAACCCACATTTATAAGTGATAGATCCTTCATAATTTTTTATTGTTATTGAATAATTACGAAATTTTAATAAAAAAAATTATAAATAAAATGTTCCTTTAAGGATCAAGGGGACAATCAATAAAAATTAAACAAGTATTTTTGGACTAATAACTCTTGTGTATGCATATACAATCCCTTTGCCCTTTGGCTCCTTCCTTGATAATAATAATTTCACTTTTAAAAATAAATGTAACAAAACTATTCAAAAATAAAATTGAAAAACATAACACTGCTTTCATTACTTATATATAGATATAATAATTCCAATTTTTTTTTTTTAAAAATAATTCTAATTATAATTAATTTGATTGGTTAATTGTACATATATTCTCATTTAAATATTACCAAAAGGTATTTCTTCGAATAAAAGTTTTAACTTCAGATTATATTAAAATAAAAAACTCATGAAAAATTTATATAAAATATGAAAATTGAAAGAGAAAGAGGGTTTATCATCAGCAAACAATTTTTTTTTTTGAAATTTCAGAAAACAACAATTTTAATCTAAAATATAAGATTAATTGAATGCCAAATTTATGAAAATTAAAATATAAGATTTAATAGAAAATAATCCTTATCGATATATATAATTAAGATGAATTAAAAAGGGCTGAAAGGTTAAACATTTAATTAATTGCCCTGTCAGTAGTCCTTCCCATTCATTAAATTTTGTGGGACTACTTTATTTATTAAAATATAGATAAAATAAAGTACAACTTCTAAAGTTTGACAAAATCTATTTTTTTTTTTTTTTTTGAATATCTTCAGATTTTGATTAGAAAAATTAAATAAATGTTGAAAAAAAAATCCACCACAATTATAACGTACATAGTATTTAATGCAACAATATAGGTAGAGATGTTCATGGTCAGATCAGATTGAGCTTTAGGTATGGTACTAATATTATATATATTTATTTAAATTCGATCCGACTCGAATTATGGATCTCAAATTTTGTCCAAATCCGTCCATATTTGTAAATAAGTAGTCCAAGTCCGTTTAGGCCCGTCTATATTTTTTTTCTAAGAAAATTTAAACAAATATTTTTATTATTATTATTTAATTTTAATAATTTAATTTAAATTTTTTTATTAAATTTTAAAACATAGATAATTTAACATATTTTTAAATGTTTACACAATAATATTATATATATTTATTTTTTTACATGATATAAATTACATAATATATATAAATATAAAAATAATATATTATATAAATGAAAAATGAGCAAGTCGGATCAAGCTCGGGCCTTGATAGTTGGAGTTAAAGTTCGGTCCATTTTTTAAACGAGATCTTATTTTTTTGTCAAGTTCATATTTCGATTTTAATATTTTTTATTTAAATCCTCCAAAAATATAGGCGAACTTTCAAATTTGGACGAATAGCCCGACCATTAAGGAGTTCTGAATATAGGCAAGCCGATAAATGGCCTTACATAAGGAGTTGTGCTAAGAAAAGGCATTGCTTTGCTAGGAAGAAAATGGAAGAGGCATTGCTAGCTGTAAAAGATAGGGAAGAAAAATTATGGAAGATAACATGGAGTGGCTTTGTGGTGGAGCTAAAGAAGATGAGCTACATGGCGTTGCCGCTGGTGGCGGTGGCGGTGTACCTTTTGCAGGTGATATCGATGATGGTGGTTGGACACCTCGGGAAGCTAGCTCTTTCAGGGATTGCTCTAGGTTCCTCCTTCGCTAATGTCACTGGCTTCAGCTTTATTGTTATGTTCTCTCCCTCTCTATACTTTCACTCTGAGTTTTTTATTTCTTGCCAATTTGCACTAATAAGCAAAGATTTAAATAACCGTCGTGATACGATGTAGCGATGGTGATTTTGTGGTTTTAATTTTTTTCATCATCGGTATCCACCGTAATGGATATGAATGGTTAACAGTCTTTTAAAAATTATGTTTACAATAGTAAATTATATGTATATAGATTTAATTTATAACTTGTGAATAATTTAAAAAAGAAATTATATAGTATCATTAACTATTTTAAAAATTATAAAAAAATTTATAATTATAATTAATATATTTTACAATAAATTATACAAAATGAAAAAAAATCACGTTCATAATAACATCTTTTACATCCATAATCATAATAAATATGACGTGATCGAAAATACGTTCGTTACTACAATTTATAATAAGCATATTTAATTATTAATTTAGATATGTATTTATAGTTGAAAGTGGTGAACATGTATATTCATATATAGCTTAATTTTAATAATAAGATTCAATCATTCTCTTAATAAGTTGCTTGTAGAGAAAAGCGTAAATTTTTTGAGTTGTATTACCAAAATTTTTCAGTTTTTTGCATCAGATTTCTCAAATAAAAAAGAAAAAGAAAAAGAAAGAAGGTATTTGGCTTGAAACTTAAGAAGTCCAAACATGTTAACCTGATTTTCTTAATTTTAAAAGCAAAACATGTGGATTAGCAATCTCACCTAAAAGATCTTTTAGGATTTAATTAATAGTGTTAGCCAAAAGCTAAAAACATGCTGTCCCTTTAAAATTGAAAATTGAAATTTGATATTAGATTTTGATTTTGTAATCTTTGCTTAGATGAAAATTAGGTTTAATAACAACAATGATGTAAAAATTCAAAACTTAACTCAATTGATTTATACAGTCATTTTAAAAAAATGACATTTAATGAATCTAAATTTCGAATCTCAATATTTATAATTCATTCTTTTATTCCTAAACCGTAATAAAAAAAAAAAAAACAACAACAACGACCTAAGCCAAGAATAGGCCTAAGTTTTTCTTTTTCTTCTTTTTCATTTTTTTTTTATCTTTTCATTTTTATTTTCAACTATCAAATTGAAAAATAAAAAGAAAACTTAATTGTCCTTTTTATTGTCTAATGTCTATCATTGTCATTACTCAGCATTGTTGGAGTAGTACATATCAAGCCTTGTGTTGTGTGGACCGCAAACTTTATTTGCCTCCGACAAAAGTTTCTTAGACTTTATTCATCCTTTTCAATTTTTTTAGTTTCAAACCAAATGTGACAATTATACAATACCATATATAGTATTAATTTAATAGGCTTATAATCAAGGTAGTTAGTATCGTATCCGTGAGCATATTATTTTTGTTTTAGTATTGATACATATCAATATCGGTATATTTCGACATACCGTTTCGAGTTTATCGATAATTTTTAAATATTTTTTCATATATCTATATGTATAGCTTATTTTTAAATTTTTTATAAAATATATATTATATACACGTGAAAATATACATCTATCACAAGCATATATATATATATATAAATATGTTTTTATACAAATAGAAATTTTAAATATTTAATATCTAAATTTTTTAAATATTTAATATCTAAAATTTTTAAACATCAAATAGGTAAAATAAATATTAAATTTTTAAAAAAAAATAGTAAATTATTATTAATTATGTTCAATAATCTAATTTAATGAATATATATATATTTTAAATATAATTATGAAAAAAATAAAAATGATCATGACACAAAAAAAATATTGAAATTGGTTTAAAAATTCAAATAAGTGAATTTTTAAATAAAAAAAATTAAAATCTTGTACCAATCGATACGTACTGGTACAGACCGGTACAATCGGTACCAAAATCGGAACGGAACAAGACTGATACTGTTTCGATTTACCTTAAAAACAGTACGTATCGACAGATACGATCAATATCGGTACGGTACCGATAACACTGCTTATAATAATTCCATGCATGCTCCAACCCATAACTATAAAAGAGAAGACCTAATTATTATCTCAAATTTCTCAAAAAAACATATATATATATATATATATATAAATAAGAGAAATCCATTTAAACCGATTTAAAATTAATTTATTTTACATAATTTAATAATTTTTTATCGATTTATATTTATTTCATCTGACTGTTGTATTTTATATTCTATTCATATAAATTATGTACATCAAATTTTGAGTTAATTAAAACTGTTTAAATATTTATGTGATATAAAAAGTTTCAACCGTTAAATATATTTGTCGTAGAATGCACCCTCTAAAGGCGTGCAACCAAGGAATCCCGCCAAATAGTATTTCGAGCAATATGATAGGAATATTATATTGATTTAAAACTTTACGTGCACGATGTATACGATAATATTAAATTTAACGATCGATTTGTTAAAATATCAATTATAAATAAAATTATAAAATGCAGTAAAACTAATTAATATCACACTGATGTAATCTCTCATCGTGTATATATATATATACATTAGTTTAGCCATAAATTTAATTATAATACATTTTTAAAAATGAAATGAACATTATAGTAGATTAGAGACAAAATTCGTCATTTGAGTCTAATATATAATTTTATTTACTGAATTCGTTTCGTTGACGTTTCTAATACTTGCCCTTTTCTTAAAAATAAAATAAAATCAAAAGCACGTTTGGAAACAAAAGTAAACAAAATTTTTAGATGAAAAAAATGTATGATTTTATCTTTATATAGAGTAATAATTTTTGTTATAATTAGTATTATATTTTATTTATTTGTATGGAGTAATAATTAGAGGTGTTTATGGGTTCGGGCCGAGCCTATGTATGGTATCAACATCATATATGCTTGTTCAAACCCGATCCAGCCCTAAATATGGGCCTCAAATTTTGTCAAAGACCGCTCATATTTATAAATGGATAGCCCTAACCCATTTAGACCCCTCTATATTTAAAAATATATATTATTTTTTATTTAATCTTTAGTAATTTTATATTTTTTCTTTTTATTAAATTCCATGGGACTTAACATGTTTTTTTTATGTTTACACTATAATATTATAAATATTTAATTTTTATATGACATAAATTACATAATATATATAAAAATAAAAATAATATATTATTTAATTGAAAAACGAGCCGGACGTTAAATGTTGGAGTCAAGACCGTGCTCATTTTTAAATGGGCCTCATTATTTTGCCCAAATCTATTTTTCGGGTTTAATATTTTTGTTCAAGTCCTCCCAAATATCAAACGGGCTTTCGAGTTTAGACGGGTAGCCCGACCCCTGGACTGGTTTAGTAATAATGTATGACATGGTAACTTACCTTTCACTTTTAATTTTTATTTATAGTAATTTTTGAAAAAATAATTAGCAAGTATCAAAACATTAATGAAACCCAAACTTCATTATTATTAATAATTTAATATATAGTATAACTTCTGCAAATGAGATTTATGCTTGATTTTCAAAATGTTTCATTGTTCTCAATATGATTTGAATATGAATTTATTGACACTATTTTTATGTGCCTAATAGTTTGGAATTGCTGGTGCATTGGAAACTCTATGTGGGCAAGCTTATGGAGCACAACAATATCAAAGTTGGGAACTTACACTTACTGTTCAATCATTTCTCTCATTCCAGTTTGTATTCCAATATGCTTTGTCTGGATTTTCATGGACAAGCTGTTAGTATTTATGGGTCAGGACCCTGAAATTGCAATGTTAGCTGGCAGATATGCAATCTGGCTCATTCCTGCATTGCTTGCCTACCCATTTCTTCAGTCATTTAGTCGCTATTTCCAGTGACAAAGCTTGATTCTTCCCATGTTCTTGAGCTCTTCTGCAGCTTTATGTCTCCATATACCTCTCTGCTGGACTCTACTTTACAAAACAAAAATAGGAATTATTGGGGCGGCTTTATCAACCGGATTAGCTCTTTGGTTTAATGTGCTATTGCTTGGGGTTTACATGAGGTTCTCTTCACCATGTGAGAAATATCGTGCTGTCATCTTCAACGACATTTTCTTATGCATCAAGGAGTTCTTTAGCTATGGACTCCCTTCTGCTGGTAATGCATGTATAACCTTTTTCTGGGGTTGGGGTACTATTAATTCCATCTTTCCTTGTTTCCAATATTTCTAATAATAATCTCTTTGATGATCTGCTAATTGTAGTCTTGAATGGTGGTCATTTGAGCTACTACTTATTCTACTGTCAGGACTTTTACCGAATTCAATGCTTGAGACATCAGTTCTGTCGATATGGTAAGCTTCTAAATCAGTAGTTTTGTGTTTTAAAACTTGAATCTTCAAAACTCAAGGTTTAGCCCGGCTTGTTCATGCAGTCGATATCTTAAGATGTGACATCTAACAGGTCTAGGATTTGAATCCCAATATTTGTAATCTCTTCCTTTATTCTCAGACTACGACCTTCGTTATACCAAAAAAAAAATTGAAACTTCAATTTCGCTTTTAATTTTTTTTTCTTATACAAGTATTTTAAAAAAGAATGCTACTAATTATGTCTCTTGACTTTTGCAATGAGAAGCCTTACAATCACTTCATTACACTTCTTCGTACCTATGGGATCAGTGCTGCTGCAAGGTGTAAAATACATAAGTTTTCCTTTTATAAAATTCTGCCTAAAATGCATGGTTTTTATGAGTATAATTGAGTTTATGCCTCTGCTACGTACTTTTGCAGCACCCGGGTTTCAAATGAATTAGGAGCTGGAAATCCTGAAGCAGCTCAACTATCTGTAATTGTTGCAATGGTAATTGCAGCTATAGAGCCAATCGTGGTGGCAATTGCTTTCTTTTCTTGCCGCCATGTTTTTGGGTACTTATTTAGCAATGAAAAGCAAGTTGTGAATTATGTTGCAGAAATGATTCCATTACTTTGCATTTCGTTATTAATGGACTGCTTATAAGCAGTACTTTCTGGTCAGTTCCCTGCTTTGTGAATTAGATCATTTATAAGCACGGACACTTCTGATAGGGAAGTACTGTTCAAGTGTCGGATACGCGTCTGACACGGGCATAGTTCCGACAAAGCGGAATACGTGTCGAACACGTAAAGACACGTTAAAAAAATAAAAATAAAATTGGATATGGTCAAAACATGATGAAGGCACGGTTGGACACGTCCGGACACGCAATAAGTTTTTTTTTTTTTTTTGCATTTTTCTCTCAAATATGGAATCAACAATGAGTAGTTTGATTCTAATGGGGTTTTTAAGGTTCAATTTTTTAAACAATTAAAAAGTTGTTTGCATGTTAACATTTAATTAAAAAGTATCAATTTTACATTTTTATTATATATTATTATGTAAAAAATATTTTTTATTGTCATATCCTGCTATACCGTGTCCTACTTTTCTAAAAGATTTCGTGTTTCAATATTCGTGTCGTGTCGTACCCGTATTGTGTATCTGTGTCCATGCTTCCTAAATCATTATGGCTTAGGTTTTATGAGTGAAATTAGCCTGTGTAATTCTTGGTTTTTTGTGTAAATTAGGTGTTGCGAGAGTAACTGGGTGGCAGCACATTGGAGCCTACGTGAATCTTGGGGCATATTACCTTGTGGAAATTCCAGTAGCTGCTGTGTTGTGTTTCGCTCTAAATTTGAGAGGGAAGGGGCTTTGGACTGGAATATTGACAGGTTCTATTGTTCAACCATCGCCCCTTGCTCTCGTTACTGGCTTCACAAATTGGCAAAAACAGGTTTTTTTTTTTTTGTCTAAATTTTTTTCTGAACAATTTTAAGAGCGCACTTATTTTCTATGTTATTTTGGACTCGGATGTAAGTATCAGACATGGGTATATTCATTTTCCTCAAGATTTTCATGTATTTGAAAAGTTCTTAAAGGATTATATCCTCGTATCTACGTCCGCATATGCATTAAATAGAGATGTCGAACACGAATAATTCAAAAAAAAAAAATAATGAAAAATCCAAACAACATAACTTACTTACTTTATAAAATGATGTTCTTCTTTATGCATAGTTATACAAGTTTAATTCTTCTGCCAAGCATACATCATTGAAATAGTTTATTGAAAATTACAGGCAAGCAATGCAAGGGAAAGAATGTTTGAGGGGGCAATCACAGCAAACAATGAATCAGCATAGAGAAGCCCGAGAAGAAGAAAAGAAAAGGGAAAGAGTATGTTTTCCACTAATTGATTTTGAATCGACCATTTCAGCTATTATCGAGAGGAATATGAGGTGTAGTTGTTTCAAGGATAAGACGGATACCCTAAATTAATACTTTCCATTCTCAACTCCCTAATTGAATTTGATTGTCTTCAATTACATGTTAGTAATTTGTTGGTTTCTTTCCTCTGTAACAATTTATAATTTAATTATTATATTTGCACGAAAAAACTTTGAAATATGTAATTTTCAGGTAAATTACATTAGTGCTCCTTAATTTGAGATTGCATATTATTTTGATCTCGAAAGATTCAAAAATAATTTATTGGTCTCTAAAACTTCCTATGTTGAAATAAAATATTCATTCCGTTAGTTTTTTTGTTGTTAACTTTGAGATTAATTGCCAGCTATGCAACACTTGTTTGATAAAGATTTGACCTCAAAATTACGTACTCCAAAAAATTTAGGGAACCAAATGAAAACAAACACTATGGATAAAAGTAAAACTTAGAATTTTGGATAAAGACAGGATTAATGGTAGATCTGTCTAAGGATCGAATTTCGTTTAATTTAATGGATTTGAATAAAATTGGACCAGATTTGAGATATAATATTTTTTTTATCTGGATTGATCCAATCCGGATTAGATTACTATTTAATTAATAAAAAAATTATTTTTTATTTAAAATTAATTATAAAAATATATAAATATTAATATAAAAATAATTTTATAATATTTTAAATAGTGAAACAGGTTTTTCAAGCTCGATGAGTCAAGTTGAATTGGCCTTAAACAAATTTTTTTTTTTTACTATCAGGATCTGACCCGACCTATGAATAGCTCTAGTCAATGGCCTCCCTTCACTCTGGTTCCATCCTTGATTAGGGGTTATAAAAATTAAAAACTTCTCAAATATTAAGTGCGGAATTAAGCCAAACCTTGGACAAAGATTTTCAAAAATCAACTGGGTATGACCGATCCGACCCGATTCTTACATAACTCTAATTTTCATAATATATACATAATTTCAAATTGGTTTTTTCTTTCACTTTTTTGAATTGCATAAAATTACCATTTCATTGCGATTTACATGCTAATTTTTTATATTTGCATATAAATATTAAAACGAAATACAAATAAGAAAAATAATTTATCTTGATTATTTTAAATTAGGCGAAATTAATTATTACATTTGAATTTACAAAAAGAAAATGTGTATATCTTATTCCAAAATATGAGGATTTTGAAATCCGCCAGAATTCGTCTGAATTCTAAACATTTTGAATCTAAAGTTATTTGAAACTCGGAATAGATCAAATTCGAAAGTCTCAACTGAGACAACCTCAATCTGAGTTGTCCGAATTTAAAAAAATTTGAATTCGAAATGATCCAAACTCAAAATTATCTAAATTAATTTGAAACGATCCGAACTTGAAATGAATTTGAATATGAGATAACCCAAACCCCGAATTCGCCTGTTTGACAACTCTAATGTTGATGGATTTTGTTGTAAATCAAACTTTCGATCCCCTGATTGTATGCATTTATTCGTGTATGAATTTTCTCCTTGGTTCAATTTAATCAAACATTAAAAGTACTGTTTAGTTGTCTTGTTTTATTTTTAATTAGGAAAAAGAAAATATTATCCTTTAAAACATTCTATTTAACATTTCAGGCAGAGAGGGAAAAGTCTAATTACCTATATTGACAGAATTCTTTACAAAATTGAGCAACAGTACAGCTAGTTTTCCAAAATAAATGCTTAATTCCATGCTGACCTAACCTAGTCTTTTTCGCGAAGTCTCTCTATATATTGCTTTGTTTTAAATGATCCATTGTTACAGAAAGCTGTCTAACATCAAATAGTATTGCCATTTGCCAGCTTCAACCCCTTATTCCTACTTAATTTCAAGCTGTTGAGCCAACACAAGCATGAAGCACCTGCGTATATAAGGCAAAACCACCATTATTTAACCTTTTGTTAGCTACTACTATGATGCATTAAACAGATCATATCACACGAAAATATATAGAGATTAACGGCATTATTAAAACCTAACAATCAACATAAATAGTCAGAACAAAGAAGTATGCTTAAATGAGGAGACCGAAGAATCCTTATAATTCTTTTACCTATTTGATGTAAAGATGAAATTTGTTAGGAGATTTTGGTATATATAATTTGTTGGAAGCTCATAAGGATTCGAACTAGCTCTTTAAGCAAATGGATAATGCATTCTATAATATCTTCCTGAACAGCGCGGCACAGTGAAAAATGATTCCAAAAACAGAAAAAGCAATAAAAAAAAAATCAAATAATACAACTATTGGAATATATGTTAGATTATATATGATGGAAATAAGAATAAGAATATAGACAATATTATCCAGTATGTAAGTGCATATGTTATTAGTTATCTATTGAATGCTACATTAAGTGAAGGGATCATAGTTTTAAATCGCGATCATGGATTTCATCCGGATGTGATTGTGGTGTCGCAGTTGTGGATGTCGCGGACATGAATTTGATAGTTTTTTAAGAAATTTGATAGTAACGGATAAAATATGATATGAATGTCTTAATTTCCGTTACGTTATGATCGTTACGTTACATAACGACTATGGGATGAAAGGTGTGATGACAGAAGAATAGAGAGCACAAAGGAGTGAAATGCAGACTCCATGCATGCCATCATCTGTGCTCTCTATCTTCTGTCAACAACATCACCGGTTTCCTCCTCATATATACTATCAGAAAAAAGTTGAACGTATGTATATATATATATATATATATATATATATATATATATATAGATAGAGAGAGAGAGAGAGAGAGAGAGAGAGAGAGAGAGAGAGAGAGAGAGGATGTTATCGGTTGTAGAAGAGGTTGGTGGTCAGGTTATAAGTGTGAGGGAAAATCTAGCTTTTATAGGGTGAGAGAGGTTCAAAACCACTCAACATTGGTATCAGAGCCCAACGTTATTAATAAGTCTGAATCCAACAGTCAGACGATAGATACGAGTTGTTGCTGCTCTAACCTAGGACTCGATGTGTGAAGGGAAAATTGTTTGGGTTATCCACATGGTTGTGAAAGGGGCTGGTGGTGATTAAGTTATAAGAATAGAAAAAACTTCAACTTTTGAACTAGCTTTTGGGTAAGAGAGGACCAACACCACCCAACATACAAGAGGGAGAGTTTGGAGACTCTAGCAAGCTCTCTTTAATGGAGTGCATTAGAATACTTCTATACTACTGGAGAGGTTGAAAGTAGCCTTCTGTTTTGAGAGACTTGATTGGATGACCTAAGAGGATTTCTACATCCTTATTTATAGGGAAACTCTACCTCTTTTTTCCCTCACTCCTACTTAACTTTGATGTTACAAGACCCCAATAATATTTGTACATATGTCAGCATCAATCATTTTGGGATCGAATGACATCTTGTTTATTCTTCTTATAGATCAATGTAGAAGTCGAAGAGGGAGAGAGGAGGACTAAGATTGCGAAATTAATTTCATATACGGCTTATCTAATTTAAAACCAACCAATTAGTTGTAAGCAAAGGTGTTCATGGATCGGTTCGGATCGGGTTTAGATATGGTATCAACATTATATATATTTGTTAAAGTTCAGTCCGACTCGAAATATGGACATCAAATTATGCTCAAACCCGCCCATATTTGTAATGGACAGTCCAAATCCGTTTAGGCCCACCCATTTTTTTTCTAAACAATTTATATTAATTTTATCTCTTTTTTTTTTCTTTTATTAAGTTCTAAAATAGGCATATTTTTAAATGTTTACACTATAATATTTTATATATTTATTTTTTATATGATATAAATTACATAATATATAAAAACAATATATTATATAAATGAAAAACGGGTCGGGATGGGTTCGGACCTTGATTGTTGGAATCAAGACCCGACCCATTTTCTAAATGGGCCTTATTTTTATGTCAAAGCCCATATTTTAGGCCTAATATTTTTGTCCAAAGCCTGCTAAATATGGGCGGGCCTTCGGGCTTGGTGAATAGCCTGATCCTTGAACGGGTCTAGTTGTAAGTAAAGAGATTATTTTGTATTTAAGGATCAGTGTGTATATATACTTTAAACTAAACATGTTCATGGATCGAATTGGGTCATGGCTTGAATTTTTATATTTTCCAGCTCGGCTCGAATCGAGCTCGAAAGCCCATATTATTTTCTATAAATATTAAATAAAAAATAATTTTTTATTAAATGAATAATAATTTAAATCTAGTCAAATCAAGTTGGTTTGTCTTATAAAAATTTATGTTTAGATCCGATCCAATTCGGATTGGACGAGTAAAGACAAGTTTACCTTAAAACTTAATGAGTGTAGAATTTATATCACCTGTTGTAAGGGAAAAGAAATCTTAGGATAGAAAGAAAAATATTGTAATTAATTTGCAACAGTTGGCAATATATACGAGGCTGTTTCTAAACAATTTTTTTTTTTTACTTTATTTTAGAAGAGAATTGGGTGGCTGTCTAGAGTTAAACCTGCCATCTCATACCATAAATTACAGGACCGATTGATAAGTACTCAGTCTAGCAATGATGGACTGATCTCTACATGTTTATATTTGTAATATGTATATTCATTGTGAGTGGATTTCCAATTTGTCAACTCATCAAAAAATTTATTAAATCATGAAATATTAATTGTTAAGTAATCAAGTCTTGAATAATTCTATATTCTAATTTAGTCTCTCTTATTATCTTAGTGGAATTACATATTTTAAAGAATTTATCATAAAATAAACATTGGGAGAAAGTAAAAAGAGCTAGGCAGAATTTGAGGATTCTCAATTGATTCATGCAATAACTTTTTGTTGTTGCTAAATCAATGAGTTTATTAATAATCAAAAGGTTCAAAGAGGACATTTGAACATCAAAGAACAACATGCCCACAAAAAACCGGATCACAAACAGGGAAACAAAAACATCCACCTTGAAACAGGACACAAGACAAACAACAAGAAACTCCAACATAACAATATCTATGAGAGCATATCAGAACATCACACCAGCAGATAACAAGCAAAAGCAATAGAAATCACCACCATGCTGAAAAGATCTCGGACCAATCCACCCCCGCTTTAGTTAAAGAATCAGCCATTACGAATGGCATCTCAATCTTCCCAAGCTTGACATTTTTACACTTCTCTAACAGGTTTAAAATGTGACATTAAACAAATTTGAGATTCAAATTTTAATATCTACAATTTTTTCTCTTATTTTTAAACCGAGATTTTTTTTTTTTTTTTTTAAAAATCAAAAATAGAAAGAGCCAGGTAAATGGTGTGAATGATTAGCTGGGCTAGACGTGCATGCAAGTTGGGACGAAAAGCAGAGAGATAGGGTTTGAGCGCAAAATTAAAGCAGAGAGATAGGGTTTGCATGCGAATCCCAAAAAAATTCAGATAGATTAGCGTAAAATTAAAGTTGTTTTACATAATTTTATAATTTTTTATATGATTTATATTTCAACAAACCGACGTTGAATTTAACAATATAATTGTACTCGTCGTGCACATAAAATTTCAAATCGATTCGATATCTCTATTATATCGATATCGATCGAGAATACTGTCTTTTTCAATATATATTTAACGGTTGAAAGTTTTTTACGTCCCATAAATAGTTAGACATTTTTAATTTACTCGAAACTCGACGTGCATAATCTACGTGAATAGAACATGAAATACGATGGTCGGATTAAATAAATATAAATCATATAAAAAATTATTAAAGTGTGTAAAATAATTTTAATTTTACACTAGTGTAAGTGGATTCCTTATTATATATATATATATATATATGTATATATATATATATATATATATATCACAAAATTAAAGTGGGGCATTAATGATCAATATTCCACATGGCATTACCCTATATCTCTTCACCCTCTTATCCCTTCTTCTTCCTTTCTCTAAATATTCCATTCTCACCACCAAACCAATTACATTTTAAACTCTTTGCTTTCGTTCATCCCTATCCTACAGTTTCATTATTGGGTTTTACTAAAGAGTGTCATTAGATATTCTTTAAGGTTAATTAATATATTATATATATATTTTTTATATATATTATCTTAATTAGTGTTATTAGTAAACCTACTCAAAGTTCGGACAGTCCTCTCGGTCCGCACTGGGTCGGGTCTGGGCAAGCGTTTTTCTAATCCAGGTTGACCTGATCCAGTCCGGAACACTGTTCATAAAATAAAAAATTATTTAAATTTAATTATAAAAATATATAAAAAAATAAAAAATATTTTTTATTAAGGATGAACAATAAATTCAGGCTTACGGGCCGGCCCGGGCCCTCCCAAATATGGGCCTGGGGAAGCAAAAAAAAAGTTTCGGACCATGGCTCGGCCTGACCCATGAGCAGGTCTAGTTATTAGGCATTGGTTAATATTTTCCTATTATTTATAGTAATGATATTGTATTAAGTGCAGTAATTGATAATTTTATTTATCATTTTTAATGCATTGATAAATATATTATTATCTATAGTAACTTTAAAGAGTGTCTTTAGAATACTTGTTAGCAAAATCCTTAATTATTTTGTTTTCAGCAAATTGATTTTTATTTTATTTTATGACTTTTGTTAATGAGTGTCTTTAGAGTATTTCTTGAGGTTAGTTAATAAATTATTTTTTTTATTATTTTCACTGTATTAAATGAAAATATTATTATATGTAGTAATTTTAAAAAGTATTCTTAAACTTTTTTTAAGTATGATTTAAGATTAAGATTAAACGATAAAATATTATTTTAAATTATTTATTTATTTAATACATTATTCTCATTAAATTCAACAAAAGATAATATATTAATTATAACTTTTTTTCTATAAATACTATCATCCTAATTAAGTGCTTATAGCTACGCACTTACTCTTAGCAACGTTTTGCATTTTTTTAAACAAAGAATAATGTATGAATTAACTTATGTTAACTCAAATCCAAATTTTAAAATAAAAAATAAACTTTATTTGTGAGTGTTTTAGACGTAAAATGAAGAGATAAACTAACTTATAATTGGATAAATGTGATGAAAAAGTTATTTATCAACATTCGTATGTATCTTGGGTAGGAAAGCAATTAAAATGTAATTTTTGAGTTTTCAATAGTTCAAAATTTGATTAGTTGGTAGTTCTTCATGTAATGAGATTCAATATTCTTTTCAATTTTTACCCCTCTTAAGGAGGCATAACATAATCCTTTTTAACTTTTCAGTGAATTATTATAACATTTTTAACCTAGTAATATAACATGATTAACCTATGTCTCAATTCAAACTACCAAAATTTTCACATGTTAATTACTCTAAGTTCTTTTTTTTTTTTTTTGGGACAACGTAATAGAGTTTTTTTTTTTTATTTTATTTGAAAGAAAGTGGATTCCAATATTATTCGTTTTTTTGGTGCAATCCAGTCTTATTCTTTAAACTTAAACTTGCCCAAGAGTTGGTTCGAATCGAACTGGGTATGAGATAGGATATTTCAAATTCGAAAATCAATAAAAATAATTATTTAAATTTAATTAAAAATATATAAAATAATATTTTAATATATTTTAAACAATAAAACGAGATTTTCAAACCCGATGGATCGAGCCGATTCTTAAACAAATTTTTTTACTCGACCTATCCGGCCTATAAATAGGTATAGTCCAATCATTAAATCTAATGCTTGGATGCATAATGCCAATTTCTATTATTGTTCTTCTTGTTTTATTCTCCCATTCATTTTTTTTTTGCATGGTGCTGTCTTATTGATGCAAATGCAATCAATTTAAACAATGGAAAATCTATTGTGTATTTATGGTAAATTGAGTATGACATTAGCAATATGGTAGGAATTAAGATGCGACAAATAAAGAGAAAGAACAAATGGCTTCCTACTATACGGGATTATCATTTTGTCCACAAAAAAGAGGAAGGCTGGACAACTGGCTATAATTAATTTTTGCAACCTTGACCACTGTCTCCAATATCATCTGGCTGCAATAAATTAAGATGCCACCCAATTTTATAGCTTACCCTGTTATAGACCTGCTCATTATCGGGTTATCCGTTTAAACTCAAAGTCCATTTGATATTTGAAATGATTTAGATAAAAATATTAAATTAGAAAAATGAATCTAGATAAAATTTAAAGTTCATTTTCTAAACGGACCGGACCTTGAATAAAAAATTTTAAACTCGAACCCAATCCGAATATTATATTATTATAATTATATTTAATAATAATACTCAAATCTAATTGTATAAATAAATCAACAGACAGAAAAGGACCCCTCGTGCTCAGCTCCAATCAGATTTAAAATTTTTATGGCTGGGTCCACTTTTCATGCAAAATGCACGAATTTCAACATGTTATTGGGATAAAACTAGAGGTGGCAAAATGAACCCGAACCCGAAAACCCGCCAAGAAAAACCCGAACCCGAACCCGCCCAAACCCGATTTGACTAAAAAGTCAAAAACCCGAACCCGAAAAAACCCGAACCCGAATAGGCCCGAACCCGAATGGGCCCGAACCCGAATAGACCCGAACTCGAATGAGCCCGAACCCGAATGGGCCCGAACCCGAATGAGCCCGAACCCGAATGGGCCCGAACTCGAATGGGCCCGAACCCGAATGAGTCCGAACCCGAATGAGCCCGAACCCGAATGGACCCGAACCCGAGACCGGCCCGAACCCGAACCCGAATTTAATACTAAAAATAAAAATAATCAAATTGTAATTAAATATTTTTTACATTAATTTAATTTTACATTAATAATAAAAAATTGTATTAAATATTTTTACATTAATAATTTAATTTTACATTAATAATAAAAAATTGTAATTAAATATTTTTTACATTAATTTAATTTTACATTAATCAAATTGTAATTAAATATTTTTTACATTAATAATAAAAAAATTAATTTAATTTTACATTAATATATATATATATATGTATTTCATATATATATATATATAATACACTTGCAATTGATAGCTTAACGTTTTCTCTTAAAATAAATAAGCAAACCTCAAATCATCGACTGAAAGAAAGTTCCCTAAACTCTATCTTAAAAAGAAGCAGAGAATCCACGAAAGAATTATTTAATTATCCTCTGAATCTTTTTTCTTGACAGAAAAATATCCTGGAGAATAAAGGGACAGAAAAATATCCTGGAAAATAAAGGACCATCAAACGCAACATGAAAAAAAATGTTTCCAGCTTCTAAAACAAAGTGTATACAAACAAAGTGCATAATACAAAGTCCTTGCATCCCACTCTAGGCTTTCCCGATAACTTTCAAAAGAGAATTCTTGTGGCAGTATCACCTCAATGTTCAAAAAGTAAAACCTACAAATTAAGATAAAAAATATTATTATAAATGAAACTTTTATTAAATGTTTGCAAAACTGATATTAAAAAGTAAAATATTATAAATTATAAACACACTTACAAATTAAAAGCTCTTGATCCTCCAAAAGATAATTAAAGGTGGACAATCTCCCTTCCAAATGTGATTGCATTCTTTTCCTCATCTAAAACAAAAAAAAAATATATATACTAAATCATTCAAAACAATATTATTTAAAAAAAGTTTCGCAAAAAAATAAAAAAAAAATCTTACCATCATATCCATATAACCAATTTCGAGTGGTAATCAACATTTCCGCATTTTCAGACAAAAGACAACTTCTCCATTTGTTGATAACTCTACCACCCATACTAAATGCTGATTCTGAAGCAACTGTAGTAACCGGAATGCTTAGCACATCCTTGGCTACTTGTGCAAGGATAGGATATCGAAATTGATTTTTTTTCCAATAATCAAGAATGTCAAGGTCCTTGTAGTAGTCCTCTCTAACTTCATCTAAATATATATCCAACTCCGATCTATTTGAATTAGATCGAGAATCAAAAGTACAAAAAGCCTATATTAACAAAATAAACAAAGTCACATATCATATATTGTGGTAATAAATGTAAAATAAAATAAAAGTTCAAAAATAACTAAATACTGAATTTTTAATTTTAATTAATAATTTAATAAAAATCTAGACAGATATAACTTACTCTCATGTCTTGATCAATGTCTCTTTGACTACTTCTTTCAATATCACTAGTTGAAGTAAATTGTTGCTCCCCAAATTGACCTCGATACTCTTCAAAAAGCTTCTTCATTTGTTCAAGAATACCTACCCACTTATTTTCATAGTCTGGACCCAACTGTCTGAAGACAAACTGCAACAGTTGCAACTTAAAACGAGGGTCAAGTATGGCTGCAAAAGATAGCACCAAAGTGTGTTCCTCCCAATACTTTGTAAACTTACTTTTCATATTTACTGCCATTTGCTTAATGACTGGATCTTCAGATACAAGTTCTTTATCAATATTTTTCTGAATATGACACACACTTTCAAAATATAAGTTGGAGGTAGGATATTCAGTTCCTGAAAACAAGATGGTTATATCATAAAAAGGCTTCAAAAATGCAAAAATCTTCTCAATCCACGAAATCTCATCATCTTCTGGAAAACAACTATTGAAAGTCTGATCTGCCCTTGCCAAATTTTTAAAGGCAGCAAGATAGTGGAAAAACCTTTCTAGCATCAAATAAGTCGAGTTCCATCTAGTTGGAACATCCAACCATAATCCCTTAGAATAATTCAATCTAGCTTGAACTACACATTCACGAAACTTAATCTTTCTAGCTTCTGAACCCTCAACATATTTCACACAATTTCTTACTTTCACCAAGCCTTCTCTAATCACTTCTAAACCATATTGAACAATAAGATTCAATATATGAGCACAACAACGAATGTGAAAAAATTGGCCATGACATACCAAAACATCTTGTTGTTCAAGTTGACTGCACAACATATGTTGCATGTTATTCATGTTACTTGCATTGTCCAAGGTGATACTAAAAATTTTTCTTTCAATTCCCCAATCTTTCAATAAATCATAGATGATGTTATACAAAATATTTGCAGAGTGTGGGGGTGCAACATGACAGAAATTCAAAATCTTGGTACGCAACTTCCAATCGGCATCAATATAATGAGCAGTCAAACAAAGATATCCATCAGATGTGCATGACGTCCACATATCAGATGTCAAAGAAATCCTACTTGAAACTTTTTCCAAACTAGATTTAAGCTTTTCTTTCATTTTCTTGTGTAGTTTCAAGCAATCAGCCTTGCAGGTATTCCTAGAAATTGATTTGAAATCCTTATTTAAATAGCAACATAAGGCTCTAGTTTTTCTATGTTCAACCCATTCAAATGGATAACCATGCTCAATTACACATTCAGCTATCATTTCTCGATAAACATCTGATTCTATCTTGGTTGATGCCCCTACCCCTACTTCACATTCACGCGCAATACGTTTAGCACATAAATTCAAATGACGTTTCAAAGCACTAGTACCTGAGTGAGTCTCGCCAATTAAAACCTTCTCACAATGTATACATTTATATCTAGCTTTTGAATCTCCACGATGTTGTTGATATCTCCTTTGTTCATCGGGTTCGAGCAAAATAAACTCTTCCCAAACTTCAGATCGCTTTCTTGAAGGAGGAGTAATGAAAGATGCAGCATGTTCATTAACAGACTCTTGATGACTAGTATTACTATGATCCATTGTATGTGGTTCCAATTTAAAGCTGCAAAAAATAAATAACTAAATGACGGAATTAGTAATTAGTAATTGCCCAATGGTGACCAAAATATCTATGAAAGAGAAAGAAAGAAAATTAGCAAAACTTGTATGAAAAAACGTGACAAAAAAGACTAACATGATATAATTTGAATGTACCAGTTGGCACTATCGTGCAAAGCAGTTATGTAAATATTTCCATAGTGTTTTTACATTGGGGAAGGTAGTTTCACTTATTCTGACTTAAAATTTTATTGTATATTTAAAACATAGTTTTGTTCTTCTTTTTATTGTCTTTTACTTTTGTCATAAATTAATCAGTCATTTACAATTTTACATTTATTAAATTTTAGTTTATTAAAACTTAGACTTTTAGTTTTTATAAAATAAAATAAATTTTATTTTTTGTTTTAAAATTAAAAAATAAAAATTATAGAAAGAAAATTTATTATTTTTAGAAATAAAAATAAAAGAATATATCATAAAATAAAATTAACTAAAATTTAGTTTTTACTATTTAAAATTAAAAAAGTAAGTATAATTTTTATGTTTTAAAATTAAAAAGAAAAATATAAATTAAAATTATATTGGGCATATGAAAAATATAGTTAAGGATCAAGAAAACAAAGATTGGAAGTTTGGTGAGTGCGGCATTAGTGAGCACATTGGTGGGGCAGACAGCAAGCAATATGGGCAATAATTCCTTTTGAAGCACCAGCTTATTCTCTTTTAATGCGGTTTTTACTACCATTGGCTGTTCCTTTACTCTTGTTTAGACCAGATTTGCGGCGTCTCATACGCTCAGCTGGGACATTGCTGCTCGCTTTCTTGCTTGGATCAGGTTGGTAGGACTTGTTGACGATCCCATATACTTATATTTGTACCTTTTAATGAGAATGCCATTTTTAAAGTTATGATATTCAAGGATGATCCTCCCATATGTTTCTGTTCACTGATTTTCATTGCTCTTGATCTGGAATGGAATTTATGTTCATGTAATTCAATTCAATTCCGGTGAGGGGGATTGGGAGATTCACTGTAAAAAGGACTTTGGTGTCTCACTCAAAAATTTGCCCAACAAAAAATTTGCCCAACAAAAATTTGCCCAACAAAATAAAAAGGAAAACGGAACTTTTTACATTATTGCCCTTAATTCCATTTTCTATGTAAAATTAAAAGTATTTTTATATATAACAAATTAATTTTTTATTCTTTTGGTGCTAACAAATATTAATTTTAAAAAATAAATATAATTAAAAATATCATATAATAGAAAAATTATAAAAATAATAATAAATTAATAATTTGTTTTTAGATATAAATATTTAAATTACGTAAAAATGATTACATCTAATATAAAATAAAATGATGTAAAACATACACGAACCCGAACCCAGACCGAACCCGAACCCGAATGGGCCCGAACCCGAATGGACCCGAACCCGAATGGGCCCGAACCCGAATGGACCCGAACCCGAATGGACCCGAACCCGAATGGGCCCGAACCCGAATGGACCCGAACCCGAATGGACCCGAACCCGGATGGACCCGAACCCGAATGAGCCCGAACCCGGATGGACCCGAACCCGAATGAGCCCGAACCCGAATGAGCCCGAACCCGAATGAACCCGACCCGAACCAGCCCGAACCCGCCCAATTGCCACCTCTAGATAAAACCATTCTCCCTTCCTCTTGCATCCTATTCCCCTTCTTTTTATTTTTATTTATTTATTTTTTTTTTATATTTTTGGGCGGGCCGATCGGATTTGGATGTTCATTTGAAAACATGGGTCGGACTTGATCATAAAAAATTACCTATATTTTAGGTTGAATCGGACCTGAGCATATTTAAATGTTATTAATATTTTGTTTGGATTTGATTCGATCCATGAACTCTCTTATTAGAAACATCGTATATTTTTAAAGATGATGAATTCAAATTTAATTTAATTAATTTATATAATTATTTTTAAAAATAATATTTAATAAATTTAGAATTCGAATTTAAGTATATGTGGGATCACAACCTTCTTTATATATAAAAAAAATTCTAGAGGTGATTGGTTTCCTAAAATATATTTCGAGAGAATATTGTTCTTTTCCTATTTGGTAAAGCCAAAACCTGCCATATTTGGTTAAACCCAAAAAAAAAAAAAAAAAACCCTAAGAATATTTATCTAATAAACGCCTCCTTCAAGTACCTGCCACACACTTGTAATCCAAAATACAAATTTGTGCTGTGTGTTTGATACACATCAAGACTCTTTGCGTCTTGACTACCCAAATTAGGGAAGATATTTCTTTTTCACTATATAAATCTCACTCCTTCAATCTCAAGACTCGAATCTGAGACATAAAAAATAAGATTTTAAGTTTTAACAATTACAATGTCTCCTCACAACCTCAAAATGCTTATGTAAATATTCTATAAGCAATAAGCTTAAGTAAACTAAACCAAAAGTCTTCTGATCTTATTTTTATCCTCAACCTTGTAATTGCAATATAATATAGGATGAGTCTATTTCCACAGGTTTGACTTCTTCCACCAAAATGTGCATAAATAAAAAGATAAACCTACATGAATTCAAGATTTAACTCAATTTGTTCATGCAACAATTCGTAAGAAATTTATTTATTTTGCTCAATTGGCACATTCTTAATCTCTGACAAAAAAAAGTATAGAAATAACCCGAACACGAAACAATTCAAGTTTTTTTTTTCAATCCAAAATGGCCAACCTAAAGTGACTAAAATATAAACCAATCCAACCAGTCCGAGTAGAGGTTATAGTCTGAAGAGGACCGAGGATTCAATGTGCACTATTAACAGATACCTGGATGAAAGTGTTTCAGTGTTTCAGGTTACAATGCTTGCCACAGCGACCTCAACCAAACCAAATAATCCTTAAGAGATGACATCCAATTTATTTGAGATTTAAATTCTCGTATTTATAACCCCTTTTTCTATTCCGATTATGATCTCTTTTATATATAAAAAAAAGAAAGATAAACATACATGTCCATAATCCAATTTATTTGAAGAAGAAAAAATGCGCATGGAAAATAGGGTTACCTTACAAGATATTATGATACTTTTATATGTGCCAGGCCAGCTATATATATTCTTTTGTCAATCTGACATTAAAAAGTAATGGATCATCCAGAGTGCACTAGAAAATGTGATTCCTATACCAATTCGGCACATAAAAAGTGGTCCATAAAATCAGTTCATATAGCATTAGTTGTTGACACTATCACCAATCTCTCAAGTTCTGCTGGTTAAGAATTAGAATCTGTTAGTAAAAATTAGAAATAGTTTCACTACTGCATATAAATATATATAAATAAAATCAAAGAACAAACAGATAACTATCTAAATTTCTGCATAACAGTATATATAAATATACGAACATAATATTAAATGACATATACTCACAGTTTCGGTAGAACCAAAAAGTTGAAAATCGAGTCAAGGTAGAACCTCTGACCTTAAGTCGATTATTGCCTGTCTATCAGATGCTTACAGTATATTGCAACTCGTCCCCCAGGCCTCCTCGATAACATTTCTGTCGAGAGCACACTCGAAGCAACACGGCAAACCAGAAAAGATGTCAGTCTTTCTCACAAGACAATATGCAAAAAATCGAGAATGAAGAAAATGTTTCTGATTTTCTAAAACAGGCACTGCCTCTGAGTATAGGAATGCAGGATACTGTTCTGACAAGACACATTTGTTGAAAAACAATTTGGTTCGGTGAGACATATCCTTTGGGATAAAATTGGTCCGAACAGACATGTAATGATCAGACATGTCTCTTGGTTGGAGGAGGCTGAACCGGTTCGATTTGGACCGAAAAAAATCGGTTGGGCAGTAAAAAATTAATTATTAACCCAAACCTGGCTCGGCTCGACGGCACGAGCGTGTGTGGTAGCCCTTTTTTGTGTAGGTTCTCACCCTTCACAAAAACTTGGGTTTCCCTTGGGGCCCAACCCAACATGGAACCTAAGCTTATATAAACTACAAGCTTAAGCCTTTCTTTGTTCTATATGGGATTCCATACCATACACAACATCAACCAACCTCTTCCTCTTCAAGTGGGTATCTTTGAGATTAATTTCTCATTCAAACATGATATCAATTGTGTACATAAATTATACACCGTGTATCTACTTACGACAATCTACATATTGATATACGTATTTCGTATTTATACACTCAAATTAACCTCCCCCACATGAATGGAAATTATCTGATTAAAACGACGAACTGACTCAGAATATGAGAGAGAATTGCTTCGAAAGTTTAGAAGATATTCCAAGTTGGCCGAAACCTGTGCTTGCAATTTGTATACACTGCGATAGCCAATATGCAATTAGTAGGGTACAGAGTAGTTTGTATAACGGTAAATCTCGATACATTCGTCGAAGACACAATACCGTTAGACAGTTGCTCTCAAATGGAATTATCTCCATTGATTATGTAAAATCAAAGGATAATATTGCGCGCTTACGAAAAGTTTTACAAGAGAGCAAGTAAATAAATTATTGAGGGGAATAGGTCTTAAGCCTATAAATTAAGTTACATAATGGCAACCCAACCTAGTTGACTGGAGATCCCAAGATTTAGGTTCAAATGGATAACCAAGTTATGCTAACTTAGTGTGAGCACTAGAAGAGTTAAACACTCTTATCCATTCCTATGATGAATTAGTGCTACCTGCATAGGAGTTAAGATAAGCTATGCTTTTAATGATTCTTATAGCTTGATAAAATCAAGTGAGGTATTGCAGGATACTCTTGATAAGAAATCACCTATATGAGTATGAAACGTGGCCATTTCTATGAGAATTGATAAAGCTAAATTCTCTAGAGTACTCATAGAAACCAAGACGTGTTTGGGCCCAAAATGGACACAACCATGAGAACCAAAGATGTTCGAAGAGGAATTGCGTGATACCTATTGTCTTAGTTTACACGAAAGGCTGAATAGTTCAAGTCCTCAATAGTGGAACTATTTCTAATTTTTACTAACAATCTTAAGACGATTATTGTCTGTCTATCAAGTACTTACAGTATATTGCAACTCGTCTCCCAGGCCTCCTCGATAATGTTGTTGTCAAGAGCACACTCAAAACAACACGGTGAACTAGAAAAGATGTTGGTCTCTCTCACAAGACAATATGCAAAAAATCGAGAATGAAGAAAACATTTTTGATTTTCTAAAACAGGCACTGCCTCTGAGTATTTATAGGAATGCAGAAGACTATTCGGACAAGACACATTTGTTGGAAAATAGTTTGGTTCGATCAGACACATCCTTTGGGATAAAATTGGTCCGAATAGACATATAATGATCAGTTGGAGGAGGCTGAACCGATTTGGTTTGGACCTAAAAAATAAGTCGATTGGGTAGTAAAAATTTAATTACTGACCCAAACCCGGCTCGGCTCGGCGGCGCACGCGTGTGGTAGCTCATTTTTGTGTAGGTTCTCACCCTTCACAAAACTTGGGTGCCCCTAGAGACCCAACCCAACATGAAACCTAAGCCTATATAAACTACAAGCTTAAACCTTTCTTTGTTGTATGTGGCATTCCATATCATACACTGTAAGCATAAACATAATTCCCATAATCTTTAGAATTTTCATGACTTCACATACTTTAAAAGAAGCACGTACCTTTGTCCATAATGCTTTGTGAAGAAATCATTATAACATAGAAGAAACTAATTTCTCTCTCCTAACCTCTTTACTTGATATACCACTTTGATGGAAAGTGTGTATGTTTCTTAGTGGGTGGAGAGAGGACTAGGATCCCTATTTATAGAGCATGAATAGGTGCCTTCCATCAATACACCTAATACTATCTCTTCAATTTCAATGAACAATAATTAAACAATCAATTAATAATCAAATAATATACATGTATCTAATAGATTCATTTACATGTACATGTAACTATTAATTATTAGATAAGATACATGAATTTGATAATTCATGTATCATATACATGTACATGTATCCATTAATTACTAGATAAGATACATGTATATAGGTCATATGGGTCATAAATTCTTACATTCTCCCACTTGGCCCATATGACACTACTTTCATGGTTTAATAATGTAATGTGCAAAATAACATTATGTTAAATCCTTTATCATCTCAATTATAACATTATACCATAATTAAGCAAAAAAATAATAAGATTCATGGCGGTTGTACGTCACTATATCGACATAGTCCCTATCCATGTATTACATACTAACTTTTCATCCTAACAGTATCTTTAACGAAGAGAATCATAATGGTTCAATATAATGTCTTTTTTGAAGACGATTCCTGTTAACATAAATCTAATTCAATCATGTATACTAATTAGAAGACAAGAAATATCAGAAACAATTTCATTATTGAGCTCAGAGTGTCAAACATAACAAAATCATAAATCAATAATGACGTCCAATAATACCCATTCTTTCAACATGCTTATTAATTGTTTTGGCTGGCAGTCTTTTCATTAATGGATCTGCAATCATTAGTTTGGTGCTAATATGTTCTATTGACACTCGTTGTTTCTGAACTTCTTCTTTAACGACAAAGTATTTTATTTCCATATGCTTAGCACCTTTAGAATACTTATCGTTCTTAGAAAAGAAGACTGTTGTCGAATTATCACAATAATTTTTCAGCAGCTTGGTAATACTGTCGACAATTCCAAGTCCTGAAATAAAATTCCGCAACCATAACCCATGAATAGTAGCCTCAAAGCATGCTACAAATTCAACCTCCATAGTGGATCCAGCAATAACAGACTGCTTTGCACTTTTCCATGAGATTGCTCCTCCAACAAGAAGGAATAAAGTTGGATCTATCCATAAGTAGATTTTCTTGAATCTATACATCCAGCAAAATCTGAATCTGAATATCCAGTTACTTTTAAACAATAAGATCTTCTGTAAGTAAGCATATGATCTTTTGTTCCTTGCAAGTATTTGAGAACTTTCTTTGCAAATTTCCAGTGATCCAATCCTGGATTACTCTGATATCTTCCCACCATTCCAACAACAAAGTTAATGTCTGGTCTGGTACATGTTTGAACATACATCAAACTCCCAACAACAGATGCATAAGGAATTGTTTTCATTCGTTCTCGTTCCAATTCATTCATTGGACATTGCATGTTACTAAATCTGTTCCCTTTTTGAATTGGAACAATTCATGCCGAACATTTATCCATCTTAAATCTCTCTAGAATTTTGTTGATATAGGCTTCCTGAGACAACCCTAACAATCCTTGTTATCTATCACAGAATATTTCAATTCCTATCACATAAGTTGCCTCTCCCATATCTTTCATTTCAAACTTCTTAGAATCTCTTGGTTTCTTGTAATAAACCAAGATCATTAGTAGCAAGCAAAATATCGTCAACATATAGAACCAGAAAAATAAACTTGCTCCCACTAACTTTCATGTATATACACCACCGATCAACGGTGTTTTATGTAAAATCAAATGAAGTTATAGTATCATGAAACTTAAAATACCATTGTCGGGAAGCTTGTTTAAGTCTACATATTGAATTCTTTAATTTACACACCATGTGTTCCTTTCCTTTAACTAAAAAACCTTCAGGTTGATCCATAAAAACCTCTTCTTCTAAATTCCCATTAAGAAATGCGGTTTTAACATCCATTTGGTGTAATTCTAAATCATAATGACTCACCAAAGCCATAATGATTTTGAGAGAGTCTTTCTTAGAGACCGGTGAAAATGTCTCTTTGTAATCAATGCCATCTTTCGGAGTAAAACCTTTGGTACAAGTCTAGCTTTATATCATTCAGTATTACCTTTTGAGTTACGCTTTGTCTTAAAGATCCATTTACAACCAACTCTTTTACAACCTTCAGGTAATTCAACGAGATCCCAGACTTGATATTGATCCATTGATTTTAATTCATCTTTCATGGCATCAATGTGTTTAACAGAATCATCACATTCTATGGCTTCTGAATATGAAACTGGATCATTATCAATTCCCAAATCAATTTCTGATTCTTGAAGATAAACCACATAATCATTAGAAATAGTAGATCTTCTTTCTCTTTGAGATCTTCTTAATTGTGGTTCACTTGTTGTAGGTCCATTATTGACATTATCATTTTGGAGTGTTTGATCATTTATTTATTGTTCTGGGTTATCATCAGATTGTTCGACAACCTTTGGAACATCAATTTTTAGAAGATAAGGGCAAAGGAATTTCTACCCTGACTTCTTGAATGCTAACATTACGCATTTCTTCACTCCCACTAATGTCATCGTTTTCAATGAACCTAGCATTTTTAGTTTCAACAATCCTTGTACTATGATTAAGACAATAAAATCTATACCCTTTAGACTTTTCTGGGTATCCAATAAAGAAACCACTAATCGTTCTAAAGTCCAATTTCTTTTCATGTGGATTATTAATCCTTACTTCCGCAGGGCAACCCCAAACATATAAGTGCCTTAAACTAGGTTTTCTTCTTGTCCACAGTTCAAAAGGTGTATTTGGAACTGCCTTACTAGGAACCTTGTTTAATAAATACATTGCGGTTTTTAAAGCATGTATCCACAAAGATAAGGGTAAAGAAGAATGACTTAACATACTCCTAACCATTTCCATTAAAGTACAATTACGTCTTTCTGCAACACTATTTTGTTCCGATGTTCTTGGCATTGCGTATTGAGCACAAATGCCACGCTTTTCAAGGAATTTAGCAAATGGACCTGGAATATGGCCTACTTCATCCTATTTTCCATAATATTCTTCATCTCTGTCTGACCTTACAATTTTCACCTTTTTATCTAATTGCCTCTCAATCTCATTAATATACATCTCTAATGCATTTACAGATTGAGACTTTTCATGCAATAGATAAACATAACCATAACGTGAAAAATCATCAATAAGGTTGATGAAATACTTTTCTCCACTAAAAGATGAAGTATCAAAAGGCCCACAAATATCGGTGTGTATAATTTCAAGAAGTTGAGTACTTCTTGTGGCTCTTTTCTTAGTGTGTCTTGATAGTTTTCCTTTAATACAATCAATGCACACTCCAAGATCAGTAAAATCCAAATTTGGAAGGATTTCATTCTTTACCAATCTCTGCATTCTTTCTTTGGATATAGGATCCAAACTTTGATGCCACAAGCAAGCAGAATTCTCATTAATTAAACTACGTTTAGTTCCAACACTATGATGCGATGTCATTAAGGATTCAACAAAACGTGATCAAGCTTAAGCTTATAAAGATCACCACATAAATATGTTGAACCAATAAATTTATTATTCTTAAATAAACCATAAGATCCATCATCGACTTTAAAAGTGATACCAGTCCTATCTAGTTTCGATACTGAAACTAGGTTACGATTAAATTTAGGTACATAAAGAGTTTGAAACAAATCCAAATAATGTCCAGTATCTAAAATTAAACGATAAGTGCCAATGCCTTCAACTGGAACTTTGTTTCTATCTCTCATGTACACAAAATTTTCACTTGACTTTATGGTTTGGATCGTAAGGAATCCTTGCATCGTTTTGGAAATATGAGCAGTAGTACCACAATCAATCCACCATGTATTATAAGGAACTTCAAATAAATTTGATTCAAAACTTACGTAAGCACAATGCTTACCTTTCTTTTCGAACCAAGCTTTACGCTTCAGGCAGTCTTTGTTCAGAAGGCAAGGAATTAAGAATGAACTGTACCAAAAAGTATTCATCCACATTCATCTCTAAAATCTTTAATTGTGCTGCTAATGTTGTCATTTCAATAACATGCTCATGCATGGCACGAGAACCATCAAACTTCATGGTGGTCAAATTACTCATTAATGTACTAGCAAGAGACTTATCAGCAGTTTGAGAACGCTCTTCCACAGATTCCTTAAATGCCTTAGCACTGTTAGTTTTGGGAAGAGTGGACTTAATGTTGTTTGCAACTGTCATTCGCATGAACATTAGGCTTAATCTGTTCGATCTTTCCCAAGAAGAATGGAAAGCTTTCTCTTCATCACTACTTGCATCAATAATAGCAGTGGGTTCATCCTTTTGAAGTGCTAAATCAAGATCCAAAACACCTATGTAAAACTAGACTTGTTCATTCCAATCGCAGAAATTTAATTCATTAAATAGAGGAACCGATGAAGCATGCGATTTAAGTGAAACAGGTGCAGATACTGCAAATACATATAATGCTTTGAGTCATAAGTCGTTTCATAAATAAATATGAAGACAAACATTAAATATATATCTAAGTTTTCCTTTGGGACATACTAAGATATACAAACATAAACTATAATGATATTTAATAAAATATCCTTAACATATGTATATAAGTTTGTTTTGCTATCTTTGTATATACAAAAACAAACTAATATAACATATCAACATTTATTATTATAAGAACAATTAATCAACCTTTGGGCGATTACTAAAACATCTTATAATAATGAACTTTTATTTTCCACAAATTAACAATTATTGAGTAGCATCATATCATATAAACATAAAAATTTATAGGAAATAAAAGATTCATGTGATTCAAGATCCATTTATCTTTTCAAATTTTGGTCACTTTGGTGACTAACAAAACTATTATAAAATTTTCATAATAATGGCTTTCTTAGAAATTTATTTTGGATCTGGTCACTTTGGTGACTAACAAACCCCTTTTCAAGTTTTGGTCACTTTGGTAACTAACAAAACTATCATAAAATTTTCATAATAATAACTTTTTTTAAAATTTATTTTGGATATGATCACTTTGGTGGCTAACAAATTTCTTTTCAAGTTTTGGTCACTTTGGTGACTAATAAAACCATCATAAAATAATCATAATAATAACTTTTTTTGAAATTTATTTTGGATCTGATCACTTTGGTGACTAACAAATCCAATCATATAAATTTCTTTAATTAATACAGTAAAAAATGATAACTCAATAAACCAATTATTGCGGAACATTCAAACATAAGCATAGAAATTCATAACTGAGAGAAACAGTAATTCTTAATGGAAATCATGAATTCTTAAACCATGCTCTGATACCACATGTAAGTATAAATATAATTCCCATAATCTTTAAAATTTTCATGACTTCACATACTTTAAAAAAAGGACGTACCTTTGTCCATAATGCTTTGTGAAAAAATCATTATAATATAGAAGAAACTAGTTTCTCTCTCCTAACCTCTTTACTTGATATACCATTTTGATGAAAAGTGTGTATGTTTCTTAGTGGGTAGAGAGAGGACTAGGATCCCTATTTATAGAGTATGAATAGGTGTCTTCCATCAATGCACCTAACAATATCTCTTCAATTTCAATGAACAATAATTAAACCATCAATTAATAATCATATAATATATATGTATCTAATAGATTCATTTACATGTACATATAACAATTAATCATTAGATAAGATACATGAATTTGATAATTCATGTATCATATACATGTACGTGTATCCATTAATTACTAGATAAGATACATGTATATAGGTCATGTAGGTCATAAATTCTTACATACACAACATCAACCAATTTTTTCATCTTCAAGTGGGTACCTTTGAGATTAATTTCTCATTCAAACATGATATCAATTGTGTATATAAATTATACATCTTATATCTACTTACGATAACTTATATATTGATATACGTATTTCGTATTTATACACTCAAATTAACCATTGATATTCAACAGAATCACCGTGTGCAAGCAAGCGCATGGAGTACTGTTAGATTAAATTGAATTGTTCCCAAATTATTTGCCTGATTAGTTGGAGGAATTGACAAACTAGCTAAGCTAATGGAGAATTCTTCTCCAAATGGGGTTGGGAAAAGAATCATTTTCAGTATTGATTGGTCTATCTTTATTCCTATACTTTCTTCTATAAGTCAAGGCCCTCAGCATATCCTCATCTTTTGACCCCTTTTTTGGTTGAGTCCCCCAAGCATGCTTTATATATATATATATATATATATATATAGATAAGGTTACAGTTTGGAGAAAAGATCATGCTGGGATTCGAACATCAAATCTGTTGAATGTCACCTTTTAAAAGTAATTACATAAACTGACTGAACTAATCTCCAAATTTCCTAAACACGCTTTGTCATCTCTAATCTTTTCTCTTTCCCTCAATGGAGGGACCTCCTCTCCAATTTTTCGAATCTAAGAGAGAAAATGATGGAAAGAAAAGAATCAACTACTCACCGATCTGTGACGTAAAATTCAATTGTTCATCAAATAATTGATGGTTATCTTCGTTCAAAATATTCCAAGTTGTGGCACCTTTTTTTTTTTCCCTTGTTTGTACATTTCCTTTTTTCCTTTCATGGATAATGTACCCACATCTATATGTATGGATACACATGATCAAATTGCCCGAGAATTTATGTCTTGCTGCATGAAGTTGTGATACTCTTCACATGGCCAAGTTGTTTATAATTCATCACAATTATGTGTGAGATTTGATCAAACTGACTTGACTTTATATTCTGCAAACTAGTTGATACATACAGAAACTGAAAGGAAAGGAAAGGAAAGAGCTAGTGAAAATAGTCCTCGAAATGATCTCTATTCGCTTAAACTTATCCAATTGATATATTAGAAAAAAATTTAAAAATAAAACATGTGATAAATTCTTAACCTACCTGAAATTAAAAAAATTCATCATCAGTACATAAAAAACGAATTTAATTTTTTTATTATATTATTTTTTGACACTTTTCTAAACAGCCATGGACCAGTACGCGAAGCCCATGGACCTGCTGCTACCATCTTCAGATAATGTTTGAGAACTTTATGGTTTTCAAATTTCAATATTCTGTTTTTATGGACCAATTACATACATAATTACATACTTATGAGCCAAATACATACATACAAACAGAAATATTTATATATATTTATATAAAGTTTTTTTCTAACAAGTATTTAAAGAGCAAATTTTTAAGATAGTTAATATTTTTGTACTAAATTTAGTTAACAATAAATTTCAATGTATTAAGAAAAAATATTACTTAATATAATAAGCTTAAAAAGTAACTTGAAATATTTGTTAAAATAGATTTAGGTCAGGCATGGTTAACATTTTTGAAGGTTTGTCTTAGACCCGGCCCAACCTGCCTTGTTAAGCTCATTTAAGTCTCTTAATCTAAATTTTTTATTGAAATATTGACATATATTTTATATTAATATTTTAAAAAATATTTAATAATAAAATATTTTCAGCTATCCACTGCATTGAACACAAACTTAAAAATCTTTGTCCAGGATCGAGCCAATTCAAGCCAGACTTGCAGATAGAGGTGTTCATGAACTGGGTCGGGTTCGGATTGAGTTTAAATATGGTATCAACACTATATATATTTGCTCAAATTCGGCCCAGCCCGAAATATGGTCCTCAAATTCTGCCCAAATCCGTCCATATTTGTAAATGGATAGTTCAAACCCGTTTAGGCTCGTCCTATTTTTTTCTAAAAAAATTAAACAAATATGTTTTTATTTATTTAATTTTAAGTAATTTTATCTTTTTTTTTATTAAGTTTTAAAACATTGACAACTTAACTTATTTTTAAATGTTTGCACTATAATATTTTTTTATATGATATAAAATACATAATATATATAAAAAAAAAAAGAGTCGGACCGGGTTTTGATTGTTAGAGCCAAGGATCGGTCCATTTTCTAAACGGGTCTCATTTTTTATCCAAACTCATATTTCGAGTCTAATATTTTTGTCCAAACTCTTTCAAATATCATGCGAATATTCGAACTTGAACGGATAACCCGACCATTGAACAACTTTACTTACAGACCTGGCTCATGGAGAGGCTAATAACTTATTTATGGTTTGGGGCCCCAAAAGGTAATGGTAAATATGGGTATGAAACTTTGCATGGGGCAAGGCAAGTCCAGGAATTTAAGGACTAACGTTAGTTTTGGTAATGTAATGAGATCCCAAAGCCAAATTTTATGATGGATGATCAACTATTATCTGTCTTAAATTTTGGAAGCTAATCACAAATTAACAAGAAGATTAATATGGCCTAATAGGCTACGAACTCAAGGGACGTGGATAGATATGTTCTTTGCAGTTTGAAGCCCAAGGTAATTTATGGATCTAACAATTATAGACTTGGGACTTGGGAGCAAAGTTGAGAGAAAATGAAACAAATTTACCTTGAACAATTATACTCTTAAATGAATCTTAATATATTTATTTTAGCATATAGATATTAATTAATAGATATGAAAATATTTAAAAGAGAAAATACAGCAGGCCTAGTAGCTCCATGGAGCTTTGTCTACAAAACCTTTTAATTAGTTGTCTTCTAATAGACCAAACTTTTTAATATTATGGAACTCTAAAACTTCGAAGAAATGAAGAATATTTGTGTTAAATAATAAACATGTGGTTACGAATAGTTGTTTATGAGTCGGATCGAATTAGGTTCGGATAGTAAAAATTTTGTTTGTTCAAGGCTTAATTTGATTCGTTGGGTCCGAAAGCCCATTTCATTATTAAAAAATATACTAAAATATTAAAAAAAAAACATTTTTATACTAATATTTATATATTTATAATTAAATTTAAATAAAAATATTTTTATTTATTAAATAGTAATCCGTGATAAAAGTAAACATTTATTAGCGTACCTCCAACCATAATTGTTTAAAAAACGACTTTGCTATAACACTCTTTTTGACTTGATATGTGTCTTCTAATTTATTTTCTGTCATTACCTTATATAGACTAGACTACAGAGACCCATAGGTAATAACTAATTAGAGTTAATTTCTATTATCAAAGAATCTTTATTCTAAGTCCTAACCAGTTACTGAGATGATGAATAATTATTTTCAAATTTGCTATCACTAGATTAGTTTAACTTAAATAGGATTTCTTCATATAGTATCACTTACATAATTATTAAAAAATTAAATATTTATCTTAGCCTACTAAATAATCATATAGGCTACATTATTTTCTAATAATCTGGATCGGATCAATTTGAATTACAAATATCATATCTCAAACTCAATTTGATTCAAATTGGACTTATCGAATCAGACAAATAACTCGATTCTTAAACGGATCTAGTTACGAAGGAAACAATATGTCATCCACTCTAGGATAATAAATTGTAGACCAACCCTTCCATGTTAATGCCAAAGAAATTGCACTTCTATGTTCTTCCCCTTATTCTTTCCCTTTTCTTCTTAAAAAAAACTGCAACGATCTCATTTTCAAAATTGAACTTTTTTTTTCTACAATAATTCTTAGGTTATACATTTACGTGTAAATATTATTTAATTAAATATTTGATTTAATAATAAGTGCATTAATCTTTTGTTTTATTCAGATAATTATTCAAGATTCAAATCTCTTTGTTGAAAATTGTACCTCGAATTCGAATAGAAAAATATTTACAAGTGTTAATGAAATTGTTCAACATCGCCAATGCATCTGTTTTAATATTTGACCCAAAAGCCGTTTTGAATATTATTTCACCTTATTATATTTGAGATTGAGAATCGATGCCATCTCAGAAGGTTAAATGGACCGTCGTCAAATTTTTATTTCTTTATACAATAACAGTGCAAATTATATATATATATTACTTAATTTATTGATTGCTTGGAATTTTCTTTTTTTAAAATAGTCGAAATATGTGACTATAATTTGATACATACTATTTCAGCTAGATATATGCACATCCATTACGTGGATAAAAAAAACATTATACGAAAAGAATATCAATAGTTTTTTAAAAAGTAGATAGTTTTTTTTTTTTTTTATCTAGGAAAAAATTAGTGATTTTTTAAAATTATATAAAAAATTGAAATACATAAATACTTTTGTTGTATTATTTTATATTATAATTTATTTGATTTTTTTTTTTTTTACTTTTCTCAATTTAATTAATTTTACTTGACTCATAACATAAACTCAATAAATTTTTTTAATATTAGTATAGATTTTCAACTTTCCTTTTTCGTTAGATTAAGATTAACTCTGAAGAAGTGCTGATGAGGGGAAGTTGGTAGATAGGATGCAAAATAATGCCAATGAATGTAATTATCAAAAATAAGGAAAAATAGGGAAATTTAACCAATTTCTTCTTCTTCTTTTTGTCTAATCCTGACCAAGTTATACGACGAAAATGGACAAAAATTTATCTTCTTTCATAAGTTAAACTCTTCTCCAAATGCTGTAATTAAGTCTTTACAGGAAGATTTGTGAAGTGTTGCTAGAATTAAATCCCGTTTAGTTTAAGCGATTTCACCGCTCTCTTGTACTAAAAAAAAATCATCTTCATTCAATTCCTACCATCTTTCCCTATATTACTGTATTAGAATTCAAATCCACATTGTTAAATCTTGTAAATGTTTTTTTTTTAGGTTTCCTTTGATAAAATTCAAATTGATAGATATACAAATTAAGTATAAGAAGAAGCCAATATAATTATAACAACAAGAAGAAATTAATAAAAGAATCTTAACAGAAATAATATCCCTATGAAAAAGATAAGTTTAAAGAGAAGTCCCCTATTGAGTGAATGTCCCATTAAATTATAAAAAAACAAAGAACACCCTCAAAGATGTTGATATCATACTTAGATTCGAACGAAACTCAACCTGGCACAACCCGATTGACCTCAAAAGTTAATATATATATATATATATATATATAAACTGGGAAAAGTAATTAACAACTAGGTTACAACTTACAAGTTCCTTAATTTACCCAGATAGTTCTCGAGTAGCTATTAAAGTCTTGTAAATCTCGTAAACCAACCTTTCTTCAAATTCATTGTTGGAATAAACCAAAGGGACTTTTCGAGCTTTAGGAATCCGTTTTCCTCCGAATGTATTCTCGGTATTCAAGTGACCAACATTTCCAGCTAAATTCATCATCATGTTCATATAACCATTTTTGAGCTTCGTCAAAAGCTTTATAGGCGAAGCAATAATCTTCCATCGCAGCTTTGGTATCGCTTTGATCCTCCAAAACCTTCGTGATCCCCCTCCAATCCTCGTGATTTTTACGTTCTTTTTGCTTTTAATCACTTCACCGTTGAGTCTTTGGTATTTCCTTCTTCTCCAGTATCTCTTCAAGGTACCAGGAAATGGTTTTTGAAGCAACTCCGCCATTTTTTCAGAGCAAGGAAAAGATAATCTTGAGATGGCTTATAATCCAAGATCAGCGTTTTATACATAAAAAGTTGGTGCAATGATTTCATTAGAAAGAAATTGAATATTCTAAGGGCGAAGAAAGTCAATTACTTTTAAGGTCAGCAAAATCGGTTTTGACTAATAAATTCAATTTTAGGAGGATTTGATGCAATCGATTTTGTTTATCTTAATGGAAAAAAGTTTTATAATTGAACTTGATTCAACTCAAATGAAAATATATGATTAAAATAAAACCAAAAATATATTGGTATGAACTATGAAATTCAACCATAGCTATTGGTTTTTGAATGCTTAATTGGTTTTTGCTTTTAGTTGAGCAGAGTAAATAATACCAAGCTAAATTTTGAGTAATTTGTAAACAATTATTCTGTTGACTAAAAACATAGGGCTAACTATGTAACTTAGAGGTGTTCATCTGATCATCCATCCAAGTTCGTAGGCTCCCAACTCGTTCGTGCCTGGTTTGGATAAAAATGATTAGGTTCCAAGTACGATCCATCTCAATTAGAATATTTTATTAATAAATAATATATTTAATTTAATTTTAATTCAAAATATTTAAAAGCATTAATATAAGCCAAGGACTGGGTTCGAGCTTGAAGTTAAAAATTTATATGTGATTTAATCTATGAACATCTCTAATGTTACCCGAAAGTGATAAATGTGAAATGAAATTTGAGTACAGATTTTAATATCACCTCTTTTTTATACTATAATTAAATCTCACATCTCTTGTCCTAAAATTCAAAGTCAATTTTGAAAATGAAGTTTGAAGTTAATTTTTGGAGTAGCTTATGCACTATATTATATATAATTAAATAGAATTAAAACACTGGTTGTTGAATTTTATTTGTAGGCAAGATATACGCAAGGCATTAGAAAAATAAAAGGAATTTAAGACTGAATTCATCTAGAAATGTTTGACTATTGTAATAGTATACAACATTTTTTAAATAGAAAGTGGATTTTGTCAAGATTTTTAAATTTCCAAGTATTATAGGGATGAATAGAAACAAAATTTGTTCAAACTGGGTTTAGAAATGGAGGCTTGTTTGTAGATCTGATAATTTGTGTATTCGTATAGTGTTTATATATTTTATTGTCTCATAATCGTGTTTAAGGTATTTTAAATTTATATAAATTTTGATACGTTAATAATTTGTATTATATAAATTTTGAGACATTCGTGAATTCGTGACTTGTTCGTGTTATTTTGTGTGTGTCGTATTTTAGTTATTTTTTCGTGTCGTGCAATCATATCATGTTTAATATTGCCAGTTCTACTTGTTTTTTCCGGTAACTTACTGATTTATATGCAATCATGACCGTTGAAATTAATTCAAGATTGATTTAGAACAATGTTGTTTGATAAATAATATTAAATAATTCTTAATCTTAACTTATACCATGGACTTTTTTTTTTCACACAAAGAATTCGATTCGCTGAATTTAATGGTTTATTCATGTATATATGATAATATCTTTCAAAATCAATTTGATAATTTATAATCTTTTGATTATATATATATATATATATATATATATATATATAATCCATGAGTCCAGATTAGTGCTATGAGTTTTTCAGTTCAAAATCAATCCAGTCCGAGATAAAAATTATTATTTTATTAAAATAAATAAATTATTTTATTCTTTATCTTTTTTGTCTCATAAAAACGGCATATGATTAATTATCTTAGATTAGTTTCTAGTTAGAAAAGCTAAATAAAAAAAATCATATATTCTTAATTTTTTAATTATCCTCAATTATAATTAATTAGCAGAGATATCGGTTGGATTAGATCGGTTTAGGTTGGATCATATTTCAGAGCGGGTCATTTCGAGTCAAAGAAAAAATGGACCATTTTCGGATTAGCTAATCTTAAGTTCTTAAATTTGGCATTCGAATCTAAATTTTTGAGTTTTGGTTTTTTTTTTTTTACTAGGGTCATCGGGTTCAATCCATTTTAGATTAAAATTATTGAGTTTTAAAATCTAATCAATTCAATTTCGGTCATTTCGAATTATTCTTTCAAGTTTTTCGTTTGAATCATCTCGAATTCGGGTTAATTCAAGTTCGAGTTGGGATAGTTAAAGTTATTGAATTGTTTGATCAAATCAAATTGTGCTGAATTCGAATTCAGACGAATTAGATAAAATTTTTGAATTCGAGTCAGTTTTACCAACTCTAACTATAATTATCCAATTTCTTTTTTTTTTTTTCAAGTTAAAGGTAATTCGGAAGAAAAATTAAAATTAATAAAAATCAGAATTCAACTTAAAATTAAACTTTGTAGAAAATAAAAATCAGACACAATATATAAACGAAAACCCTTTGATGACCGTCCGTGATTCTCACACTTCTTCACCATACACTTTTAAATGGGTCTCACTTAACTCACGGTCCGTGATTCACACTGAGAATCACGGACAATTGAGAGCCACACTTTTAAAGAGCAAACCGGTAACTAGCTAATCCGGTAAAACTCTAATGAGTCCACAATTTTGCTTGGCAAATTATAAATTCTTGAAACTAGAGAAAAGATCCCGCTTCGTCGGAATACTTTTATTTTTTTTAATTAATAATAATAAATTAATTTTAAATTATATTATATTAAATAATAATTTTTTATTTTAAAATTATAATAATATTAATATAATAATATTTTGTTAATTATGAAAATTAAATTATATATTTATAAATTACGTAAATAAATGTATTTTCAAATGTTATTTATATATATATATATATATTTAAAAATATTTAGACTTTATTGTATATTGTATATTTTTATTTATACGAGGTAAAAAATAATAAATAAGAAAATAAAATTATGGTTTGTATTTTATTCTCTCGTAGGATCAATTTTCTCACATAGGTTAGCAGCAAGTTCGTTTGTTTTTTTCCCGAGCAGATCGGGTACGGATCCTAAATCGACCCACCACTCAACGTGCTGACTTATGCCTTTAAATACATCATTTAAAATAAAAATAAAAAAAGTTAATAAAATAATTTTTTAAAACTTTTCTACCTAGCCGATCAAGTATGGATCCTAAACCAACCCGCGAGTCAACGTGCTAACTCACCCTTTTAAATACATTATTTAAAAATAAAATAATAATTAATTAATAAAATAATTTTCTTTTTTTACTTTTTTTCGTGCAGATTGGGTACGGATCTTAAATCGACCCGCGAGTCAATATGCGGATCAACACCTTTAAATACATCATTTAAAAATAAAATAAAAATAATTAATAAAATAAATTACTATTTTAATTTTTTTTCAAATGGATCGATTATTATTTTTTTCACCCACAGAATAAGTGTGACATAATCTAATGTATATAAAAAATAGTAAATTGTTTATAAAATGCTTATATTTACTTTAAATGATTATATGTCAGTTTGTGATATAAATTTCAAGTTTAAATAAGATAAATGAAATTAAAAATATATCTAATAAATTAATTATTAGTGTATTATTGTGTAATCGATATATCACGTATATTCAAAGAAACATTGCTTAGGAATACAATTTAAAAAATAATTAAAATAAGTAATTTTTTGTTTAAGTTATTATATATATATATATATACCATAAATACTTTTTTATTTTGAAAAATTATATTAGGTATATAGTCTTACATAATTTAGTATATATATATTTTAATTCAGGTCATTTAGGTTGGGTATTTTTTTATTTGAGTTGTTTTATCATATATTTGGATTTCAAGTAGTTTTAGATCGAGTTATTCTAAATTCGGATAACTATATATATTGAGTCATTTTAAACTCGTGTCGCATAGATTGAATTATTTCGAGAATCGAAAATTTATTATTTTAAAATTTAAATTATTACGAGTTAAAATTATTTAAATTTTGAGAAATTTAAAATTAACACTTTCCTTTTATCTTATAATATGTCTTACTTATTATTATTATTATTTATATCAATCTCACTTTTGCAGAAATATTATATTAAGTTATTCTTAAAATTTTAATCTTATGGATTTAAAAATATCATATTAATTAGATAAATTTTCATATATTTATTAAATTAAAACCTTAAAATATCAATAATATTAAATAATAAATTATCATTATGTTAAAAAAATTTTATTTTTCACAATAATAAAATATATTAACAAATGCATAAAATTTAAATTTAATTAATGAAAATATATATCTTATTAGTATTTTTTAGGTGTTTCTGTATTCACATTAATATAATTTTGCTTAGAAAAAAAAAAAATTTCATTTAAAAACGGTTGGCCAAAAAGGGTTAACGAAATTAACCGGTTATAAATTTAAAAGTGTATGGTCAAGAAGTGTCCGTGTTTCCTTTTGAGAATCAAGGACGGTCATCAAAGGGTTTTCGTATATAAAAGGGAGAGATTAATAATTAAAGTTTATACATTTGAACAATTTTAAGTATGAAGAACATGGCTCTCCCATGTGCAAAATACACGGGGTTAAACTGGAACCTGTTTAAACCCGGTCCATAGACAAACTAGAATTTCTCCGTGAAAGCCGCCAGAAAGTGGAGGAAAATGTATTAGGCCCTGGAGGCGGTGCTGGGATTGGTTGTGGGGTTGGAGTTGGGTTTGGTTTGGTTTGGTGGGGGAATTGGGTATGGTGGGTGGCTTTGGAACCATTTGAAGCTTCTGTTTGGGGTTGGGTTTGGATTTGGATTTGGATTTGGACAAGGGATTGGCTATGGTTTTAGTTTATATAGAATCTTTGGAATTCTACTTGTCTAAGGATAGTTCAGATTCCAACAGAAATTTTTAATTGCTTGGGAAAGAAAAGAATGCTGTTATGTTTCAATTGTCATGAGTAATAATTTGACGAGGCTGTTGTGCACACTGATGAATGTAATTGGTTTTTCGTCGAAGTTGCAGTCCAGGTGTTTGATATATTGTCAAGATGTAGATAATCTTTTAAAAGAAAATAATATGACTGAGCCAATGTAGCTGTTTTTGACCGTGATTTTAAAATTTTTTCTGTTGCTCTTAGGGTTTCATAATTTGTTTTTCATCCATCTATAATCAACTTATTTCTTTTAGTAAGGGGAAAAAGGGCATATACAAGAGAAGAGACTAGGCCAACAGTATAGTAGTTGATGAAAATAAAATACCAATTATCCAAGAATATTATCGGTTTTTTTAATCAGAATATAGTCATTTTTTATTTATCGAAATACCATTATTTTTAATTTAATTCTCAAAATTCGTTCGTTTTAAAATTAGCTGAAAAATCGCCATACCATGACGATTTCTCAATGTGAATTTGAAAGAAAATTCAAAAAACACAAAGAAAAATAGCCATGAGGGATGACGATTTTCCTTGGTGGTGTATTTAAAAAAAAAATCAAAATATACCAAGAAAAATCTTCACCCCATGACAATTTCCCTTGGTGTAATTTGAATTTTTTTTCAATTACACCGAGGGAAATCGCCATAGGGGTGGCGATTTCCCTTGGTAATTTTTTTTTTAATTAAGTTTTTAATTAGTAACGGTTAAATATATATATATATATATAATTTGAAGGCAACGGTCACTTGACCGTTGCCTTCAAATTCCCCCCCACACCCCAATTATCTATAAATACTCCCCTTCATATTTTTTACAACAAAATTTTATTCTTTCTTCTTTCTACAATAAAAATTTCTTTCTACAACAAATTTTCTTTCTACAACAATATTTAAAAATGGTATCATCATCACTATTGAGATTGCAAGAAAATCACATATCCTCGGTTATATTTAAAGAGGTAAGTAAATTGTTGTAATATTATTTGTATTACATTATCAATTTTTAGTAATTTTTTAATTATTATTATTTTGTCATTTTATTGTTTTATAATTTTTATATTGTTTAATGTTTTAATTATTATAGTTTTATCATTTTTTTAATTATTATTGTTTTATCATTTTATAGTTTTATATTGTTTAATAAATTTTTAATAATTATATAAATAATTTTAAAATTTTTAATTATTATTGTTTTTTCATTTTGTCATTTTATAGTTTTAGAATTTTTTATTTTTTAATTATTATAGTTTTATAATATATTAATTTTTATAATTGTATAATTATTTAATTTAATTAATTATCAACAAGATACTCGTCGCGTGTTACGTTCGAGAAAATTTACATTGGAGGACCCGCATCCATCTATTATCAACCACTTAAGAAGAGCTGGATTTTATCACGCAACTCAAATTCGACGATTTTTGCTACAACTCGATTTAATCAGTGCGTTGATCAAACGATGGAGACCCGAGACGCACTTTTCATTTTCCATTTGGTGAATGCATGGTAACTCTAGAAGATGTTGCGCTTCAACTTGGACTTCCGGTCCATAACGATGCAGTTACAGGCGCAAGCTTGCTAGATTGGAATGAAGAGTGTCAAAATCTATTGGGCGCAGTACCTCCAGATGAGTATGTATCTGGCTCAACGGTGAGACTAAATTGGTTGAAATCCTTTCAAAATCTTTCATTACACGCAACTGAAGAACAGATACAATATGCTGCTAGAGCATATATTTTACGTTTGATTCGAGGATTACTAATGCCTGACAAATCTAGCAGTCGGGTACATTTAATTTATCTTCCATTACTACATGATTTAGAGCATGCGGCAAATTATAGTTGGGGTTCTGCATGTTTGGCGATTTTGTATAGAGAACTATGCCGGGCTACAGTTCCAAAAAGCCATGACATAGGTGGATGTTTAGTGCTTCTACAATCATGGGCTTGATATCAGCTGTCATTTCTTGCTTTGCGCTTGGATATTTCGGCTGTATACCCCATTGCAAGCAGGTAATAATCTTTACTACTTTATTAATTTTCTATGAATTTTTATTTTTATAGGTCTATTAAGATTCTATACGCATTTTAACAGGTGGAGTAATTGTAGAGATCTTACCGAGACTCCGACCGACCTTGCAAGTATAAGATTGCGACTAGATCGAGTAGGATATGATAAGATAAATGTTTCGATTGTTACATTCAAGTATTCTTTTATTTAATCCATATGAAACTAATAATTTGCAATAATTATTCGTAGTTTCTGTAGATGCCATATTCTTCAAATGAAATTATGACATGTCTCCCATCGGATGCCTACAATAATTGTAATATATGGAAAGCAAACACAGCATTGATATGCTTTTCATATGTAGAGTGGCACCACACGGACAGGGTGTTGCGACAATTTGGGATGCAACAACCAATTCCGCAAGCACCGGTGAACCTTGATAAGGTTCACAAGATCGACATGCGTGAGCGTCATGAAGAATTCTGGCCTGGGAAGCATGAACATTGGATCCATTGGTGGGATATACGTTCTCAACGAATTCCGACAGGTTATTCGATTGGTGGTAATAATTTCAACTCATCTGATGATTACATAGGATGGTATAAAAATGAAGGTCGGCCTTTTGTTTGTCAACCGTTGGTGTATGAGGATGTTAAGAGTATTCCATTTACCGGACGAACTTCAACTCCAGTCCCTCCTACATAGGAAATTTAAGTTCCTAGACCTAGCCGACAACGTGGGCGGACACGTCAACTGGCCTCATCGGAGTTCACTGCACCGAGGATGTCATTTAGTCATCCTGAACATGAATGGGATCATGGGGTACCATCCAGTCATCGTTATTCCGTCAGTCACCCCGGATATGACGTTGATGAGTGTTACCGACCATTACCGCTAATGACGAGGTTAGATGACCAGCTCCCCATCCTAAGTCCAAGTTCAGCATATCTAACTACAATGTATCAGTTTGGAACCCATGCATCAACATTTGATGGTACATCATTTGTGGGTCCATCTAGTAGTCAGATTCCCTTTATGGGTGAACTAGGTTTTGGCTCCTCCAGCAGTAGGTTTCAAATTTTTGATACAGAAGAAATGGAGGATGACATACAACCAGAACCAGTGACGGTTACAGCAAGAGGTCGAGGTCGACTGCGAATACGTGCCACTGACGAGGTTGAACGACGGTTCCAACCACCATGCACTAGGAAAGCTCGACACTGTTACTCTACACCACGCAATAATTAAAATAAATGTACTTTTATCAATATAACGAGAATAATGTATTTTAAATTTGTAATATATAAATTTATATGTTTTGCATTTCATGTTATTTATTTTAAATTTGTTGGGAAATTAATTGTTATTTTTAATTTTCTTATTTATTTTGTTATTTATTATTGAATATATTTTTAAAAATGATAAAAATGTTATTTATTTTTAATTTTTTATTCAGCATATCTAACTAAAATGTTAATGTTATTATTTAATTTATAAAAATGTAATTTAATTTATTATTCAATAAATTTTTAAAAATGTTAATTTATAAAATTTCTTAATTTTATATAAAATAATAATCCAAATTACATGATAAGTAGAAAAAAAACTTGCATAACATTTTCCATTACTGGCAAAATATGTAAATATTACAGGTTTTGAAAACATGTAATTCCTTTATTGTTGATGCGAACTCTCCCCCGATGTGCCAGATTGATACAGACATTTTCGACGGCTATGACCTTTATTTCTGCATAATCCACAACGTTTTGGTTGGTCTTTCTCCCTGAAGTCCGTTTCATTATGAATACGACTTGATTTTGGTTGACCATGTGAATTTCTTCGTGTTTCTTGATTGGGACACACTTCTGGACCATCATATTGAGGCCAATAACCTTCATTTCCAATTGGTTGGAACTCATGTCTATAAACATTCAATATAGTTTCCAGTCTATAGAAATTGTCCACATATTACATGCAATCTACATGGAAATGTGCACAAGCAGCAACTACATATGAACAAGGGAACCTTTGTGCTTGAAACTTCCCACAGTCACACCACATGTCACTAAGCTTGACTTCGTACTTCATTGCAGGAACACCCTCTTGTGGATCAACTAACTCTTCAATCAGAAAATATTGATTTGCTCGCGTAAAATTAAGAACAAAGTGGAAGTTAGCTTTCCTGCGATTTTCTTGCATAGCTTGTGCGACTGTTTCACAGTATGTGTGCCCTCCATCCATAATTGCAATTTGCTTGTTGCCCATCTTAACAAAAAGTGCAGCCAACCTATAATATGTTGATTGCACTAAAGCAGTAATGGAAAGATGACGCATTCCCTTCAACACCAAATTGATTGATTCAGCTAGGTTGGTTGTCATATGGTCATAACGTCTTCCTTGATCATATGATTGGGCCCACTTCTCCTTGGGGATCCTATCAAGTCAATTAGCCGCCTCTGCATTTTCTCCATGAAGATTCTCATACATGAAATGAAAATTCGATCGCCTCAACTCGTATCCTGAAAAAAATTAAAAACAAAAGACTTGTGAATTTCAGTATTATTTTATATACTAAAGGAAATATAAGAGATAAAATAACTATGATTCGATTCCATACCCATGTTAACAATGTGTCGACGCAATTCCTTATTGTTAAACTTTTTCATAAAGTTAGCTGCAATGTATCGAATGCAGTACACTGAATATGCATGTGGAGGATTCCATCCACTACCATCGCGTCTGATCACAGCTTTGATGGCTTCATGTCGATCAGACATCAAGCATATGCCAGGCTGTTTTGTCACATGTCTACGCAAATTAGTGAGAAAGAATGACCAAGCCTCTGTTGTCTCACCCTCCACAATGGCAAAGGCAATTGACAGTATGTTTCGGTTGCCATCTTGTGCAATAGCTAACAATAATGTTCCATTCTATTTTCCATATAAGAAAGTACCGTCTATTTGCACAATAGGTTTACAATACGGATACCTTTCAATGCACGATTTGAATATCCAAAAGAGTCGATGGAATATTCTTTTACCCTGGACCAGTCGATCACCGTGATATACAGGTACCATTTGTAATTCCACAATTGTACTAGGAACGAAATGTTGCATTGCACCTAACCATTTAGGTAGCTCATTGTACGATCTATCCCAATCGCCAAAAACTCGAACAATTGCCTTTTGCTTTGCTTTCCACACTTTCTTATAGGAGGTGATGTATCCTTACCGGATTCGCATCTCAGCGATCAAAACTGAAATGGAGATCTCCGAATTTTCTTGGACCAATGACAGAATGCATGAACAGATCATGTTAGAATCTAATTTGCAATGATCTTGTGAAATCCTCCCGATGTGCAAGTATGAGGCTCTTCATATTTTCTAATCTCCCATGCCTGTTTCTTCTTCATAAATGTTGCCCTTATTCTCCAATTACACCCTTTCCCATACATTAGACATTTGGCATAATATTTGGTCCGCTCAGATTCAATTACTCTGTAATCTACAGAGTTTTTGATGTTATAGTGCTTAATAGCTAAAAGCACAGCCTCCTTCGTTGGAAATTGTAACCCAACACACAAATCAACTGTAGATTGATCAAAAGTCAGAGGTGTAGCAAATGTATGAGCATACTCAGGAAATTCTGGCACTTGTATTGCCTCCAGATCTAGGGTGTGCATATGGGATGCAGCCTCATATGGGGGAAGATCTCCATGAGTGTTGATCTCAGCAGCGACGACGTCTGGGTCAGAATCACTGTTGTCATCACTTGGGAATTCAGCATCCTCTTTCTGCTCGCTAAAGTCACCAACATATTCACCATGGACTCCACATGTCGGAACAGGATCAACACCAGCTGGCTCATCTTCGAGGGCAGTAGGAATTTTTTGTGAGACTAATGAATTATGAGACGTTGTAGCTTGAGATAACGGAACGACTTCTTCTCTGGGAACGTCGTATATAGTGTGAACATAGAACGACCCAGAATCATCATCTTCTGTGGGAAAGTTTTCAGTAGTGCGAACATTTGAATGCCCACAATCATCATGAACATCCTCTATGTCAGCATATAACTCAAGTACACCGACGTTTTCAAATGTCTCGTGAGCATAAAACATGCATCTGACATCATCATCATCTTCAAGTGGAAATGTTCTATATCGGACACATCCTTCACCAATAGAAAGAGGATGCCTATACTTAATCTCTGAAACTCTTTTTCTATTTCTAGCTTTACTTTTTGTATGAATTTGCAGTTTTAATTCCTCTAATATGACGTCTTCATCAACACGAAAGCGTTTAGGACGTTCGCAATCAAAGGTAGCACCTTCATCAGTATTATGAAATTGGCCATTATAGTAGACCAATGCGATCACTCTGTTGCTTATGTTGCGTACTAATGAAACTGAGAAGGATGCGAATAGAGGTATTATCACTCAGCAAAACAAAGAAGAAATAGAGAAGGATGAGAATGAGGAGGTATTAGCACTCAGAAAAAATCTGATTGAAAAACTGTTGTATGTGGTATTGTAAACCTTCATCAGTATTATGAATTTATAATGGTTCATTGTGTTGTTCTAGATGACAAATCCCATCCTTTGTAAAGGATGGAATCTAATTCCTATTTTCTGGCTAGGGTTAATTGACTGAAAAACTGATAACTCATTCAATGCAAAAATTGATAATAAATCTCATCCTTTGTATCGGACTGTTTAATAGTCTCATCCATTGCAGAAGGAATCCAATTTCAATATTTTCTGCAGCATTTGATTGACTGGAAAATAGCTGAAACCCTAACCCTAAATCATTAGTCCCATCCATTGCAGAAGGAATTCAATTCCAATATTTTTTTCAGCATTTGATTGACTGAAAAATAGCTGAAACCCTACCCTAAATCATTAGTCCCATCAATTGCAGAAGGAATCCAATTTCAATATTTTCTGCAGCATTTGATTGACTGAAAAATAGCTCAAACCTTAACCCTAACCCTAAATTATTAGTCTCATCCATTACAAAAGGAATCCAATTTCAATATTTTTTTCAGCATAAAATTAAAATAAGAAATAAATTTAATTTTATATAAAATTCAAATAAGAAATTAATTTTTAATTTATATAAAATTAAAATAAGAAATCAAATTTTAATTTATATAAAATCTAAATAAGAAATCAAATTTTAATTTATATAAAATTTAAATAATAAATTTTTATTTTATATAAAATTTAAATAAGAAATACATTTTTTTAAAAAGAAATAAAATTTTATTTTATATAAAATTTAGATAAGAAATAAATTTTTTTAAATTTTAATAAGAAATAAAATTTTATTTTTTATAAAATTTCAATAAAAATTATTTTTTACTTTTATAAAATTAAAAAAATTATAAAATTTTAGTATATATATTTTAAAACAATAAAAACGAACAAAGATAATTTTTTTTATACCCGTTTGTTACAAATCTCACATATAAAATTTAAATAAGAAATCAAATTTTAATTTATATAAAATTTAAATAAGAAATAAAATTTTTTATATAAAATTTTAATAAGAAATATATATATTTTAAATTTTAATAAGAAATAAAATTTTATTTTTTATAAAATTAAAATAATAAATTAAAGTTTATTTTACTTTTATAAAATTAAAAAATTAAATAAATTATAAAATTTTAGTATATATATTTAATAAAAAATAAAAAACAAACCAAGGTAATTTTTTTTATTTATTTTTTTATACCCATTTGTAATTTTTAAAATTAAAATACAAAATTTAAATAAAAATTGCAATTTTTTTTTATAACAGTTAGTATTTAAAAATTTGATTAATTTTTTTTAAAAAAAATACGCCACCAAGGAAAATCGCCATCCCCCATGACGATTTCCTTGGTGTTTTTTGAATTTTTTGTTTCAAATTGACGTTGGGAAATCGCCATGGGGATGGCGATTTCCCAACTGATTTTAAAACGAGCGAATTTTGAGAATTAATTTGAAAACAATGGTATTTCGATAAATTAAAAAAAAATTAGCTATATTCTGATAAAAAACCGAATATCATCACAATAATGCTTTTCTAGAAATCCTGGAAAGAAAAAAAAAAAAAAAGAAAAATCTAAGGTTTATTATTGGTCTTTAACCACTAAAACAAGACTTGTATAAAATGCGAAAAAAAGGCACAGCTAAAGGGCCCTTTGAGTCAGTCGCCAATATCAGAAAACTTGTTAATCTGAAGCATTCATCTGAGAGGGAAAACCTGGCATCATTGAATAATAAATGCCTGGTGAAATATGGTCGATGGTTGGGTCGTAGTAGCTCATTGAGGAATTAGCATTCATGTAAGCTGGTTGCATCCAAGAGGGATCATCATAATCAATCGGCAATGGAGCATATGTAATAAGATTACTACTACTAGAATTACCATCAAACTCAGGATATCTGATATCATTCTGCAGCATCATCATTGGACTTTCCATGAAATTTGGTCTATTGGAAAGCATCTGAAAACTCTGATCTTGTTGGATATGAGCAGGCTCTTGGTAGATAACAACTTCCTTTCCCTTCCCTTTCTTTAAGAACCCTAGAGAGAACAACTCCGACTCTTCATTTTTCTTGAACGACTCGTGTCTAACACTCGTGTCTGACACATATCCATACCCGATACTAACACCCGAGACCGAGTAATATAGACTGTCACCCAACATCTTTGATGATCTAGGTTCTTCTTTCAGGGCTTGTTTTGATTTAATTGCATTAATCACAGCATCAATCTTAGCATCCAGTTCAAAACACAACTTTTGAAGCTCATTCTCAGAGAATCGATTGATCATACTTTTATGATCTGATATAGCAAATTTCTCACAAAGTCCTTTCTTGTTCTTACTTGCAAAAGAATCACAAGCTTTTTTGCTATTACCTCTAGCAGGCTGCTGCTTGAACCTGTTGATGATTTGTTCAGCTTCCTCATCTTTAATATTATCAGGCCAAATCTCAGGTTTTTGTTTATTAAGTTCATAGATGATGAGTAATATCTTAATATCACAAAGAATTAATAACTCCTTTGCCTTCTTTAACAAATTTTTCTTTCTTTGTTCGAAAATCTTCTTACGAGCCTTCTCATTCTCTATCAATTTCATCTCCATCTTACGTTTGCCCATCTGTTCTGATATAATAAAAGTAAATAAATAAATATAGTAAATCAACGTACAAAAATCTGATGCGATAAATCATTCAATAAAAAGAAAAAAAATAAAGCCCACAAATTGATCTAGCATTCATCATCAAATACCAATTATCAGACCATTATCAGGTTCTCTGAAAGTTTTCTGAGCTTTAACAACTAAAAAAGTTGTCGAGTTTCTTCTTCATGTTTTGTTAAAATACGAAAAAAAAAAAAAAAAGAAAAATCGTAGAAACCCTAGAGAGAGACGAACAAAGAAAAAAAACCCACAAAAAAAGCTTTCTTTGCCACATGAATTTAAGAAAGGTAACAATTGAAAACCTCCATAAAAAGCTCTGGTTTTCATGCATTATATATGGTAAAACAAAGTAAAGAAGAAGTAATCCTTTTTACTTATTCATACACAGAAAGCATGCCAATAGTTTCCAAAGAAAAAGAAAAAATATGCAAATTTTTGCAGGTATAAAGAAGAGTTTAATACCTTGTTTGCTTTAATGGATGAATAGCAACTTCTTTTGAGATTCAGTACATACAAAAGCAAGGAGTTGCTTTTATAGATTTTTATAGAAGGAAGATTACTGGGGTTGAAACCCTAATTTGAAAGAGCAGCAGTGATTTCCTTAATATTTTGGGGGGCTTTACTTTAAGTAAGCCGGACAATTGCAGCCACAAGTTTTTGGAGAGAAATCGATTTTTTTATTTATTTATTTGAGAAATGTTAGAGAAAGTTAAACCGATGATATTTTCAATTAAATCTACACGATTATATTATAAAAAAAAATTAAAACAGGACACGGTATGAAAAAGAACACGAACATAACACGAATATATGAATGTATCAAAATTTATATAATTCAAATATTAACACGTTAAAATTTATATTAATATAAAACACGTTAAACACGATTATGACACGAGAAAATACACGAACACGATACAAATATACATATTGTCAGGTCTACTTTCAATTATCGGTTTAATTGGTCAAATTAAATAGAATGATTGGTTTGATTAAAATAATTTTAAATGTTAAAAAATAATATTAATATTAAATAAGTAATAAATATAATTAATAAAAATATGTATTTCATTTAATTGTATATTTTTTAATATAAAATTAAAGTTCAAATTTCATAACTTATAAAAAAAATAAAAATATATATAAGACCAATTTCTTTTTATCGATTGAACATGCTTTCCACCGATTTAATGAATTCTCGATTTTATACATCATATTGCACATAATAGACCTTCAAGTTTTGATTGAATCGGTTTGATTTGTGTTCGATTTTTTCATCCATGTCTAAAACTTGCATAATCGGATAATTTTTTTCCTTTAAGGGATAAGTTTTATTTATTTCATTCCATGATCCCATAATTTTGTTTGAAAATTCCATGATCCCATATTCATTTCATTCCTTAAATGATTGAAAATACATTTATTTATATTTTTAGTTTGAAAAACAGCTTCTTACTCTTTTGAGGTCTGGTAAGGAAATACATTAACACCTGATATGTCATTTAGTAAGGCAATTCTAAATTAAAAAACAAATGTACCAATTATTTTTTTATTTTCATTCTTTATATTACCCAAGAATTTTTTTTAAATTACAAATAATATGAATTTAATTAATTTCAAAATTATCTTTCATTACTTAGAAAATTAAATTTTAATTAAGTTATATTTTAATTCAAGTACATGTTAAATATTTTAAACTTATTTTTAGTTTAATTATATGTTAACTTTGAGGTAAATATATTATGCTATTTTTATTTTAAATAATTAATTTTATCATTTAAAAAAATAATGATAAAGGAGCCGATTAAAACAAAAAAAAAATGCTGGGGAAAAAGGAAGAAAAAAACTATTGATTTTCCTTTCTTGTGAATGTGATTTCATAAGTGAAGTTGATATTAATTAGGTTAATAACACTTTTAAATTAGTATTAGATATATATTTGAAGAGATTAGGATTTAGGACTATAGAAAGGGGGCTAGCTTCGGTGGAAGGAATGAGAAAATTTCAGAGAAAAAGGGAGGAAGAGAAAAGTTAGAAACAATTTTAAGTTACAAGAGAGAAGTAAAGAATAGTTAGATAAATACTAAAGTGGTTGGTGTGTACAATCAATTGAGATATCATCCTAGTGATGACTAAGGTGAGATTTGGTAATTTTGGAAAAACTATTAATAGTTTGAATGTCTTGAGGTAAGTGGCTTTTATTAGACCTGTTTAAGGATAGGGATGGCAACCGGTTGGATATATATATTTTTTGTAATATCTAAATTCGCAAATCTGTTTTAAAATCCGAATCCGTTTATTACTCGCATTAAATCCGAATTACTATCCAAATCAGAATTAAATAACATTATCCGTCGGATATCCGAATCGGTTAAATATCCGATTTCAATAAGTAAAAAAATTAAATAAAAATATAAAATCAAACAAAAATTAAGTTTACATTCAAATAAACGGATAATGGATTCGGATATCCGAATTTGAATCCGAAAAAATAACCGGATTCGCATATCCGAATCCGTTATCCGCATAAGTAATGCGGATTCAGATAACGGATATCCAAGATTTCATATCCGCATCCGCTCCGAATTCGCTGCGGATAGTAATTATAATATCCGAATCCGTAATATCCGAATCCGCAAAAAGCAAATCGGATAATTGAAAATATCCGAATCCGCATTATCCATTGTCATTCTTATTCAAGGGTCGAGTAGACTATCTGATCCAATAGGTTCAGTTCGTATTGGGTCGGATCTGGATAGAGATTTTTTCAATTCGAGTCAATCCGACCCGAATCATTGTTTATATAATAAAAAATTATTTTTGTATTTAAACTTAATTATAAAATATATAAAAAAAATTTATTTTTTAATATTATTTAAACAGTTAAATGGGCTGATTCGAGCCCGCCCAAAGCCGGGCCAAGATAAAGAAAAAATAAAATTTTCGTGCCGCGATTGAGTCCATGAACAAGTCTAGCTTTTATACCACTCGAGTATTTTCTAACCTAAATATATATTTTAAGAAATAAATTTAAACTATATTTAATTATCCTTTTTGTTGTTGTTAAAATTTGGGGTGAGCGTTCGATCGAATCGAGTGAAAAAAATTCGAGTTAGTCGAGTTTACGAGTCCTATTTTGTCAACCGAACTAAATTTGAAAATTTAGCAAATCGAGTCGAGTGAAAAGAAATTCGAGTCGAGTCGAATAAATTTATTCGAGTTAAAATAAATTTTCAATTATATTTAAGCATGATAAAACAAATCCTATAAATTTTCAATTATATTTAAGCATGATAAAACTAAATTTTGGGTAAATGAAATTGTTCAATTCTCTAAATCAAAATCAATGAAAATGTAAGCAAATGTCAAAAGTTCAAGGCTTATGGTGAAATTTAAATTGCTTACTCAACTAAAAAAATTCTAAAATTAGATACGGATACGTGAATACATCTTATAACTAATATAATACCATATATAAATATTATTTTTCAAAAAAAATTAAAAAAAATTATTTACCAAATTCATTTTAATTATTATTAATTTCAATATTTTGGATCATATTACTCGTAAAAGAGAGATAGAGATCGAAGAGAAAGAGAAAAAATGAGGGAAACAAAGGGGGGGCACAATAGCAAAGAGAGGAGAAAAAAATTGGATAAATTTGAAAAACATGCTGTCAATAACCAAATTATTGTTAAATGATATAATGGATAAAAATTATTTGAAAAAGAGAAATAAACAATTAAAAATTATTATAAAGGATATTGTTTTTTTCCTTTCTCCTCCATTAAGAAAATATTATTTTTTAAAAATTTTAATTAAAAATAAATTTAAAAAATAAAATATTTAAATATTTACTTTTTAAAATTTAAAAAAATAAAGAAAAAATAATTTTAGAAAAAATAATGTTATTTTTTAAAAAAATTTAATTAAAAAAATAATAATAGTTTTAAATTTAAAAAATATATTTTTTAAAATTAAAAAAAAAATTATTTTCAGAAAACTCTATTTTTTCATTAAAAAATAAATTAAAAAATAAGAAAAAAAGGAAGGAGAAAGTTTTTTTATCAAGGGTAATTTTGTCTTTACAATTTCCTTCTTAATAATTTTTTATTTTTAATTCTCTTTTTCAAATAAGTTTTACTCATTATACCATTTAACAATAATTTGATTATTGACAGCATTTTTTCAAATTTACCCAAGAAAATTAAACCATAGTTCAAAACGACGTCGTTTTGGATTTTACTATTCGGATTTTCGGATAACTCGAACTGTGAAATCTAAATTCGAGCTAAATCGTATAACTCAATTTTTTTATTCGAGTCGATCCGAAAACTCGAAAAACTCGAATAATTCGAACTATTTAAACCAAAATTTGAAATTTTAATCGGTTTTTTCGAATCGAGTCGGATTTTGCTCACCCCTAGTTAAAATCGTGAAAGGTTTATTAACTCTTATTTTGAATTATTATTGTTTTATATAAAATTCGGATAAAGTATGAGTAATTATTATATACTGATTGTTATAATGATTTTTAAAGTGCTTTTACGATATTAAATATCTTTTATGATATTTTAAAAATAATGATTTACCGAAAATCATTCTCATGATTGACTATGATTCGGATAGTAAGGCTTTGCAGGTGAAAAGAAAATTAAAAAATGAAAAATTAGAAAAAATAAAAAAAAATAAAAAAAATAAAAAAAATAAAAAAATAGAAAACATGAAAACATGAAAATTATATTATTTTACCATTATACCCTCTGTAATTTAAGATTAAAAAAATAAAATTTAAAAATGATGAATAATTTTGTAAATATGCGCACTTAACTCATATCTCTCATTTTTCTCTCTTATCATTCCAATTTGGAATGATTTGTTTTTATGTATTAGGGTGAAAAATAGTAATCTTTTTCATTTTCTTTCCTCTCACTTTCCTTTCTTACCAAGCGCTCTCAAAAATCACTTTCTTTCCATTTTTTCACCCTCCTCTTTCCATCATTTTATTTTTTCATTGTACCAAGCACACACAAAATCAATAGAGGTTAAGAATTGGTATAATAAGTAGTTTCTTTTTGGGACTTCGGTCATAGAGCGAAATGTAATTTCGAGCCTTGTCATTGGAGTAATCGTGGCTATACTCATCATGATTGAAAATTCATTATTGACATTAAATATCGAATGTGAATTGATTATCGAGTGGTGATGTTTGATTGTGTTAGAAATGAATAATGGGTTGGATTGTTGTATACATTTTGTTGGAGTGAGCAATAATTATCCTTGACTAAAGATGATTATGTGAATATTGAGTTTCCCTATATTATTAGATATCCCATGTAATCTGACAGGTAATCTGGTAAGCTGACTATTTGCCTTAGGTAGCGGTCTTAATTTTTTAAAGTAGTTTGTTTCTCTATGTAAAATTAGTGTATATATATATGGACGTACTGTGAATAATACAAGTAGAAAATTCATCAATCTATCTTTACACTTTTCTCTTTCATTGTGTTTATCAGTTTTTATCGCGGTATCAGAGTTAAGATCCTAAAAGCGATCTTTGCTAATCAGAAAACCCGAAAAGATGGTTACACCAACTGATTTGGTGGATCTTGAAGCACAAGAAGAAAAGTCTACGACGGCTATTCTTGAGGACTTGACAACCATGATGACTCAAGTCCTAACCCAAAACCAAACCCAGAACCCAGTTACCAACTATGAAACCGCTACTGCACCGATGGGTATCAAACTAAACGGTACCAACTATGCTCTATGGTCCCAAGTTGTCGAGATGTATATCTCGGGAAGAGACAAAGTGGGATATATTAATGGCGATCTCCCTCAACCTACACAAACCGATCCAACCTTCAGAAAATGGCGAACAGAGAACGCAATTGTGAAAGGGTGGCTGATCAATTCCATGGACCCATCATTAATCGGGAATTTTATCCGATTTCCAATTGCTAAACAGGTATGGGATTCAATTGGCACAACATATTTTGATGGAACTGATACATCTCAGGTGTATGAGTTAAAAAGGCGTGTGACCCGAATAAGACAAGCCGGGGGATCTCTTGAATCATACTACAACAACCTTCAAGGTTTGTGGAGGGAGATTGATTCCCGTTGCCCAAACCCGATGGTATGCGCTCGTGATATACAAGAATGGAATACTCTTTTCCAAGAAGACCGTGTCTATACCTTCATGGATGGATTAAATGACAGACTGGACAAGATTCGAAGTGATGTACTTCGACTACTGTAGACACCTAATTTTGTCCGAGCCCTTAAATCAGGTAAATTCTTCCTTGTACTTTTTTAGAATGCAGAAAATCTCTTCCTTGTACTCTAAGACTTTTTTTAGGAGGTCAGCATGAAAAGTCAATCCAAAAAAAGTCAACCCCAAAAAGTCAACCACTAAAAAAGTCAACCCTCAGTCAAAATCAAGATTCAAAGTTAATTGAACAATGGTGAAAGAATTTTTATAATCCGAGGTCTACAACGAAAGATATGGAGTTCGGACGATGGGTTATGGAAATTCAATGAAAAGGAAACCCTAATTCGGTAAATTTGGAGAAAAGTGCTTAAATGATCAAATTTGTCAAAGTTGGAGGTTTCAAATGTTATATAAGCAATGACTACGGGTATTGGAAAGGCCAATTGGAAGCAGAACCAAAGGAAGGGTCAATTTGGAAGGAAAATCGAAAATTAGGGTTTTTGGTGAATTTTGCAAAATTTGAGAAAATTGCAGAGATGGCCCGATTCGGTAATTTTGAAGCCCCTAATTGATAAAGAGTGAGTAAACAAAGATAGCCCAAGACTCAGTTTGAAGTAATTCTGAGAAAAGAGCCGATTGGAGGAAAAACGAGAGAATTCCCATTATTGAAAAAAAGGAAAAATCAAATCGGAGGGGAATTTGATCGTAAAAATTGTGCGTTTTTGGATCAACTCCAATTCAGTATATAACAAAGGCAACGGAAAAGGAAAATCTGGAAATCGAACCTGTTTTGAGTAAAATCGAGGTTTTGGGGTTAAAGGGCAATCTTGGAAAATTCGGGAAAAATAGGAAACGATCTCGGAAAATTACCAAAATCTCCAGATCTGAGTTTTATATATTTTGGAAGAGATTGGCAAAGAAAAATTCGGAATCGGAGCTTATTTGAAAAATGAGAAAATTCGGGTGCACTAAGCTTAAATTCCAGAAGATAAATCTAGAAAAAATAGGAAACGAGCTCGGAAAATTACCAAAACTTCCATATCTCAATTTTATATTATTTGGAAGATATTGGTGAATAAAAATCTAGAATCGGAGCTAAATTGAAAAAGGCTAAATTTGGGAGGCACCAAATCGAAACTTTTAAAGAAGAATCTGGGAAAAATAGGAAACGAGATCGGAAAATTATGAAAACTTCCAGAACTGAGTTTTATATTAGTTAGGAGGTATTGGAAAAAGAATATCCGGATTTGGGGTTCGTTTGCAATTTAATCAAGTTTAGGAGGCTAAAGTGCAATTTTACCGAAGAAATCGAAGAGGTTTTTTTGCAATTTTAAAAAAGAGAAGATGCTGGAATTTTAAGGGCCATTCGGCCAGCCCATGAAGAGGGGAAGGAATGGCTGAGTTCTTTCATCCAAGGGCCAAAATTGAATAGCAAGGTGGTATTTATATTTGATTGAGCCTTTGTGATCTTGCCAAGTGGCCAAATGAATGAAGAGAAAGGATGAACACATTATGGTTAGGATTCTTGGATAGCTGGTTATGGTTAGGAGCTGATCACTTCATCTTATGGTTGCAAATTCACATTTTTATCATCTTTGATTAGTGGCTTTTGAAGCTTGCTAGCTAGGAAAAAAATGACAACATTATGTCAACAGGAGGGGCCATTCGGCCAGCTTATAAATAGGGGAAGGATTTTCAGATTTGGGGAGGTTTTTTGTCTGAGTATTTTCATGTTTGAGCAATAGCTAAGTGGTAGAAAAGAAAAGAAAAATTTTGAAGAGAAAGAAGCTTGAAAGATAGCTTTGAAAGGTAGCCTTTTGGCACCTAACTCTTGCATTTTTCTTTCTTTTTCTATGCTGATTTGCTCATTTTCCATATCATTTCTTGTTATTTTATTATGAAATAAAGGTTTTTAAAACCCCCTTTTAAGGCTCCTATCTTGTGCTTTCATAAAAAATATCAAAAACAATTTTTTTACTACATTTCTTGCTATGGCCGAATAGTCCTCTTGTGTTTGATTTTATTCCTATGTTGGTTGTGGTAGGTTAGTTCGTTTTGATGTTTTAGCTTTCTACAATAATCAAAATATGGAGCTTATTTTTACTCTCTTTACTTGTTCTTATTTTTCTGTTTTTATCATTTATTTTTATGTCTACTTGCTTTATTTACTAACTTTAATTTTCTGTTTTCATTATATCAAGTCATTCATGCTTTACATTATTACCATGCCATATGTTTGCGTATTTGCTTAGCCATATCTTTGCATTTTCATCATGATTATTTGGCTACCATGCTTTTATTTATGTCTTACATATTTGCCATGCCATATGTTTGTGTTATTGCCTTGCCATACTCTCACATTTTCCATATGACCATTCGGCTACCATGGGTTTTTCTTGCCTTGTGTATTTGTATTTTCATCTTGATTGTTTGACTACCATGCTTTGCATCATTATGCCATGTGATTGTGTATTAGTTTTGCCATATTCTTGCATTATTATGTTCATTTGATGATTGTATGTTCATGATACTTCCATGCATATTTTCATGCTTATTAGGTCTTAGGTCATATTATATTGCCATCCATATTCTTATGACATTTTAGTCATTAGGTCATCTTTGTATGCCATGCATATTTTCATGTTTATTAGGTCTTAGTTCATCTTGTATTTCCATGCATATTTTCATGTCATATTATTGCATTAGGTCATCATTTATTGCCATGCATATTTCTATCTCATGTTAGGCATTAGGTTATTTTTTATGCCATGCATATTTCTATGTCATTTTGGCATTAGGTCATGCATTTCATGCATTTAACTTGCTGTTTGTTCATGCATTTCATTTCATCCCCACTTGATTTCTTGACTTAAGCCAATCAATGGCTCAAAGCCAAGCTCCCTTGAGCATGCTTGTGAAAAATTAATAGTCTAGATTGAGTATTCTGACTTTGTGAATTTTTTTTTTTACTACTTATCCTTTGTCAAAATAAATTGATTTTTTTAACTAAATCTAGTAGTTATTTGAAGGATGCCATGATATTTTTCCCATGATTTTTAGATTTTTTTTATCATGGCTGGAAAAATGGATTTTGATAAAGCGGTTTCAACTCATTGTTCTAACTTTGATAAAATTCGATCATAGTTCCCATGCTCCAAAAATTAAGCTGATTTTTTCCCATAGAGGTTGACATGTGCTAAGTCTCCCATAATTTTTTCAGATTTTTTTTTGAAAATTTTAAATAGGTAAAAAAATCACTTTTTAAAACTGGTCAGAAAAGTCATATTTGTTTTCAAGAAGAAAATAAATGTTTTGGTTAAGGCATTAAGAGGGGGCTGATTGAGAACAATAGCTATTGTCCTAGGTTAATTTCTAAGTCATTTTAATCCTAAAATTTGATTTTATAACGGTCGGGTCAAGGGTGGTCAAGTCGGGTTTTCAAAGTTAGGAAAATAGAGCCTTTTTAAAGGGGGGTTTCAGCCATAGTGCCATTTTCATCCAAAAATTTTCAAATGGTTTTCAATCCAATCACAAAGTTTTTTTTTATTTAGAAAATCTAATTTAAGTCTTTTCCTAAGGTAGTTGTATATCTTTTTAGGTATACGGATGTTCTTATTTAAAGAAAAAAATACACTTTCATGCATTGCATTTTCCATGTTCATGCATATTCAATGATATATGATTTTTTTTGCTATGAATATTCTATGGTGATGTTATTGCTTTGATTTAGATTTCATGATATTATATTGATTGTTATATGGTTATGGATCTTTTATGTTATTCTATGCTCCTTGCTTAGTCATTATTTATTTTGTCATATCATTTAGGATTTATTATGTTCATGCATTGTTTTTTTTTTTCATGCATATTTTATTATAATGTTATTTTATGTTTTTATCATGTCATGTTATTAAATTATGCCATGGCATTTAGAATATACCATGTCACTTAGATTTTGCCATGTCATTTAGATTATATCATGTAATCTAGATTTTGCCATGTCATTTAAATTTTACCATGTTATTCAGATTATGCTATGTCATCTAGCTTTTGCTATGTCATCTTTTGCCATGTTATACATGTTCATATTAATTTTTTTAAAAATGTTTTTAATAAAGATAATGATTTTCAATAAAAAAAATAAAGATATTTTCGAGTTAAAATAATTCATGAGTTTTCTGTCGGGTTTGCTGGGGAGGATATCATCAATTATCATTAACAAAGGAATATTTTTCTTTCAAAAATGAAAATGATTCGGAGATTTTCAAAATAATAAATTTTTTTTTAATATTTTGCCGAGTTTGTCTGGGAATATAGGAAAACTTTGAATTAATAAATTCCGGATCATTTTCAATTAAAAATGAAATTATTTTTCTTTAAATTGGTAATTGTTTTAAAATGCCAAATCTAAAACCGATTTTTTACCGAGACTTGAGATAACACACGATTAATAAGTACCGTTTTATACGGGCATTGGAGGGTGCTCCTTCCCTGCACGTAACCGACTCCCGAACCCGCTTCTTTGATTTCTCTGGTTTAAAAGTGAAGACTTTGAAATTGGTTTTAAAAATGTTTTAATTAATTTTAAAATGTTTTACAAAACTGGTTTTAATAGGTGGCCGATCACACCTAGCCAAAAAAGATTGGTGGCGACTCCATTTCTTTTTCGAGGTTGTTTTCAAACCCTCATTTTATTTTCGAGAGGAATTAATTTGTCTTTTCCTTTGTTTCTCCAACATCACACTTAAAGAGTAATGTCTCGCGAGGAGACCTGTTATTTTTTAGGTTGCGGTAACTACAACCCTTTCCTACGGTAGAACAATATGCCTATGTTCGACGGGAAGACACTAGGCACACAGTAATGCTTGCAGGGGCGGAGGCTACAACAAGTGTCGTTATAGCATCTAAAGGAATAAAGACGGGACATCCATCTACACTACAGATGGTCAGATCTGGATCCTAATCTTCAAACGGTGGAAAAATAAACTGGCCCACAAAGACCAAGGGATCAACTGACGGTGGAAGTGGTTCTACTCACTATGGGAACATGAAACATACCCGTGAAACATGCTTTAAGTTACATGGGTATCCAGAATGGTGGAATAAACTTAAGGCACGAAAACAGAAAGAAGCCTCTGGTGGACAAGGACGAGCAGCATTGGTGAACACAGAACCACAACTATCTCTCATTCCACAGTTTGAACCAAAAGATGAAAGAACAACCACCCTTAGTGATCAAGGTAACTATAGTTATGCATTCTTTACTTATACTAAAGGTGAGTACACAGACTGGATAATGGATTCAGGGGCTACATATCACATGACTTTTTCTTCGAATGACCTAGTCAAGACTAGGGCTGAGCAAAAAAACTGAGAAAATCGAAAACTGATCCGAACCGTAGTGTTCGGTTCGGTTTCGGTTCGTTTTTTTTTATTTGGTTAAAATTCGGTTCGGTTATTAGTTCGGTTTTTCGGTTCGATTCGATTTTCGGTTCATAAGTCCAAAAATCGCAATTAACCGAACCAAACCGAATTCTATTTTTTAATTAATTTTTTATTTTTATAATATAAAAATAAATATTTTATTTCTAAATTAGTGAAAAAAATTAAAAATACTATAAAAAAAAAGACAATTTTTAAAAATTTTAAAAACTAAGATACTTTGATTGTGGAAATAGCATGTTAGGCATAAATAACCTATTAAAATAGCATGTAATAAAGCCCAAATTTTCAAAAGCCCAAAAAGCCCAAAAAGCCCAAAAAATTATGGAAAATCGATAACCGAACCGAGATACGACGGTTCGGTTATAACCGATCTTTTGGCTATTGCGGTTTTGTTTCGGTTACCCATTTGGAAAAACTGAATTCCTCGATTCGGTTTGTAAAACCCGAAATAACCGACCCGAACCGAACCGAACTCACCCCTAGTCAAGACTGCACAACCAAAATGGACAAGCATTGCCAATACCAATAGAGTGACATATCCGGTTACAGGGGCTGGAACTGTGACATTATCACCCTCTCTTTCCTTGTCAAATACTTTATTAGTACCATCTCTGTCTAAAACGTTGTTATCTATAAGTCAAGCAACTGAAGAATTAAACTGTGTAGTCTTGATGTATCCTACTTTCTGTTTTTTTTCAGGATATTTTTACGAAAGAGATCATTGAGCGTGGTACTAAGAGAGAGGGATTATATTACATGGATGACTTTAGTTTTGGTCAGGCGAATAATGTACAACGACACTCGATTGGGGCAAAGGAGAAACAAATTTGGTTATGGCATGATCGTTTGGGACATCTATCTGTTGGATATATGAAGAATTTATTTTCGGACTTATTTTTAGATGTGCATGATTCAGACCTCAAATATGAGACTTGCATTTTAGCTAAAAGTTATCGTGTACCTTTTCCAATAAGTTTAATAAAAGTATTCCGTCTGCATTGATTCATTCTGATGTTTGGGGACCCTCTCCTATTACTATTACCTATAGGATTTGTTGGTTTGTGACTTTTGTAGATGATTGTACTCGAATGACTTGGCTGTATGTGCTAAAACACAAAAATGAGATGTTTGGTGTGTTTCAAGCATTCCATGTCATGATTGAGAATCAATTTTCAGCTAAAGTTCAGATGCTCCGTTCAGATAATGGATGAGAGTATGTCAGTCAAGAGTTTAAGACGTACTTTAAAGAGAAAGGTCTTCTTCATGAAACCTCTTGTGCTCGAACTCCACAACAAAATGGTGTAGCTGAATGGAAGAACATGCATGTTTTAGAAACGGCAAGAGCCTTGTTGATTGGAGCATATGTGCCAAGTAGATATTGAGGTGATGCCGTAGTTACATCGGTACATCTTATGAACAAAATGCCTTCAAAGGTATTGAACTTCAAGACTCCATTGCAGGCTCTACCAATCATGTCACCTTGCCATCCGTAATGCTTATTCCACCACGAGTATTTAGATGTGTTGCTTTTTTTCATCTTCATAAAGATCAACAGACCAAGCTTGATCCTTGTGCAGTTGGTTGTATTTTTGTAGGATATGGAACGAAAAAAAAGGATATCAGTGCTACAATCCTTCTACTAGACGAACTAATGTCACCATGGATGTTGCTTTTTTGGAGTCCGAGAAATTCTTTTCTTCACCAGAATCTACTTTTATTCTTCGAAAGGAGACATGGAATGAAGAACAGAAGTGGTGGGATTATCCCTGTGTTGAGATAATCATTGATCCGGAAGATGGAATAGAAAATACTCCTCTCTCTCATGTACCTATCGACCCCTCTCCTGAAATATCCCAGTGAGTTTTGATCCAAAAAATCCAGCTGATGGGAATGCATTAATGAAGGAAACAACCAAGAGTGCGTCGCGACGCCCGAACCAGTGGCCTCAGCGTTGCAGCACCAGGACCTTAGCGTCGCAGTGCCAGACCTCCCTTGTTAGGAGCCTCAACATGTCGAGACACTCCCAGCGTCGCAACGCCGAAATTCCCTTGTTGGAAGCCTCAGAAAGCCGAGACTACGGCTCCGCTAAGCCCATCTCCCACCTCCTAGCACCGCGACGCCCAACCATATTTTTCCAGATCCTATTTTAGAGGTTAGTTCTGAGTTGTCGTCTTCTAGTACTAGTTTAGATACTCCTATCAGTTATCACTTACCTTTCAGGCACAATAGGGGTAAGCCCCCAGCTCGATATTCTCCTGATGTTGAAGGAAAATGATCCAAGTACCCGATTGCTAACCATGTGAATACTCAGAGACTATATGAACCTTTCAAAGCTTTTGCACTTACACTTTCTTCCTATCATGTTCCTTGTGGGATACATGAAGCCTTAGCATATCCAATATGGTCCCAGGCTATCCAAGATGAGATGGAGGCATTATAGAAGAACATAACCTGGAATATTGTTTCGCTACCTAAAGGGAAGAAAACCATAGGATGCAAGTGGGTGTTTTCCATTAAGCACAAAGCAGATAGGTCCATTGAAAGATACAAGGAAAGATTGGTGGCCAAGAGATATACACAGACATATGATCAAGAGACTTTCTCACTAAATAGCAAAATTGAACACTGTAAGAGTCTTGCTATCACTTGAAGCAAATTTAAACTGGCTTCTACTCCAATTTGACATGAAGAATGCCTAAGGAAGAGGTGTATATGGATATCTCGGGGATATACACAAACATATGGCATAGATTATCAGGAGACTTTCTCACCAGTAGCAAAATTGAACAACTGTAAGAGTCTTGCTATCACTTGCAGCAAATTTAGATTGGCCTCTACTCCAATTTGACGTGAAGAATGCCTTTTTACATGGAGATCTTGAGGAAGAGGTGTATATGGATATCCCGCCAGGTTACGCTACATCATCAGAAACGAAAGTTGTCTGTAAGTTGCAACGAGCATTGTATTGTTTGAAACAGTCACCTCGAGCATGGTTTGGACGATTTAGCAAGGCAATGAGGAAGTATGGTTTTCAACAAAGTAACTCAGATCATACTTTGTTCTTGAAACACAGAAATGGAAAAGTAACAGCTTTGATTATATATGTGGATGACATGATTATTACAGGAGATGATGGAGAAGAAATTTCCAAACTTCAGAAGCAATTGAGCATTGAATTTGAAATGAAGAATCTTGGCAGACTTAAGTATTTTCTAGAAATTGAGGTGGCAAGATCAAATCAAGGTATATTTCTATCACAAAGAAAATATGTCTTAGATTTATTAAATGAATTGGGAATGATTGATTGCAAGCCGGCTGAGACACCAATTGTTTAGAATCACAAACTTGGGGAGTATCCAGATCAAGTGCCTACTAACAAAGAGAGATATCAAAAGTTGGTAGGAAAATTGATCTATCTCATACTCGTCCGGACATAGTCTATGCTGTTAGTGTAGTAAGCCAGTTCATGTATAATTCTAGTAAAGATCATATGCTGGCAGTAATTCGGATACTACACTACTTTGAATTTGTTCAGAGGAATTATGTTCTCAAAGAATAATCATCTCATTGTTGATGGTTATACTGATGTTGATTGGGCAGGAGTTGTTGATAACTCTATGAAATATAGTTATTTTATCACATTTTATGCATTCAAATCGGCTAAGTCCTTGAAATTTTTATTTGAAATTAATTATTTTTATATTATTTTTATTTATTTATTTCATGTTTAAATTAGTATTTTTGTATTTTTATAGGTCCAAAGTGAGAAGGAGCTTCGCGGTGCAAAAAAATGAAAATTGGTGCAAAGCAACATATAGGCAGATTTGACTTCTGGAGCTTGTTGCAAGAAAAACATGAATTTAAAGCCTTTATTTAAGAAAACTTCCTCTTGACTTTTGAAGCTGACTTCCATACCTTTCCAACAATAGTTTACTCATCCAAATCGAACAAGATTTACCCCTCCAAATCAGCTGACAAAGTCCGCGAAGATGACAGAATCTGGAGCAGGCAGAAAGTTGGCGACGCGACTCCCAAAACCAGCGCCGCAATGCCCATGCGGGTGCTGAAAAAAATAAAAAGATGAAAAATAACTCTCCTGTTGCTTGCACGCGAAGTTTCTAACTCCAGGGGTCTAAAACTCTAAAAATATGACCTTTTAAGGCTCAAATAAAGGGGGTCAAGTTTTAAAAACCTAATTTTATTAAGAGGAGAGTAGCCACCAAAGATTTGCAAGGAGCAAAGGAGATTTTGGAGGATCGAAGATTGAAGTCCCGACAAAACTTAGTTTTCTCTTTTCCTTTATTCTTTCTTTACTTTCTTGTAACATTGATGATGGTAAAACTCCTTTATTTTATGTTTTCTTAATTAGCATGAACTAATTTACTTTTTCTAGGATTTCAATGGAACTCAACATCTAGTTTGAATTATTTTACTCTATTTCTTGAATTTAATGATATTTGAGTTGTTTATTCAATCTTGTGCTTAATGCTTCTAATTGCTTAGCTACCAATTAGATTGATGTGGTAACCTAGATACAGCTAGACATTGGGAGTTTAGTGTAGACAAGGATTGAATAACATATGTTTTATATTCATTTATTATGATGAATTATTCTGCATATAGGGTAGAAATATACTTACGAGTCATGTGTAACCAATTTTAGAGTCTAAGCTTAATGATTTTCTCTTTAATTCAATTGTCATAACGGTTTTTCGACCGCCGGATGAATTTTAAAAAAACAACTCGAGAGTCGCCACCAATTTTTTTTTTCTTAGGTGTGATTGGCCACCTATTAAAAGCTGGTCTTTATAAAACATTTTGAAATTAATTAAAACATTTTGAGAAAACCAATTTTTGAAATCTGCGTTTTAATCCAACGAGAAAACAAAAGCGGGTTCAGGAATCGGTTACGTGCAGGGAAAGATTAACACCCCCACAACGTCCGTATGAAAACAGTACCTTATTGCTCACGTGTTATCCTAAGTCTCGGTAGACGTCGGTTTTGGATTCTGTATTTCAAGATAATTTCCTTTAGAAGCAATTGTATTATTTTAATAATGACCCGAAATTTATTAACACAAAATTTTCTATATTCTCCGGCAAACCCGACAAAACATAGAAGTTTTCTTAATTTTGAAATTCCCCGGATCTTTTTCATTTTTGGAGAAGGGTGTTCCGTCGTTAATGATAATTGATGATATTCTCCCCGGCAGACCCAGCAGAGAATTCATAAATTATTTTAGCTCGAAAATATTGCCTCGTTTATTACTAAAACGTGACTTTTACATGCGTTAAAATTCATTTAAATAAATATAAATATGCGAAGCGAATATTAATATACGATTTAAATATGATAACATGGACATAAACAAAAATATAATAAATATAGTAATAACAACTATTATAATAAAATAAATAAATAATAATAAAATAAATAAGTAAGTAAAATAAAAGGCATTAATGAAATAACAAAATAAACATCATAGAATAAGAATAAGGGAAATAATAAAGAGTAATAAAAATGGGCATAAACAAAAATAAAATACCATAAACATAATAATAAAATAAATAATAATAAAAATAAATAAGTAAAATAAAAGGCATTAGTGAAATAATAAAATAAATATCGTAGAACAAAAATAATAAAAATAATAAAATTGGACATAAACGAAATAAAATATAATAAAGATAATAATAACAACTATTATAATAACAAAATAAAGAAAAAGCATTAGTGGAATAATAAAAGTGAACAACATAAAATAAAATAAACATAGATAGTAAAAAGTGAACATAAACAAAGCCTAATATCAAAAATAAAATTATTATAGTAAAATAAATAATAAAAATATATATAAAGTAAAATTAAATTAGACAATAAAAAGATTACATGACAAAAATAAAATAAAACTTACTTTCGAAATTGTGTAGAGTCGAGGTTCAAAATTCGGATGAAATTCTCGAGAGTATTAATTAATTTTTTTTTACTTTCTATTTTTTTCTCTTTTTTTTTTCTTTTTTTTTTCTTTTCTTATTTTTTATTTTTTTTTGGGCTTGGGTTACATCTGGGTCGGGCCCTCAATGGGTTGGGGCGTAGACCCACGCGCGAGTCGCTTTGACTCGCCCCATTTTTTTAATTTTTTTCTTCAAAACAGCGCCATTTCAATCACCTATAAAAACCAAATTTTCCCTTTTTTTTTTTTCATTTTCTTCCTTTCCCTCTCTCTCTAGCCCTCTATTTCTTCTCCCTTCTCTCTACACAGCAGCCCAGAAAACAACCCCAATACCTAGAATTCGACCAGCCATCATGCTGACCGCCACACCCCACCGTCGGTCGTCGCTCGTCGGCGGCCGATTTATTCCAAAGTCTTACCGAAGTTTCCTTTTTTCTCATCTTTATGTTTCCCACCATGGTTCTTCAAAAATCCAACCCAAACATAGTAGATCTAGGTTTTAATCTCGAAATTTCAACCTTCCGATTCGGCACCCTCCACCACCGGATGGGGCTGAAATGCCAATCGAATCTTTCTCTACCCTTATCCTATCCCCTCCCCCCACCGTTTGAATTGTACGAAAGTGCCTCCTAGCCCACTAAACCATCAAGGCCGAACCTCCTTTTTTTGTTGCTATTTTTTTTGTTGGTTTGCTATTATTTTTTTGGGTGTATGATGGCTGATGTTTTCTGTTTGGGTGTGGGTTCCCGGGCTGTCGATGGTGGTCTTTCAAAAATAGGGGTCTCGGTGTGGAAAGCAGTAGAGGCTCCGGTTTCTTTCTGTTTCATTTTGTTGTTGTGGTTTTTATTTGGGGGTTGCTTGTGGTTGTGGTGGCATGGGGCAAGGGTTTGCAGGTGGGGTGGCGTGGGGGCTTTTTGGCTAGTAGCTACTGCCAGAGGTAGGGGGCAGGGTGGCTGGCCTGGTGGCGTGCAAGGCAGGCAAGGGCAGAGGCATAGGGGGATGACAGAGGCGACTAGGGTTTGGGTTGCTACTGGGCTAGGGTTTGGTGCTGGGCTTTGGGGCTGGTGGTGGGATTGTTTGGGTTTGGGCTTGGTGTGGCTGTAGGGTATTTGGGTCAAAAGGCCTAATTTGGCCAAATTGGCCTGCTAGGTTGGCAAGTGGGCAGGCTGCCTAGCAAGCCCAGTACTTGGGTGTGGGTAGGGGTGGTATTGGGCCCCGCAACTGGTGTGGGCCTTCAGGCCAGCAAAAATAAAAATAAAATAATAGTAAATGAAATAAAAGAAAAGAAAAGAAAATTAAATGATAAAAAAAGATTGAAAAACTAATTCGAGACTTGGCACGGGATGTGATTCGTGTCCGGGGTTTGATCCGGACAAAATTCGGTTGCTACAGCTGCCCCTCTTTGCATATTGCTGAGAATCAGGAATTGGGCAAACACACAAGAAACAATGTTGTTCGTGATCATGGATCCACGCAAAATTCCTTTTGATTGATCTTTTTTGTTGTTTTTTTTTTATTGATTTTTTTTTTCAATATTGAACTAAAGATTTGAAGAAGAACTCCTTCGTCTAGGCTTTACAACTTTAAAATTTGACAAAAAAGTTTTCACAACTTTGAAGATTAAAACGACGCTCCTCTAATCAGAGGCTCCACAACTTTGAGAATTAAAAAAGAATTTCGAATTTTTGACAATGAATTTGAACACGACTCAGATCACCATCTCACTTTCTGCCTTTAGTCTTACAAAAGGGAAGACTCATTCCTAGATACCACCACCGGAATACTTAAAGTTTTGAAATTCCATGTCAGATGTTTCTGATGTCATCACAGAAAACTTTACCAAAATCAATTCCTTATCGAACTCTTTGGATATCGCCACCGAAAACTTGTTAAAACTAAATTTTCGGATATCACCACCGGAAGTTTTGGATATCACCACCGAAGACTTATCATAACTAAATTTCGCATATCGCCACCGGATGCTTCGGATATCACCACCGAAGACTTATCTTGACTAAATTTTTGGATATCACCACTGGAAGCTTCGGATATCACCATCGAAGACTTAATATAACTAAATTTCGGATATCACCATCGAAAGCTTCGGATATCACCATTGAAGACTTAACATGACTAAATTTTCGGATATCACCACCGAAGACTTATCATAACTAAATTTCGGATATCACCACTGAAAGCTTCGGATATCATCACTAAAGACTTAACATAACTAAATTTTCGAATATCACCACCAGAAGCTTCAGATATCACCATCGAATACTTATCATAACTAAATTTCGGATATCACCATCGAAAGCTTCGGATATCATCACCGAAAGCTTCAGATATCATCACCGAAGACTTAATCACAACTAAATTTCCGGATATAACCACCAGAAGCTTCGGATATCGCCATCGAAGACTTATCATAACCAAATTTTCTATCAAATGCTTCGGATATCACCACCAAAAACTTTACCAAATCTTAAGCATTCTTCAAAAAAAAAAAAAAACTTTCCAACTATTCTTCAACTTTGACAACTCCACATAAACATCCAATCAATTTAAAATCTTTTCCATATATTTTCCAAAACTTGAGAATTTTTTTACATGAAAGTTTTCCCTCCTTTGAAATCATCTGCTTTCTTCAAACATGTCTTCCCTCATGCAATAAATGCCATGTTTGTTTTACAAATGCAATGCCTTATGGGTGATGCACATGTCCCCTTACTATTGCAAATGATGAAGATTCTTGCTACATGGTGCAGTGCAATGCAAGTACTCAGTAAATGCTATGATCGATGCTATGATGCATATGCTTGCTGAATGATGCAAGTATCTCTCAAATATTTGACATTGGCTTGCCTGAGGTTTGTCTCGAACTTCCTTGTCGCAACCTAAAAAATAACAAGTCTCATCGCGAGACTTTATTACTCATTAAGCGTGACACTGGGGAAAACAGAGAAAAAGTTGACTTAATTCCTCTTGAAATAAAATGAGGGTTTGAAAACAACCTCGGAAAAAGACATGGAGTCGCCACCAATATTTTTGGCTAGGTGTGATCGGACACCTATTAAAACCGGTTTTGTAAAACATTTTAAAATTAATTCAAAGATTTTTAAAACCAATTTCAAGTCTGCGTTTTAAACCAAAGAAATCAAAGAAGCAGGTTCGGGACTCGATTACGTGTGGGGAAGGATTAGCACCCCCACAACGCCCATATAAAACGGTACCTTATTAATCGTGTGTTATCTCAAGTCTCGGTAAAAAATTTGATTTTAAATTCGGTATTTCAAATTAAGTCCCAATTTTAAGAAAAATAATTCCATTTTTAATTAAAAATGACCCAAAATTTATTAATTCAAATTTTTCCTATATTCCCCGACAAACGCGACAAAATATAGAAATTTTTATTTATCTGGAAAATTTTCCGAATCATTCTCATTTTAAAGAAGATATTCTGTTATTAATGATAATTGATGATATCTTCCCTAGCAAATCCGACAAAGAACTCATGAACTATTTTAACTCGGGAATATCTTTATTTTATTGAAAATCATTATCATTATCTTATTTTCGCCTATGTTGCGGCTCTATGGTTCACTATATGTGGGTGAACGAAGTTCTAAAAGGCCTTGAATTGTTCCTCATTATCGCCTGTGAAGGCTAGTAGGCACCCTGATAAAAGCGGGTTCAATTCTTTAGAGTATATTTTCCTAAGCCCATGCAGAGGATCATAACGAGAGCTTAGGTAATTTATACTCCGGAAGTATTTTGCTAGCCCATGCGGAGGATCATCACGAGAGTGTAGCTACTTTACTTATACTTAAAGGGACGGAACTCGGGTATAGAGCTCATGTTATGCAAATGCAAGTGCAATGTGTGTGGAGGAACAAAACAAACCTTTCAACACCTATTCTATAATCCTTATCCTAAATATCCCAACAATTTATTAAAACAAAGATCAAGAATAGTGTAACGCATTAACCAACCAGAGAGCAATAATAATATGCATGCAAAAAACCTTTTGTTATTTTCAAAACTTATTATGGGCGATGTGCGTTCATCATTGCCCGATTTGCAAAGGTAAACTTATTCAGAATGTAGAATAAAAAGTAAAAGGATTGGAAATATCCCCCCATGTGTTCTTAGCTTCAGGATATCTAATAGGAAATCCGGCATGGCTTCGCCTAGGTTCACTAAATGAAGGTGAATCAGTTTTAAAAGCCCTGAATTGTTCCTCACTGTCGCCGGTGAAGGCTAGTAAGGCATCCCGATAAAAGCAGGTTCAATTCGTTAGAGTATATTTCCCTAGCCCATGCGGATTGTTAATCACGAAGGCTTAGGTAATTTAGTACTCCGAAAGTGTTTCACTAGCCCATGCGGATTGTTAATCACGAAGGCTTAGTTACTTTGCTCCCACCATAAAGGACAGAACCTGGGTATAGGGCTCATGACATGTAAAATGCATGTGTAGTGTGTGAGGAGAAATAACAAATCTTTCACCACCTATTCTACATCCCTTATTCTAAATACCACAATAAGATTAAACAATGTAAATCATCAATTAAGCAAAGAATGAATATATGCAACAAAATAACCAAAGAATAATAATAATATGTATGCACATGAATATGGACTTATTTAAAAGCATTTTATTATTATCAAAATTCTCCTTATTATTTGAAAAATGTGGGAATTAAAATTAAATACCAAATAAAAACCAACAAAACCGAGACTTTGATAACACACGACTAATTCTAGGCCTGACTCTCTAAAATTCCCTAGTAGAGTCGCCAAACTGTCGCAACCTAAAAAATAACAAGTCTCATCGCTAGACTTTATTACTCATTAAGCGCGACATTGGGGAAAACAAAGGAAAAGTCGACTTAATTCCTCTTGAAATATAATGAGGGTTTGAAAACAACCTCGGAAAAAGACATGGAGTCGCCACCAATCTTTTTGGCTAGGTGTGATCGGCCACCTATTAAAACCGATTTTGTAAAACATTTTAAAACTAATTAAAACATTTTTAAAACCAATTTCAAGTCTGCCTTTTAAACCAGAGAAATCAAAGAAGCGGGTTCGGGACTCGATTACGTGTGGGGAAGGATTAGCACCCCCACAACGCCCGTATAAAACGGTACCTTATTAATCGTGTGTTATCTCAAGTCTCGGTAAAAAAGTCGTTTTAAATTCGGTATTTCAAATTAATTCCCAATTGTAAGAAAAATAATTCCATTTTTAATTAAAAATGACCCGAAATTTATTAATTCAAAATTTTCCTATATTCTCCGACAAATGCGGCAAAATATAAAAAATTTTATTTATTTGAAAAAATTTCCGAATCATTCTCGTTTTAAAGAAGATATTCTGTTATTAATGATAATTGATGATATCCTCACCAGCAAACCCGGCAGAGAACTCATGAATTATTTTAACTCGGGAATATCTTTATTTTATTGAAAATCATTATCTTATTTTAAAATATTTTTTAAAAAAAATATATGAATATGTGTGACATAGTATAATCTAAATTGAATGATATAACCTAAGTGTCATAATATATTCTAAATGAAATAATATAACCTAAGTGACATAATATATTCTAAATGAAATGATATGACCTAAGTGACATAATATATTCTAAATGAAATAATATGTCCTAAGTAACATAATATATTCTAAATGAAATGATATGACCTAAGTGACATAATATATTTTAAATGAAATAATATGACCTAAGTAACATAATATATTCTAAATGAAATAATATAATTAAAATGACATGACATGAAATGAAATGAAAATGAAATGATATGTAACATAATGTTATCATGGAATATGCATGAAAATAAAAATAATAATGCATGAACATAATAAATCCTAAATGATGTGACAAAAAATAAATGACTAAATAAAAAGTATAGAATAACATAAAATATTCACAACCATATATCAAACAATATAACACCATAAAATATAAACAAAAAAAATGACATTACCATAGAAATTATCATAGCAAAATTCATATATTATATAGTATGCATGAACATGGAAAATGCAATGCATGAAAGTGTATTTTTTTCCTTTAAATAAGGAAATCCGTTTACCTAAAAAGATATCCGACTACCTTAGAAAAAGACATCAAATTAAATTTTCTAAAATCAAAATACTTTGTGATTGGTTTAAAAACAATTTTAAAAATCTTGGATAAAAAATGACCATGGCCGAAATTCCCATTTAAAATGGCTCTATTTTCCTAACTTTGAAAACCATGACTTGACCACCTTTGACCCAAGCTTTATAAAATCATTTTTAAAGATTAAAATGGCTTAGAAATCAACCTAGAACAGTAGTTAAGGTTCCTAATCAGACTTCTCTTAATGCCTTAGCCAAAACAAAAAATTATTTTTCCCATGAATTCAAATCTAACTCTACTGTCCAATTTTAAAGCGTGATTTTTTAACCTATTTTTAAAATTTCAAAAAAAATCTGAAAACATTGTGGGAGACTCAAAACATGTAAAACTCTATGGTAAAAAATTGGATCAATTTTTAGACTAAGGATAACCTCCTAAAAAATCATGAAATTCAGAACACTGGGTGAAAAACTGTTTTGCCAAAACACATTTTTATGCCTTTGATAAAATCATTAAAAAATCAAAAACAAAATATGGGGGACTCCTCTAAGAACCTACAAACAGTAGCTAAAATTTCTATAAAAAAAAATGGACAAGAATTGCCTAAGTAAAAAAAAATCACAAAGGTAGAAAAATCAATTTGACAACTTCTCAATTTTCCACAAGTATGCTCATGTGAGCTTGACCTTAAGCCATTGATTGGCCTGAGTCAAAAATCAAGTAGTATGATCTGAAATGCATGAACAAAAATCAAGTTTAATGTATGAAATGCATGATCTAAGGCCTAAATGACATAGAAAATGCATGGCAATTTAAAATGACCTAATGCCTAGCATGAACTTGCATGGCAATAAATGCAACCTAGACCTAAACATGCATGAAATGCATGGCAATATCAACATGATCTAAGACCTAATGGATATGAAAATGAATGGCAAAACCATACGATCTAGACCTAATACTAACATGCATGGGAATATGTATGGCAACACAAAGATGACCTAGACCTAAAATGTCATGAAAATGCATGAAAATAACATGAACATATAATAACCAAATAAACCTAATACTAATGCATGAACATGGAACAACCAATACACAATCTCATGGCATAATAATTCAAAGCATGGTATCTAAACAAAAATGAAAATGCACACACAAGGCAAACAATATAGTGGAAACCAAATGGGCATGAAATCAACATGTGAAATTCTAGCATGGCATTAACACAAACACATGGCATACTAAATCAAAATACACAATATTATGCCATGGAAATGCAAGCCTATCAACTAACAAGATGAAAATGCACACACAAGGCACAAAATCATGGGGTAACCGAATAGACACATTTCTAAATGATGCAATCCTAAGCATGGCATTACCACAAACATAACATACTAAATACAAGACTAAAAAGGAAACATGCTAAACTAAGCAAACATAATGCAAATGCATGAACATAGCTAGACATTTTCACAAACACATAGTATAGTAAAATGCAAAGTTCTAAATGGAAGCAAGTTAAACTAGTAAACATGATGAAAAAATGCAAACATGGTAACCTAAGTCAAAATGGCTGAATGGTAGTATTAATATGGCATGGCAATATCACAAACACATGGCATGGTGTATAGCTAAACTATTTCAATCAAGATAACCTACCACAAGTAAGCTATCCTACACAACCAATAACACGAACAAAATAAAAAAAAATCTTAAAAAAAGAGTACCATTCGGGCCAAGCTAAAAAGCATAGTAAAATTTGTTTTCTTGATTTTTTATAAAAATACAAAGTATAAACTCCTTAGAACTTATTCTGAAAAACAAGTTTATTTCATGAAAGAAAATAAATGACAATAAAAATAGCAAAATCACATCAACAAAGTATGAACAAAGCATGAAAGAACATAGCTACCTTGCTCTAGCTTTCCAAATCAAAAAGTAGTAAGCAAAACCTTTGTTTTTTTTTCTTCTCTTTTCCTCCTTTTTTTTTCTTTTTTTCCCCTAGCTACTGCCCTTATTCAGCCCTTGTTTCCCCATCACAATTTGAAACCCCCCCTTTCAGCCTATGGCCGAATGGCCTACCATCCTTTGGAAGGATGTTGTCATTTTTCTAACCAATTTTGTATCCAATGGCCCTTAATCCAAGATGTTTTTTATGAAAAATTATCACCCTTAGATTTAGTAATCAACCCCTAACTAATATGATGTCAAAAATATGATGTCATAAATATGACATCATCCCTCTTCATGCATTGGTTTATGTGTCAGAATTGCTAAGGCTTGATCAAAAAATAACTACCTTACTATCCACTCTTAGCCTTTGGATGTAAAATCTCAGCAAAATCACTCTCCATTATGGGCTTGGCTGAATGGCCCTTGATATTCCTGCCCAATCTCTATTTTTTTAATTGCAAGAAAAGCACTCTTTGGTTTCTTCGGTAAAATGACCTTTTTTGGCCACCGAACCTAATTAAATAGCAAACAGACTCCAAATCCAAATTTTATTTTTTCAAAACTTCCTAAACAATAAAAAAAATTGAATTATGGAAGTTTTCATAATTTTTCGAGCCTATTTGCTATTTTTCCTAGATTTTCCTTCCAAAATTGCCCTTTAGTGCACCCGAACTTTTACCATTTTTCAAACGAGCTCCGAATCCATATTTTTCTTCCCCAATATCTTCCAAATAATTTCAAATTGAGATCTGGAAGTTTTCATAATTTTTCGAGCTCATTTGCTATTTTTTTGGGATTTAACTTCTTGACTTTCAGCTTAGTGGGCCCGAAATTTTTCATTTCGCAAACGAGCTCCGAATCCGGATTTTCTTTCTCCAATCTCTTCCAAATAATTTAAAATTGATATCTGGAGATTTTCAGAATTTTCTGAGCTCATTTGCTATTTTTTCAGGATTTATCTTCTGGAATTTCAGCTTAGTGGGCCCAGAATTTGCCATTTTGCAAACGAGCTCCGAATCCGGATTTTTCTTTGCCAATATCTTCCAAATTATTTAAGATTAGATATGAAAGTTTTGGTAATTTTTGGAGCTCATTTGCTATTTTTCTCTAATTTTCCAAATTTGCCCTTTTACCTCCGAAGCCCAGTTTTACTCAAAATAAGTCCGATTTTCAGATTTTCTTTTCTTGTGCCTTTTTCATATATTGAATTGGAGTTCGTCTGAAAACGCCCAATTTTTATGATCAAATTCCCCTCCAATTTGATTTTTCCTTTTTTTAGTATCGGGAATTTCCTCGTTTTTTCGTTTTTTCTCCAATCGGCTCTTTTCTCGTAATTTCTTCAAACTGAGCCTTGAACTATCCTTGTTTACTCACTCCTCATCAATTAGGGGCTTTAGTTTTACCTAATCGGGCCATTTCTATAATTTTTCCCAATTTCACCAAAATCCACCAAAAACCCTAATTCTCGGTTTTCTTCCAAATTGACTTTTTCTTCTGTTTTTGCCTCCAAATGGCCTCTCCATTACCCGTAGTCATTACTTATCTTTAATTTGGAACCTCCAATTTCGACCAATTTGATCATTTAATCACTTTTCCCCAAATTTTCTGAACTAGAGTTTCATTTCCACTAAATCTCCGTAACCTAACTTCCGAACTCCATATCTTTCATTGTAGACCTCGGATTATCAAAATTCTTTCACCATTTTTCAATTGAACTTCAAATCTTGATTTTGAAAGTGGGTTGACTTTTTGGAGTTGACTTTTCCGAGGTTGACTTTTTCAAGATTGATTTTTTATGCTTGCCTTCTTAAACTAAATCTCGAGGGAACCACCTGCAGGATGAGAAAAGACTTTCTGCATTCTAAAACATCATTTTAGGAAGAAAAATATCTGATTTAGTGGTTCTGACAAAATTAGGTGTCTACATTCCTGTTTTGTTTTTCTTTCTCATTACAACATACCTTGAACTAGCAAGTGCTGAAATTAATCATCTCCCTTTCATCTCATGCATCTTGCCGAGGACAGATTGATTTCTTGTCGAATAGGAAGGGAATATACTTTTTTCAAGTCTTCAGCCAAATCTCTTACTATATGTTTGCCCCAAGAGGAAACAGTTTCCAAATCCAACATCATTCTGTTGATCTCACATTATCCTATGCAAGATCTCCCCATGGGCTTATTCCTGCATCCGCCTTTTCCTAAAACTTTTCCCATCCAGATTTGAAGGCATCTCCATATGAACAAGATTCGTTCCAACATTTCTGTATCCTATAATCATGAGAACTCTTGCTTCTTATCAAAACATTTTATCTTCCTAGTTTTGAAAATTCCACACATTTTTAGAGAAAAGCCTGTCTTGATCAAGACTTCTTGGACAAAAATTGCTCATGATAGTCTTGAAAAATCTCTTCACTTTTTTCATTGACTTTCCCAAAAACTTTTGTCTAGCAAAACTTTTGATCGAAATGTTGCCCCATACAAATTGTTTCCTATCGTCAAAACATGTCATTTTCAAGCAAATTTTTTTTTTTTGAAATAATAACTCTTCAACAAAAAGAGTGACATTCAAGATCTTGAAACTTAATGACCACTATTAGGAAACTTTGAACAATGGCAATATGGTCTTGGCATCACAAGGTTTTGCTTCATCTGGGAAAGCAATACAACAAGAAACATGCCACATTCATTTAGGCTCACCAACGAAACGTGAATTTTCTAAAACAATGAATTCCTTGAGATTCAAACTTTATGAAATGATTCATTTTTTGAATTGCAAGCAAATTTGACACTCTTTCTTGTCTCCAAACAGTGGCATTTAAACAAGTGTCGAGACTGACCTTGACAGGCTCAAGATTTTAAAAGGTCATTTGAAAGATAAGAATGGTTCTTTAAAAATTTCAACATCAATTCCCTCACAAATCTCAAGTTTTGAACATAGTTGACAGTTTTGTATGCTCATTGGTGGCACCATGGGTGGCTCTAAAAGTTTTCCTTTCCACTCTAGACTGCCATTCTTTTGGGTTTTCGACCTAGAGCCTCACATTTCTTTTCTATGCTTTCTTCTTTTTTTTTCTTTTTTTGATTGTTCAACCATGCATTTGAGAATTCACAATTTCATCCAATGTGAGTTTGATAACTCAAAAGCATATCTTGGCGAAGAGACAGTGATTGAAGCCTCATGAATATGAACATTCCTCAAGGTACAGACTCTCCAGTTCAACTAACCATGCTTGATCAAAATGGACTTTTGAGGTATGTAACATAGTCCAAGGTTTAAGGCTATGAAAAAAAAGGTATGTAGGCCCAAAATATGTGTTTGAGGGTGATTAAACCAGGGATCACTTCATTGTGTGAAGAATTTTCTCTTCTTTTTTTTTCATTTTAACATTTCAACACTGTTCATTCTTTTTTTTTTTTTCATTTTGACATTTCAACACTGTTCATTCTTTCTTTCTTTCATTCATTGCTTCTCTTTTTGCTTTTTCCTTGCTCATTTTTTTCACAACTTTTTTGATACCTCGTTTATTGAAATTTTGCCTTTCAGGATAAGACATTCTTTTCTTGTCCTTGTAATAGAACTCAACAATCCATAACCTTTGAAAGATTTCTCATTCTATTTGCCCCCAGTATGGGGTGTGATCCCTAATCAGGATATATTTGGAAAAAATTCATTAGGCTCAAAGAGGTAGCAAGTGGATAAATTTCAATATTCATGAAAGGAAAATGAAATATAGCCACTTGTCATCTCAAGCACGGTCACTTAAATTAAAGAGTTATCCCTTAAAAATTTGGTTGAAAAAGTTCTCTTTTCCTTTTAGAATCATTCTGAACATCTCAAATAAATAATGTCACTCTCAATTTTCTTTTTTTTTTCTTTTTTTTTTTGTGTGCTTCCATAATCTTGACGATAATCCATATTTTTCCATCATATTTACAAAATGATGCCCCCATTTTAATTCGCCACACAAATATAGGTTTATGTGATAGAAATTCTTAAAAATATCTCACATTGGAACCTTTGAGGATCATGCTGAAATAGCTGAGTTTTCGTCCAAGTGAGGGGAAATGGTATGGCCTGAATTTGGCTTGGTTGGCTTTTTTGTTCATTCTTTGCACTCAAAAGGTGAGTCAAGGGTACCTCTAGAGGAACGATCAAGGCATTTGCATTTAAAAGCCACTTGAAAGAATTTGGGGGATGGAGGTTTTGACACTTATCAAATTACCACTATCTAGATTCCTTTAAAGAATGTCATGCTTGTCTGGTCCCATGGAATTCAAGAAAAAGTCTTCTAAATTGTTTGCTTCATAGTTCATAGCCTTAATAGAGATTTTCATCTGAATTCCCTCACATGAAACTCAAATTGGTGCATCTCAAAGTTTGGAAGGTCTCAACTGGTGCTTATTCAGATGATCTGGTGTTAGGAACGCTTGGAGGAGCCATGGTATTTGCTATGACTAGTTCGTTCCTAACAATGGTCATCAGATGTCTTTGAGTCTTCTTTTTTCACCTCTTACTTTGAAAAAAGACATATTTTTTTTGGAAAACATTTTCAACTCTGATCTGGGAAACTAGTTGTGTATGGCCAGCTCATTGCAAATTGACTTTTCTTAAAACTTTTTCAAAATTTCAAACAAAAACCTTTTAAATCCATATTTACAAACCCAATTTTATCTTAGAACAGAATATGACAAAGAGTGCTTGGAAATTAAAAACCCATTCATTTCATGCAAGTGATAATATGAAATAAAAGTTCTCTTTCTAATAAGGGCTTTCATAATCGAAATAAATCTCCAAACATAAGTTTCCCTCATGACACGTTACCCATTATCTTTGTGTTCCTTTTATCCTAGCATGCCTCCCATTATGCCATCTATGTTTTCCCAACTTGAATAGGCAACAATCGATTCTCTACTCCTGTCGAAGCTCAACAACCCAGCTTTGATGAGATCTCTGACTTTATACATCAGTGCAGGGCAATTCTCTGTCGAGTGGCCTTGATTACCACAATGATAATTGCAACACTCATTAGCATTATACCAACTCGATTATGGAGGTTTAAGAGGTTCCGACTATATCAGCGTCACAAGGAGGTTTTAGATGAGTTGGGGTAACAGCTCAGTGTAGGACATGGGAATAGGAGTGACTCAATTTTTTTCCCGATTGTTTCTTGACTTCTTTTGATCATTTCCAAGGTTCTTTGGATGGTTCCCCGATCGAGGAGTAGGCACAAAGACGGGTGAATGGAAAGTGTTGTTCATATGTGATTGCAGATTTGTTGAGTAAACTGGCTAAGAAAATGGTTCGTGAGAATACGGGCTATGGGAAATATTGTTCATATCTGGATAGTAAGGGTGGTATGCAGGATAAGGTTGGTATGGAGAAAAGTTCTCTGGTACTCGTTCTTCAAGGCTGATGGCTTGTGCTTCTCCATTTTCTTCCTTAGCTAACCCTTCTTTCTTGGGAGCAGTAGTATCTCCTGCGTCAATTTTCCCGCTTTTGGTTGCATTTTCAACCATCTCGCCGGAAATAACCATATCAGCGAAAATTCTTGAGGCATTGCCAACCAACTTGTCATAATACGGCGTTGATAGTGTACTGATGAACAATACAGTGTTTTCTTTCTCAATGAGTGGTGGTTGCACCTGTGCTGCCAGATCTCTCCATCGTTGGGCATACTCTTTGAAACTTTTAGTATTCTTCTTTTCCAAATTCTGTAAGGACAACCTATTCGGTGCCATGTCCTTCATGTATTTATACTGAACCGAGAAAGCTTTTGCTAAATCCTTCCAAGAATGGATACGACTCCGTTCCAACTGATTGTACCATCTCGCAGCTGACCCTATTAAACTGTCTTGAAAGTAGTGAATTAGCAATTTTTCATTGTTGGTGTGGCCACCCATTTTTCGACAAAACATAGTAAGGTGGGCCGATGGAAACTTCGATCTGTCATACTTTTCAAATTCAGGGACCTTGAATTTTGGCGAAATCACCAAATCTAGGACCAAGCTGAGCTTATTCGGATCCATATTCCCAAAAACGTCTATTCCTTCAATGGCTTTGAGTCTCTCTTCCAACATATCATGTTTCCGATGCACCCTTGTGTCTTCCACTTGCTTTTCCACATGTTTCTCCAACTTCTCTTGTTCTATCGAATCATCCATATTTGGAATAATAATCGGGTCCAAAAGATAAATTCTCGAGTTCAAATCAACTGGCCCTTGACCTTGTTGACTCATGGGAGCGGGCATGTCGAGGTAAGGTTGTCCTTCCATAGTTGATATCCCTTGCGGATGTACATCATGCGACATTTGAGTTTGAGGAAGAGCGGATCTTGGTAGGTAAGTCGGATCTTTGTTGTTGTTTGCTTGAGGTCGAGGTTCTCCTCTTATGATAGATCCTTCAGCAACCCATTTTCCTCGGGTCAATCTCATCATCATTTCAATCATCTTGGCTATTTGCTCACGTGACTCCTTTTGAGATTTTGTTATCTGTTCCCCTGCTTCTTGTTGACATCTGGTCAATTGTTCTTGTAATTCTCTATGCACTCTTTCCATTTGTTCTGTTTGCGCTACTTGTTCACCTTCCATGGCATTATCTGTAGACAGGTATTGTATTAGTTTGAATGAGTGATCTTGGGTTTCTTGCTGACTTTCAAATCTTGTACCTCTTTTTTTTTTCTAAAATTGAGCTTCCCTAAGAATGCTCTTAAAGTCAAACATAATCTTATTTATCCCCCAATTTATTGCATGTATGCTTATGAATGAATGCATGTATGTAAGTAGCATGATGCATGTAAAAAAGAAATAGTATGAACATACTGTACCAAGAATTAAAGAGTGATTTTTTTGGTTTTTTTTTTTACAACTATTCTTTTCAACATCTTTCGCTTCTTTTTTCATATTTCCACAAAAGGTCCAAACTAAAAGGAAATTTTATTATTGTTCACAACAATACTCTATCACAAAAAAAAAAAATTTATGATTCTCATTTTTAAATTTTTTCATCATTTTTTTTTTCAAAGAAGGAATATTTTTTTTATGTTAATGAATATTTTCCCCAACAGTATCAACTTATTTATGCATCATGGCTCCTTTTGGGACAAAATTTTAAACTTATTATGGGCAACATACGTTCATCCTGACCCGGTGTACCATGCATATTTGGAATGTAAAACAAATAGAAAAAGGTTGAAAATGTTCCTCCATGTGTTCCTAACTTTGGTGTATCTAACGAAAATTCGGCATAGCTTCGCCTAGGTTCACTATATGAGGTTGAATTAGATTCTAAAGGCCCCAAATCGTTCCTCACTTTTGCCCATGAAGGCTAGTAAGGCACCCCGATAAAAGCGGGTTCAATTTGTTTGAGTATATTTTTCTAAGCCCATACGGAGGATCAATCACGAAGGATTTAGGTACTTTATACTCCGAAAGTGTTTCACTAGCCCATACGGATTGTTAGTCACGAAGACGTAGTTACTTTACTTCCCCTTAAAAAGGACGGAGCCCAAGTATAGAGCTCATGTTATGCAAATGTAAGTATAGTGTATGAGTAGGAATAAACGAACCTTTCACCACCTATTCTATAACCCTTATTCAAAATAACCCGACAATTTATTAAAACAAGATTAAACAGTGCAACACAGTAATTAAACAAAGTGCATTAACAATATACAAGGTTAAATAACCAGAGAATGATGTCAATATACAAGAATAACCAGAGAACAATAAATGTATGCAAATGAATGTATTTAAAAATATTTTATTATTTTCAAAAATCTTCCTTATTTAAAAAAAGTGTGGGAATTATAATTAAATACCGATTAAAACCAATAAATCGAGACTTTGGATAACACGTGATTAATTTTAGGCCTGACTCTCTATAGTCGCCAAACTTTCATAACGGTGTTTTGACCGCCGAACGAATTTTAAAAAATTGGCCACCTATTAAAAGCTGGTCTTTATAAAATATTTTGAAATTAATTAAAACATTTTGAGAAAATCAATTTGTGAAATCTGCGTTTTAATCCAGCGAGAACACAAAAACTGGTTCGGGAGTCGATTACGTGCGGGGAAGGATTAACACCCCCACAACGTCCGTATGAAAACAGTACCTTATTGCTCACGTGTTATCCTAAGTGTCGGTAGAGTAGGTTTTGGATTCGGTATTTAAAGATAATTCCCTTTAGAAGCAATCGTATTATTTTAATAATGACCCGGAATTTATTAACACAAAATTTTCTATATTCCCCGACAGACCCGGCAAAACATAGAAGCTTTCTTAATTTTGAAATTCCCCGGATCTTTTTCATTTTTGGAGAAGGGTGTTCCGTCGTTAATGATAATTGATGATATTCGCCCCGACAGACCCAGCAGAGAATTCATGAATTATTTTAGCTCGGAAACATTGTCTCGTTTATTACTAAAACGTGACTTTCACATGCGTTAAAATTCATTTAAATAAATGTAAATATGCGAAGCAAATATTAATATACGATTTAAATATGATAACATGGACATAAACAAAAATATAATAAATATAGTAATAACAACTATTATAATAAAATAAATAATAATAAAATAAATAAGTAAAATAAAAGGCATTAATGAAATAACAAAATAAACATCATAGAATAAGACTAAGGGAAATAATAAAAAGTAATAAAAATGGACGTAAACAAAAATAAAATACCATAAACATAAACATAATAATAACAACTATTATAATAAAATAAATAAATAAATAATAATAAAATAAGTAAGTCAAATAAAAGGAATTAGTGAAATAATAAAATAAATATCATAGAACAAAATTAAGAGAAATAATAAAAATAATAAAATTGGACATAAACGAAATAAAAGATAATAAAGATAATAATAACAACTATTATAATAAGAAAATAAAGAAAAAGCATGAGTGGAATAATAAAAGTGAACAACATAAAATAAAATAAAATAAACATAGATAGTAAAAAGTGAACATAAACAAAGCATAATATCAAAAATAACAATTATTATAGTAAAATAAATAATAATAAATATATATATATATATAAAGTAAAATTAAATTAGACAATAAAAAAATGAACATGACAAAGATAAAATAAAACTTACTTTCGAAATTGTGTAGAGTCGCGAATTCGGATGAAATTCCCGAGAGTATTAATTAATTTTTTTTACTTTCTATTCTTTTCTCTTTTTTCTCTTTTTTTTTTCTTTTTCTTTTTTTTTTTTGGCCTGGGTTACATCTGGTTTGGCCCTCAATAGTTCGGGGCGCGGACCCACGTGCGGGTCGCTTTGACCCGCCCAATTTTTTTAATTTTTTCTTCAAAACGGCGCCGTTTCGGTCGCCTATAAAAACCCAATTTTCCCTTCTTCTTTTTTCATTTTCTTCCTTTCCCTCTCTCTCTATCCCTCAATTTTCTCTCCCTTCTTTCTACACAGCAGCCCAAAAAATAACCCCAATACCCTGAATTCGGTCGACCACCGTACCGACCGCCACACCCCATTGTCGGCCGTCACGATTTCTACCAAAGTCTTTCCAAAATTTCCTTTTTTCCTCCTCTTTATGTTTCCCACCTTGATTCTTCAAAAATCCAACCCAAACAGAGTAGATCTAGGTTTTAATCCCAAAATATCAACCATCTGACCCGGCATCCTCCACCACCGGATAGGGCTGAAATGCCGGTCGTATCTTCCTCTACCCTTCTCCTAGCCCCTCTAGAATCGTACAAAGTGCCTCCTAACCCACTAAACCATGAAGGCCGAACCTTTTTTTTTTTGTTGGTTTGCTATTATTTTTTTTGGTGCATGATGGTTGCTAGTTTTCTGTTTGGGTGTGGGTTCCCTGGCTGTCGATGGTGGTCCTTCAAAAACAAGGGTCTCGATGTGCGAAGCAGTGGAGGCTCTAGCTTCTTTCTGTTTCATTTGTTTTTTTGTTGTGGTTTTTATGGGTGGGTTGCTTGTGGTTGTGGTGGCGTGGGGCAAGGGTTTGCAGGTGGGGCGACGTGGGGGCTTGTTGGCTAGTGGCTACTGCTAGAGGTAGGGGGCAGGGTGGCTGGCCTAGTGGCGTGTAAGTCAGGCTGAGGGTGGCTTGCAAAGCAAGCAGGGGCAAGGGCTTAGGGGATGGCAGAGGCGGCTAGGTTTGGGTTGCTGTTGGGCTAAGGTTTGGTGTTGGCCTTTGGGGCTGGTGGTGAGCTTGTTTGGGTTTGGGGTTGGTGTGGCTGTAGGGTATTTGGGTCAAAAGGCCTAATTTGGCTAGATTGGCCTGCTGCCTGGCAGGCCCAGTACTTGGGTGTGGGTAGGGTGGTATCGGACCCCACAACTGGTCTAGGCCTTCAGGCCCGCAAAAATAAAAATAAAAGAATAGTAAATAAAATAAAACAAAATTATATAATAAAAAAATACTGAAAAACTAATTAGAGACTTGGCACGGGATGTGATTCGGGTCCCGGGTTTGATCTGGACAAAATTCGGTTGCTACATCAATTATCATAGACATATAGTTAATTGGTTAAGAGGGATATTTTTATAAGACCATCGACAGATACTTATAAATAGATTAGAACTCTAGGTTAACAACTCAAGGTCATTAATCAAGTTAAGAGGGTAAGAGAAGTTCAAGCGAAGTGTTGAGGGAAATTGTAATTCTAGGCTTTTCTCCATTGATTTAATTATTATTTTATTTTATTTAGTTTTTAATTTATATCCTTTAATTAATTGTTTGAATAAGATTAAGTTGCTATAATTTTAGTACTTAACGAATTTGGTAACAATTCCTCGTGGGATCGTGATGCACCCAAAAGAGTGTATCTTTATTAAACCTTGCAATTAATATGATCAATTATAGTAAAGTAGCATGCTAGGATCGAATCCACAAAGATTGGTTTTAGTTTATAAATTACTAGTTTAAAACTTAAATTCAAGAACAATAAAAGAAAAGGGGGTTTTTGAAAGAGTTTTTAAAAATTAAGAAAACAAGAAAAGTAAGAAGCAAATAAATAAGATGAAATCAAATATAAGAGAAATATGGTTAAGGTTTCATTCTCCACCACTAGACATCATTGAGAATCAATAATCAGATCTATCAACATCAATTAACTATCAAAATTATCAACCGTAGATAACAACAAGCTCTGTTACCCTAATCTTTCCTTAGTTCGTCGTTAAATAGAACAAGCTCTCTATTTAATCTCTAACCACTAGACAACCTAGAATAAACTCTCTAGATTTAATGTAATGGCAGCTTTATGATGAGAAAGATAGGTTGATCTAGGCAACAAACACATAAGCTCGGATTGTTTAACCTATGTTATGTTCCACTTTGCAATTAGCGAAAACTTGACCATAATCATTAATCACAAATTGCCACTTATGAATAGGAAATCGAGACAATTACACGGACCAAGACTCCTAAACTAGCAATAGACAATTATCAAGATCTATCTAGTGTGCACCCTAAACAAATCAATACAACATCATGAACAATTCTTATGGAAGAACATAATCAACTTTGATAGAAAACTAATGATAGATAAATCTCAAAATCAATTACACAACTTGTTTAGGGCTTTGAAATCACCCTTAACCAAAAAGAAGTTTAGCCTTGCATAGGCATAGATAATATATACATAAAACTAAAAAGAAAATAAAAGAATGGAGAAGAAGAAGAATGATGATCCTTGAGTCTCCTCAAAAGATAATGATAGTTTGTGGCTCAAAATATGGTATTTATAGAGCTTTTTGACATTGGAAACCCTTTCTTGTTGATCAAGGAAGCTAGGAGTCAAAAGAGTGCAAAATAGGCAAGATTTTTGAGTTTTGCGATTTTTCTCGGTTTTGAGGACAGTAGGGTCGGCGCCGCGGTGCCACTTTACGGTGCCGCGGTGCCACTTTACGGCGCCGCTGTGCCAAGTACACTGATTTGGTGATTTTGCTCGCTAACGTCGATTTCACAATTACTGCACTATCTCGTACTTCGTCGGCTGATTTGGATGACCATCCGTTGTCCGATTTAGGCGTGTAAACTATCGTTGGAAATGTATTCAAGTAATATTCAAAATTCAAGAGGGAAGTTTCTACAAATAATGAATTTAACATAATGTTTTCCTTGCAACAAGATCCGGAGGTCAGATCTGCCTGATCATCTAGCACTAAGAATTTGATCTTTTTGACTCCCAAGTCTTCTTCCATTTTATGATTGTGATTTTGTAAGCTCTTTACCATCATTATTGACATCTTTTGACTTCATTCTTTTAAATATACCTATAATTCAAAAATATAATATAAGTAAATAAGATATAGATCAAAAACCTAACAAAAACTAAAGGTAGAAAGGCATAAAATGTATATTTTATGAGCTTATCAGATCAACACTCTACTCTTCATTATATTACTTGTTAACGATACGTGCAATTGCCTGGTAAATGCGACAACAATTGTATCTGATAGAAAGTCTACAGCTGGGTACTTTACTTTTGTTGGTGGAAATTTAGTCACATGGAGGAGCAAAAAACAAACTGTTGTGGCATTATCAAGTGCTGACGCAGAGTTTAGAGGAATGGCTAAAGGACTTTGTGAACTTCTCTGGCTTAAAAGGTTGTTAACAAAAATCGGTTTCCCACCAAATTCTGAAATGAATTTGTTATGTGATAACAAAGCGGCTGTAGACACCTAATTTTGTCCGGACCACCAAAAACAAGTAAATTCTTCCTTGTACTTTTTTAGAATGCAGAAAATTCTTCTCATCTTGCAGATGGTCCTCCAAGACTTGTGATTCAGAGTTTAGCATGAAAAGTCAATCAGGAAAAAGTCAACTTCGAAAAGTCAACCTCAAAAAGTCAACTAATGAAAAAGTCAACCCTGAGTCAAAATCAAGATTTGAAGTTGAATTGAACAATGGTGAAAGAATTTTGATAATCAGAGGTCTACAATGAAAGATATGGAGTTCGAAAGAGGGATTGAGGAAATTTCAGTGTAGGGGAAGCCCTAATTCGATAAATTTGGGAAAAAGTGCTTAAACGATCAAATTGTTCACAATTGGAGGTTCCAAATGGATTATAATTAATGACTACGGGTATTGGAAGGGCCAAATGGAAGCAGAACCAAAGGAAGAGTCAATTTGGAAGGAAAACCGAAAATTAGGGTTTCGGTTAAAAAGGGTGAATTTTGCAAATTTGGGAAAAATGCAAGGATGGCCCAATTTGGTGAAATTGAAGCCCCCAGTTGATAAAGAATGAGAAACAAGGATAGCCCAAGGCCCAGTTTGAAGTGAATGCAAAGGAAGAGCCGATTGGAGCAAAAATAGAAAAACGAGAAAATTCTCAAGTTTGAAAAGGGGAAAACTAAATTGGAAGAGAATTTGATTGTAAAAATTGAGCGTTTTTGGACCAACTCAAATTCAATATATGAAAAAGTCAGTAGAAAAAGAAAATCCGAAAATCGGACCCGTTTTGAGTAAAAACGAGGCTTTGGAGGTTAAAGGGCAATATTGGAATATCCCAAAGATAATTCCAACAAAAATAGCAAATGAGCTCGAAAAATTATGAAAACTTGCAGTTCTGAGTTTTATAATTTTTGGAAGAGATCGGCAAAGAAAAATCCAAAATCGGAGCTCATTTGAAAAATGACAAAGTTCAGTTGCATTAAGTCGAAATTCCAGAAGATAATTCCGGGAAAAATAGCAAACGAACTCCAAAAAATCTGAAAACTTTCAGATCTGAGTTTTATAATTTTTGGAAGAGATCGGTGAAGAAAAATCCGGAATCAGAGCTCATTTGAAAAATGGCAAAGTTCGGGTGCCCTGAGCCGAAATTATAGAAGATAATTCCGGGAAAAATAGTAAACGAGCTCTAAAAATTCTGAAAACTTCCAGATCTGAGTTTTATAATTTTTGGAAGTGATTGGTGAAGAAAAATCCAGAATCGGAGCTCATTTGAAAAATGGCAAAGTTCGGATGCACTAAGCCGAAATTCCATAAGATAATTCCAGGAAAAATAGCAAGCGAGCTCCAAAAATTATGAAAACTTCCAGATCTGAGTTTTATATTTTTTGAAAGAGATTGGTGAAACAAGCTCCAAAAATTAAGAAAACTTCTAGATCTGAGTTTTATATTTTTTGAAAGAAATTGGTGAAGAAAAATCGGGAATTGGAGTTCAAATAAAAAAAGTGAATTTTGGGTGCCACTAATTGGAAAATCCAAGAGAAAATTTCGGGAAAAATAGGAAACGAGCTCGAAAAAATTTGAAAATCTCCAGATCTCAATATTATATTTATTTGGATGGATTGGAGAAAGAAAATTTGGATTTGGGGTCCGTTTGCAGTAAAATCAAGTTGGGGGCCAAAAGGTAATTTTATCGAAGAAACTGAAAAGGGCCAATTTACAATTAAAAAAATATGAAAGATGAAGGAATTTCTGGGATATTTCAGGCCTGGCTGGTCAGCTCATGAATGAAAGGTGAGATTTGATTAAATTCATCTAATGGCCACAATCAAGTTGCAAGATAGCATTTTTATTGTCTTGCAAATGTCCTTGCTCATCCAATTGCCTAGGTGCTTTGTAAAAAGATGAGTACACCCTCAATGGCCAAGATCAAATTGCAAGATAGCATTTTTATTGTCATGAAAATATCCTCATCCAATGGCCTAGATTGTTGGAGAAAAGATGAGCACATATCATCCAAGGGCAAAGGATGTTGGAGAGGCATGAAGGGTGATAAAATAAAAAGCACACAATCACCATACCAAGCATAGGGCAGCCGGCCATACCATTTAGAAAGGGGGGAATCAGATTTTTTTCAAGGCATTTTTCAACTAGAGAGAAAAAAGAAAAGAAAAAAAAAAGTGAGGAAAAAATTGGAGAGCTCTTGATTTGGAAAGCAAAAGCTAGGTGACTATGTCTATTTCTTCTTCCTTAAGGCTTTCTTTGATGTTGTGATTCTTGTTCTTCTCTTTTTGTTCATGTGATTTGTAAATTTTTTGATAAATAAAAAGGTTTTCAAAAATAAATTTTAAAGGTTTTATATCCTTTGTTCTTCATTATTTATCAAATAACTAAGTTGTCAAATTTTCCTACATGTTTCATGCCATAGCTGAAACTTCTTTGATGATTTTGTGCTTGTTCTTGCTTAATATCTCTTGCTTGGTTGGTTGTGGCAGGATAGATCCCCTTATTTGTTGCTTCATGTTCATGTATTCATCTCATTCCCACTTGATTTGACTTAAGCCAATCAATGGCTCAAAGCCAAGCTCTCATGAGCATGCTTGTGGAAAATTAAAATTTGTACAAGTTGGATTTTCTAACTTTAGGATTTTTTTTCACTAGGCAGCCCTTGTCTAAATTTTTAGAATTTTTTACCACTGGTTTTAGGACCTTAGAGGAGTCTCTAATATTTTTATTCTGATTTTTGGACGTTTTTATCAAAGGTTTAAAAATGTTTCTTGGTTAAGCAGTTTTTTGCCTACTGTTCTGTCTTTCATGAATTTTCAGGTAGGTCATCCTTAGTCTAAAAATTAAGTTGATTTTTCTCATAGAGGTCGACATGTTCTAAGTCTCCCATAATTTTTTTAGATATTTTTGAAATTTTTTAGGAGGGCAAATAAATAGGTTTTCAAAACTGACTAATGGATTTTGACAAAACAGTTTTTAACTCACTGTCTTGATTTTGGGTAAAATTCGATCATAGTATCCATGCTCCAAAAATTTAGCTGATTTTTTCCCATAGAGGTCGACATTTTCTAGGTCTACCATAATTTTTTAAGATTTTTCTGAAATTTTTTAGAAGGGCAAAAAAGTAGGTTTCAAAACTGACAGTGAGGGTCAGATTTGTTTTCAAGAAAGAAATAATTTTTTGTTTTGGTTAAGATATTAAGGGGTTGATTTGGGGCTTTAGCAACTGTCTTAGGTTAATTTCCAAGTCATTTCAATCATGAAATTTGATTTTTATAAAAGTCGGGTCAAGAGCGGTCAACCCGGATTTCAAAACTAGGAAAAATAGAGCTTTTAAAGGGGGTTCGGCCAAGGCTAACTTTTCATCTCATAAGTTTCGATTTTCTTTAAATCCAAACCTAAAGTATTTCGATTTTGAAAATCCGATTTAAGTATCTTCCTAAGATAGTCGGATACCTTTTTAGGTATACGGATATCCTTACTTCAAGGAAGAAATACATTTTCATGCATTGCATTTTCAAAAATGTTTTTACTTAACTTGTCATAAAAACGTATTTTTCAGTTTATTAAACATTTGACGAGAGTTAGTTCCTAATCTTTGCCGGGTTTGCCGAGGAGGTTAGGAAATATTCAACGCACATGTTTATGGAATCGAAACGTATGGTTTTCGTTTTACTCGGAACCATGTAAATATCATATGAAAGAATTATTTTTCAAACTTTGCCAGGTTTGCCGGGAAGCGCGATAATATTTTCCATCATATGCTATTTATATGATTCCTCACATGAATAATTCATTTTAAATAATGATGTGTGCATGTGATCATGATGTGATTATGAATATTTTATGATGATGCCATTTTGTGATTATGCCATGTCATTCATCCACATACCATGTCATTCATCCACATGCTATGTCATTCATTATGCCATGTCATTCATATATCATTGTCATTCATATGCCATGTCGTTCACATGCCATGTCATTCATTTTGTCATGTCATTCACATACCATGTCATCCATCACGCCATGTCATTCATATTGTCATGTCATTCATATGCCATGTCATTTTAATTGCCATGTCGATTTCATTCACATAACATTCAATCCATATGCTATGTCATTTACTCTTCTGCCATATGTCATTAGTAATGATTTGCATATTCATAACCCCTTTTTTTTAAATGTTTTCTAAAAGATCATGCTTTTTAAATATAAGGATAATCCTAAGTTAAAATAATTCATGAGTTCTCTGCCGGGTTTGTTGGAGAGTATATCATCAATTATCATTAACAACGGAATATCTTTCTTTCAAAAAATGAGAGTGATTCGAAGATTTTATAAATAAATAAAAATTTTATATTTTGCCGGATTTGCCGGGGAATATAGGAAAATTTTAAGTTAATAAATTCTGGATTGTTTTCGACTAAAAATGGGATTATTTTTCTTTAATATGGGAATTATTTTAAAATGCTAATTTCAAACCCGACTTTTTTATCGAGACTCGAGATAACACACGATTAATAAGGTACCGTTTTATATGGGCGTTGTGGGGGTGCTAATCCTTCCCCGCATGTAACTGACTCCCGAACCCTTTTTTTTTTGTTTTCTCTGGTTTAAAAGCGCCGACTTCGAAATTGGTTTTAAAAAATGTTTTAATTAATTTTAAAATGTTTTATAAAACCGATTTTAATAGGTGGCCGATCACACCTAGCCAAAAAAAATTGGTGGTGACTCCATTTTTTTTCGAGGTTGTTTTCAAACCCTCAATTTATTTCAAGAGGAATTAAGTTGTCTTTTCCTCTGTTGCCCTAATGTCACACTTAACGAGTAATGCCTCGCGATGAGACTTGTTATTTTTTAGGTTGCGACAGCGGCAATAGAGATTTCTCACAATCCAGTTCAACATGACCGTACCAAGCACATTGAAGTTGATAAGCATTTCATTAAATTTCCTTTTGTCAGATCAGAAGACCAACTAGCAGATATGCTTACCAAAGCTGTCCCTAGTAAAAGCTTCCAAAGCTCACTAGACAAGTTGGGCATCAAAGACATTTATGCACCAACTTGAGGGGGAGTGTTAGAGTGAGCAATAATTATTCTTGACTAAAGATGATTATGTGAACATTGAGTTTCCCTGTATTATTAGATATCCTATGTAATTTGGCAGGTAATCTGGTAAGCTGATTATCTGCCTTAGATATGGGTCTTATTTCTTAAAGTAGTTTGTTTCTCTATGTAAAGTTAGTGTATATATATGTGGACGTACTGTGAATAATACAAGTAGAAAATTCACCAATCTCTCTTTCCACTTCTCTCTTTCATTGTGTTTATCGGTTTTTATCACATTCCCTAATAGTGAACGATTTCTAAGTTCTTCTTAAGTGTTTTTTATAAATCAAAGATTAAAAACCATATAGATTGCATACGTGTTGAAGAAATAACGTTTGGAAGTTGATAAATAGCTTTTGGAATAAAAAATAAGTAAGAGGATTCAAATGTCATTGAAGAGCATTCGAATGCTAAGCTTAAAACGCAATCTATTAAAAAAATTGTCTAGGCATGCAAATGCCCTATAAAATATGTGAAAGTTTGACTAGGACATCAAAATGTCATAGGTTGAAAATCAAATGCCCTATCCGAGAATTTAAAAATTATGTTCATTGGTCATGTTACTTCATTCCAAAGGTCATGATTATTCACTCAAGACATGTTTGTTCATGGAAAGATGTTTCAAACACTGTTTGAGGTTTATAAATACTTATATTAATATTCATTCAACATAACTTTACATCCAATCTCTTGAAGAATCAATTCATTCTCTCATTCTACTTTTCTAGTTCATGATTCATGTGTGTTCAAGAATTTTAAAAAGTACAATCTTGATTCTCTTCGATTTAGATATTATATCATGAGAATAAAGTTTTCAAGAATTCATTTGCACCCGTTGAAATCAATTCAATTATGTTTATGGACAATGGATAACTTGTTTATTTTATTAAACATGCTAACATGACATCCAAATATGGCATTTAGATCGAGGTATGCATTTTACATAAATGTCTTGGGAATATTTTTATCATTTTGTATGTCATATAGCTTATGGGGCATTTCATTCATTTTTTCATGTTTCCTTTAAAATGTTTTATTTTATTTTCTAGCCATTGAATGTATGAATTTTCTTTGTTCATTTAGTAATTTGAGTATTATAAACCGATGTAATGCATCATTTAATGGTCGATAAATTATTTAAGCTATTAGTTAACTTATATCTTTTTAAATACACGTGTGAAAATACGAGATAATAAATTGTTCATAAATTTATCACATAAGTAATTACCTTTGAATTTGACTCAACTCTAAATTCATAAATTCAAGGCTAAAAATTTTGGGAGTTTCAACAAAGAATTTCTTTTTACACAAACATTTTGGGTGTGTTTGGTAAAGTGAGAAAGTAGAAGGATGATCAGAGGAGAGTGAAAAACTAAAAAAAAAAAAATGAATTTCTTGTGAGCTTGGTAAGAAAAAAAAGTGAGAGAAAATAAAATAGGAGAGATTATCATTTTTCACACCTATTAACAAAAACAAATAACTCCAAATTAGAAAGAAAAGAAGAAAGGAAATGAGAGTATATTGAGTCAAGTATGTATATTTACAAGATTATCCATATTTTTTAAAGTTTTATTTTTTTTATCTTAACTTACTATGAGTATAATGGTAAAACAATATACTTTTTTATTTTCTTTTTTCTCATTTTTCAATCATACTAAGCAATGAGTGAAAAAAATTATTTTTTCTTTTCGGTTTTTTATCTTTTCTACCAAACATATTATGAAAAGAAAAAAATATATTTTCTTTTTTTTTTCATTTTTCTTTCCTTCCAATTATTTATCTTTTTATTATTCTATCCATCCTACCAAGCAAATCATTTGAATCATTTTGAAAACCTTTGAATTTGAATCTAAATCTTATTTAGTTATTAGTATATTTTTTTTGCCCAAAAGTGTAGCTGGTTGTGCTTTGCATTTAATGTAGATTTCTTTATAAATCAAGTCAAATTCGGATGGTTATTTAGAATTTATGTTCAAAGTTTAATTTGATTAGATCCATCTGATCTCAAAAATTCAACCCAAAAAAAAAAAAAGAATTAAGATAATAAAATTTTAATATGTTTTTAATATATTTTAAAATTAAAATTAAATAAAAATAAAAATAATATTTATTAATTAATATTTTAAATCGATTCAAACCAAATCCAAATTAAAAAAAAAATTTAAAATTTATTTAAATTAAATTGAACTTATCGGATCGGATCAGACAAATAATCTAATCCTTTTATATATCTGATCCAATTGATGACATGGTTTCGGTGTCGAACCCAAATCCTCTGTCCCCTTTTCCTATCCCTATCAATGCCTCCATTCTCGCAACTAGTCGCGCATTCGGTTTTTTTTTTATCTATTCGTTTTTAATATTTGATCTTAATTTTTATTTAATTAAAAAAAATCGATTTCGCTTAAAAAAAATGGATACAAAGATGATGTAAATAAAAAAAATAATATCGTAGAATTCGTCTATTCAATTATCTGTAAGATATATAATTGATCGTATTTATATTTCGTAATTTTCGTTAAAAAGTTAAAAGCAAACGAAAAAAATGACATGGAAAAAATAAATTCACGATTCCTGTCCTTGTGTCGTGCATGCTTACACCACTTGTCACTCTTCACATGCAACCTTTTATCTTTCCAACACCAACTTCTTAGACAATTTTAGCTTAAAAACACACACTCCATCAACTTGACCGCTTTAGTACTTAACTAGATCTAGACCCCAAAGACAACCGCCCAACGCCGCCCAAAACCCAAGACCCTCCCTTTTTCCACCGCCATGGATTCACCACCCACCACCCCAAAGCTACGACTAATGTGTAGCTACGGCGGCCGCATAATCCCACGTCCACAAACCAAATCACTTTACTACTCCGGTGGTGAAAACCGCTTAGTCACCATCCCCACCACCACCACCGACAACACCGTCGCCACCCTTACTCTTTCTTCCCTCACCATCCACCTCTCCACCTTCCTCCGCCTCACCACCCCATTTATTCTCAAATATCAACTTCCCAATCACGACCTCGACTCACTGATTTCCATCTCAACGGATGATGATCTTCAAATCATGTTAGAAGAGCACAGGAGACTCTCTTCTAGTACTGCTACTCCTTCACGTATCAGATTATTTCTTTTTCCAGTTGTCAATAGCGATAACACTGAGTTGAGTCATCCCAAAAGAGAGAGTTGGTTTGTTGATGCTTTGAGGAGTGCAAGAGTGGGATTTGGAGGGGAAAGTGGTGAACAAGCTGAATCTATTGTTTTGGAAACTTCTTCTTCTTTTGGCTCTACTTCTTCTTCGGTTTCTTTGTCCAATTTGCCTCCAATTAAACCCTCATCTGATTCAATACCAAGGTAATTAAAAAATATGGGTCTTTTTTATATCAAAAGAAAGGAATTTTATAGTGTAAATGTGCATTTAATTTTTCTTTGTTTTTGCTTCCTAATTCTCTTAGAGTTAAGCTGAGAGCCATATTTATTTGATTTTTCTGAAGAAAAAAAAGTTCCCAGAAAAGGAAATGTTTGATGTTTTCGAGAGATTCTGGTGATTTCTATTGTTTTGATTCGTCTTGGCTGATGAGGGGAGAAGAATATGATAAAAAAAAAAAAACTGAAGTGTTTTAATGGTGGGAGTAGGGAATGAACTCATTGGTAGTTGGGTAAACAATTATTCCAAAGGCTTAATTTGATAGGAAGGCTTGAATGTCATGTTTAAAATTCAAATAGAAGGGATGAAAACTTGAGAATCAATTTTCTAACTTGAAATTTATGCTTAAACTTGTTGGAATTGGGAGCAACTTTTATCATAGTTAATTTATTTCAATAGAACTGAAATGGCACTGCTAGTTGCTTTAGATTGACCTTTGAAGTTTAACCCCATATATGTGTTCAAGATGAATAATTTCATACTTTTTGCTTCCTTTGATTGTGCAATTATTGTCTGTCATTCCAACAGCGATGATTGTGTTGGGAGTGCTGCTTCTAATGTGCAGACTGGAACTTGTCAAGACCAAGTTGGCCCCATTGCTGCAATGGAGTATAAGCTATCTTCTAACCCTTTTGAATCAGAGAAGAAAATTGCTGATCCTTCCTCTGGGATTGAGATGCATAAACCAATTCAGGCGTCTGGGTTTCCAATAAATCTGATGCATCTACCTCAGCAGCAAGCACAATTAATTCATGAGGATGCCTATTACATGCCGCAGAACATGCCTGGAATACAGCCAGTTGCATCATATTACCCGGTGTATCATCCTGTGCCACAGCAGCAATATCTCCATTATCAGTCAAATCAACCTTACCCACTGTATTATTTGCCTGTTGTGCCGACTCAGTCTTACAATATACCTGTGCAAAGTGGTATGGTTCAGGCATCGAGTATTGGCTCTGGTCGGCCCCCAGCTCATCCAAATGTGTCGTTGATTCCAACTCAGATGGTTCTCGAGGAGGTTGCAGCGTTACCTCAACCTGTAGCTGAGTTAACCTCACAGCAATACAAAAAAATTCCAGCAGGACACCCAGTTATTCATCTACCTCAGACCGAAACTGAAACAAGGTTTGCAGGTGCTCAAATTCAGCACCGACCTCAATCATTTGGTGTTGCTGCTGGTGAAACTGCCAATTACACTAACAAACTTGATGATGACCCCGCTCGTGTCCAAATATACAAATCTCAGCCGCCCCCACCCATGTTGCCTTCACAATATCAAACCATGACCAAAGCCAAAACATTACTTTTGTCTGAGGCTTTGGCAAAGTTCCATACAGACAATGCTGAACAACAGATTACAACATCAGAACCACAATGATTCTATTCTCCATCTGGGAAAACAATTTTGGTAGTGGTGTCTTGGTAACTTTTGGTCGTTCTACCTTGGTTCTGATTTTGGTAGTGGTATGTGTAGCTTGCCTGCAATATGAATAGACAATTTGGTGTTTCTTTTAACTTATTTCTTTTGTTCCACTTTTGTTTATTTGTTTTTCTTGAATGTTCTTGAAATTATAGTATTCCACACAAAGTGTTGTATGGTTGAATTTTCTCTCCTGAGCTTGGTGTTGTTAGTAAATGAGGGTGTAAGCATCCCTCTTCAGAGAAATAGAACCTTTGTTTATGTAATCTTACTAATGGAATGGAGATTTTCGTTATAGATGTTGAATATTTGCCTATTTCTTTTCTAAAAGCACAAATAGATACTTCTGACTGTAAAGAGAAAGCAGAAAGATAACTTTTGTCTATATGTTGTTAGCTATTCAAATTACAATCATTATTTGCAATGCTGAGTTTGGAGTTTATCATATAGGTTATGCTTGAGTTTCAGGAACTATTGCTTAAAATGAAAAGAAACAAGGATTAGGGGATTCTCTAATTAATTTGTGGTTCATGGTACTGCTTGGATGAAGAACAGAATACTATCAGTCATCCTACGAGAATATTCTTTTCTTTGCTGTGATGCTAAACTGTCGTAGAGTTGCCAAGTTCACTTTTCAGAGCTATAAAAAATTTGCTTAATTCACAGCTTAAAACATGATGTCTCCTTTTTTTTGTCATATATTTTGAAAATAAAACATGATGTTCTTGCTTCATGAATTTGTCCTGCTTTTGGCATGCAAGCTTTTAAATTCGTAATTAGCCTTTTGCATGCTTGCTTATTTAGCCGTTCATAGCTCAGTACAGGATTTGCTATTCATGCTAGTAAGACTCCTGGTTTTGAGTATTATTGTATGTTTCACTGAAATGTCACGTTTAGGTTTTTATTGTTTGTCTACCTTTATGCCACATATAGCTCACCTTTCTCTCCGAGATTTATCATTTCAAACTATTGTGTGGGGGTACCATGTTTTTTATTGTTATTTACTTCTATGTTACTCGGACTCTAAGCATTGGATAAGGGTATGTGTTCGACACGGATATGTTTCATTTTTTAAAAGTTTTTTCATGTATTTGAAGGATTATATCCCTATATCCATGTCTTGATATGCGTCGGATACGGATACTTCAAGAAAAATAAAGAGTCGGAGCAACATAGATTTACTTGACTATGGTTTATTTCCCAACCCTGATAATTGACTCTTGTCTACTCTAAGGTGAAGCAATCCAAAGAAATGATTGATAACCAGGTGATATACTGATTTTGGCACTATAAACCTAAAGAAGCAACATAAATTGGAGCTGTTGTACCCAAGATACTGTTATGGTCTCTTGCTCATTCAGCAGACATGCTGTAGCCACTACTTTTATAAGTTTGATCTATGGGACTGGGAGGATTGCATTGACCCTCCATTCCTGATATGCACTTTTTGGGTGAATTTTCTTTCCATGATTGTTTGACTAGTTTTAGAAATTAGCAAACAATATGGCTTGCTTGACCCTCCATTCCTGATATGATTGTTAGACAGTACAAACACCCTTTTATTTTTGACAATTTAAAAGGTGTTGGACTATGAACAGATTACTTGATTTTCTCTGATATTCTTGTCGAAAAAAGCATTCAATAAAGGTGAACAGACATAATGCTGGTGGTGGATGTAATAGTTCTTGATGCTAGCCAGTTATTATAGTGGGGCAACAAAAAATGTGATGAAATTTCATGTCAGTAAAGGTTGAAGGAAGCATTGTCAAATATGAGAGAAGGTAGAATTCCAACTGGTGGCAGCTGGTGAAATCCATGTTACTCTTATCTCTTCATTTTCTTTGAAATATCCGTGTTCAACACATATTCGAACATACGTATTGGAGTACGATCCTTCAAATATATGAAAAACCTTTGAAAAAAATTGAACATATTTTTGTCGGATACATATTCATATCTAACACTCACCTCCGAATTTGAGTACTCACCTCCGAATTTGAGTAACATAGTGTGAAATCATTTTGCCTCAACTCGTGAACTCACCTAGAGACATTAATAAATATATTTATTCTGCTACATGCTGTAATATTCATAATAAATAATGAACCCATTCTTCTAAGAGAACTGAAATGAACATCAGTTGAATATTTTATGTATATTCAAATTTGCCTGAGAAAATACTTGTTATCTTGACGCATCTGGAAATGTGTGTTAAAAAAGCAATTCAGCTCTCTTCTTAGATCCAATTGATGGTTTTCACCTATCATGAACTCCCCTTAGGAGTTTGAGATCAATTTCTCGAAGCTATAACTCACATACCTCATTGTAGGTCTCCTTTCAGGACTCTTATGAATGCAGGCTAATGCAAGCTTTAGTATGGCAGCTATATTGTCTTCATCACCCCAATTATGAGCTAAGGAGGGATCTATGATGGAAGAGATTGGCTTCCTTTCCTCAATGCTGAGTTGAATCCATTGAACCAGATCCATCTCCAAAGAACCTACCTGAATGCTTGGCAACTTTCCAGAGATCATCTCCAGTAAAATCACTCCAAATGAGTAAACATCCCACTTCTGTGATGGCTTTGTGTCTTTCGAGGCTTCAGGAGCTTGATAATATGATCCATTTGAGGAAGAATTTGTTGTTGTAAACTCATATGGAGAACTTTGCTGTGATGTCCAGATTGCCATTTGTTCCACCTGAAATTCTGGTGATTCCTCGGCTATGTTGGCAAGGCGACCAAGTCCGAAGTCAGAAATATGAGGCTCCATATTCTCTCCAAGAAGAATATTGCTTGGCTTCAGATTTCCATGGACATACCTTTTCGGACTGAATTCATGTAAAAAGGCTAAGCCCTTGGCTATTCCTTTCATGATTTTTACTCGGAGAGACCATGAAAGAGGTTTAAAGGGTATGATTCCTGCTTTTCCTGCATATATTTTGAAAATTAGAACGATTAGCATGGTAACTCATAGAACAACATGGAAAATATTGGCTTAAATATAAAAAGAGCCCCTGAACTAAAATTAAATAATCATCCAAGCCCCTGTCGTTTTAGTGCAATCAATTAAGCTCTCAAACATTTATTTTCACCCAATTGAGCCCTTGATTGAACAAAAATTGGTTAAAGGCCATCATTAATTTCCATCCAATAGAGGGCTCAATTGGGTGAAAATAGATGTTTGAGGACTCAAATTGATGAAAATAAATGTTTGAGGGCTTAATTGATTGCAATAAAATGATAGGGGTTTAGATGATTATTTAATTTTAGTTAGGGGCGTTTTTTATACTTAAGCCTAAAATATTTTGCATAGAAGACAAATCTAGAAAAAAAAAAAATATATATATATATATAAAGAAAATAGTTGTGAACACTTTACAGTACATGTAAAGTAGATTTTTGTTTTCAGTGAGAGAATTTAACTATGTTACTCAAACTCGGGTGTGAGTGTCGGACACGGGTATGTGTCTGACACGGATATGTTTGATTTATTCTAAGTTTTTCCATGTATTTGGAAGGTTTTTGGGGAATCATATCTTCATACCTATGTTCGAATATGCCATGTCCGAATATGCGTCGGATACGGGTACCTCAAGAAAAATAAAAATAAAGAGTCGGAGCAACATAGAAATTTAGTAAGTTACCATGAATTGCTGCAGTAAGATCTCCATTGGTTATGTAATCATAGATGAGCAGCTTCTCATCATCAGAACAGCAATAAGCTCGAAGATTAACTATGTTAGGATGTCTGATTTTTCCAATTGCTTCAACTTCAGTTTGAAACTCCTTGAGTCTTTGTCCACCTCCATCTCCCAGTCTTCTCACTGCTACGGCTTGTCCATTGTCAAGCACCACTTTGTACAGAATCCCACTTGAACTCTTCCCCAGTAGAAAAGCAGATGCTTTAAGAAGTTGTTCTAGATCAAAGTTGACCTCTGTGTCCAATGGGACAAAGTTGCACTGCTCCATATTTTCTGATAGAGTGTCAATGTCTTTTTTCGCAAAGCAGAAAATGTCCCTCCCGATCATCAGTTTCTCTTCAAGACGATAGCCGGTGACTTTTTGAACTCCTTTGCAGACAGAGGCTTTCTTGTACCAGTAGGAGAACAAGAATCCAATGAGGCAGACTCCTACCATCACACCGGCAATAGTTTTTATCGCCTGATATGAACTTGAATGACTGTGTTTCCCACTCTGTATGGAACTTCCACCTGAACTCTGAGATGGGTTATGAACTAATGATTGAGAATTTACATTGGGACTGCCTAAGGGACATGGAATTTTCAATGGTGATCCACAAAGCAAAGGGTTGCCTACGAAAGCTGTTGGTCCTGCATTTACTAGATCGCCATTCTGCGGTATTGGACCACTAAGATTATTGTAACTGAGATCAATGTAGACTTTCTCAGCGAGGCTTCCTAGGCTAGCTGGAATCTTACCGGTGAAGAAATTGTGAGATAGATCAAGAGTACCGTGCAAATTCGACAAGTTTCCTATGTCGCCGGGGATTGAACTGCCTAATCTGTTGTAAGAAAGATTGAGCTTCTGAAGGCTAATCAAACTGTTTCCAAGTCCATCAGGGAGAGAGCCAGTGAAATTGTTTTGACTGAGAACAAGTGTTGTTAATTTCCTGCATTGAACTATAGATGAAGGTATCGAGCCATTGAATGAATTTTGTGAAAGATCCAAGGTTTGTAGGTTCTTCAGGTTCCCTATCTCAGGTGGAAGAGGTCCATATAATGAATTACCTGAAAGGACCAAGCTCTTCAGCCTAGTTGCATTGAAGAACTCGATAGGTAAGCTTCCGCGAAACGAGTTGTTCTCGAGGTTAACATGACGAATCGAGGAGAGCTTTGCAAGTGCAGGAGACAGAGAACCAGCTAGTCCCATGTTTGGAATGATGAGAGCATTAACTTTCTCTTTTCTGCATTTAACTCCATGCCAGAAGCATGGATTCACATCTGAAGAGTTCCAATTGATCAGATAGCCTTGTGTGCTGTTTTCCAGGGACTGTTTGAAGGATAGAAGAGCAAGACCTTCATCATTTAGAGCACCTAGGTGAGCCGTGTAGTTGCATACAAGGAGAATCAACAAAAGCAACAATGAATTCATCAGGTAAAATTATGGTTTTGGGAGATTTAAAGAAGAAATATTATAAGTTTCATGCGCATCACTTTGTATGCTGCTACTAGCTGCAGGTAGAAGTATTGTAACTTGGAAAGGGAAAGAGAAAGAGAAATTGGGTATATCTTTCCACTACTTTATCCCTTTTATGAAAGAAGATGAGCTGTGATTTGTTGAAGTGTTGACTGGGGAAGTAGGTTTTGCAGGGTAGAAGCAATCCCACTTTGACAGTAAAGGTTAAGGAAATTAGCTTTAGTTTTTCTGGTTACCAATGGAGAAAAATGACTTGGAAAACCTAAAGCATATACTTTATTTTTCTCAGTCACCCATACTATTATATATTTAAGTCAGATCGAGTATTTTGAACTGAAATTTTATATTACTCGACTTCGGGTGAGTGTCGGATTCGGATGAGTGTCGGATATGAGTATATGTTTAATTTTTTTAGAAATTAAACCAAGAAATGAGATTCATGATTTCTTTTACCACACGCAAACTCGAAACCGATGTACTTTAGGTTTATGAATTGACTCTATATATGTGTTCTTAATCTTACTTTTAACATATTAATCATTTGATCAAAGTAATGAAGAAAGGTCAAGTGATGGTTGACAAATAGAAGGGGGGGCAAGCGTGATTAGAGGCGATGATAGTTCCATGAAAATGCCGGTGAATGTGCTTTGTAAGTTTGATAACATTAGTCGTTTTTGGTAGGGACGGCTTCATGACTTTCATTTTTGATTTCTCCCATGCTTCAGCTGCATTCCGTTTGAGTAATTTGACTAAGACGTGACCCCAGTAATGATCCAAGTTAGATTTGATAATTTTCAACCCAACACGAATACGACATGAAATGAAAAGATAATATGAATAAACGAATGTGTCAGAATTTATATAACACGAATTATTAATATGTCAAAATTTATATAAATATATAATATTTTAAATATAATTATAACACATAAAAATAATATAAATATAACATGAATATACGAATTATAAGATCCATCGACTAAGAACAGATAAAACATAATTGTATAGAATCGGATGGCTAGATTTTGGGACTGTTTGGATTATCTTGTTTGAAAAGACTAACTAAATTTCAAGATTTCATCACAGTTCATAAATTTCAGATTGGATTTCACATATTTATTTCAGCCCCACCTGTTCTTGATGATCAGTAATTAAGTATTTAACATGATTGATGTTGTGCGGATTTTACTATTTTACTTGACAACCTTTAAAGTCCCCGTTTAATATTTCTATTGACACAGTTTTTTAAATTAAAAGTTGTGTTTCACCGCAAACATAATATTCGAGTAAATTTTTTTTTTTTTACTTTTTCCATTAAAATTATGATTTGGTAACCTCATTCGTACAAGGTGAAGTTTATTCGTCAGAATTTCCCTGATCTGTCGACCATGACTAACTATATCTAGAACTGGAGGTAAACAAACAGCAAGGGACAATATTTTGGATAGAATTTTAATGTCACTTAACTGAATAGTGTACTGCAAATTGCATCCCATGTTTCTTGTAGGGCTCATAGCCATATTCTATTAACTAAGCTCTATTTGAAGCTGTAAAATTATACAGCCAGATTCCTGGAATACTTTGGTTTAATTTAGAAAACTGAATAATTTTTCTCTACCTTGTTTTGTTTTCTAATAGCAAGTGTTTCAATCTCGATACTGAGTTGTTCACTGCCTGACTATATTTATGATTTATCCTTTCCTTATAACCTTACAAGAGATTTCAAAGAACCAAACAATGAAAACGCCACCAACTTTGATTGAGTAGAGATTGTGGAGTTATCTATATATTGAGATTTTCAGGAATTCACTGTTATACTTAGAAAAAAGAAAAATGGAGTTCCTTAGGAACAGTTTATTAGATGGTACTTGAAACCTATATTATTCGGATTTTTCATTTTTTCTAAAGTATTCGTGTTTGGCACATATTCAGACATGAATACGGGAGTATGATCCTTCAAATATATGAAAAATCTTTAAAAAAAATTTAGCATGTCTGTGTCCGAACAAATATTTGTATTTAACACTCACCCGAATCCGAGTAAGATAGCTTGAAATTGCAACCTTAAACACAGTTCTGTTTTGTAATCATTTTTCTATTTCAACTTTCATTTCTTAACGTTCAGCAAGAGTAGTAATGCTCCATATCTGAACGGGTTTTTATTGTGATATAAATGATACAAACCTTCATATTTGAGTCTGTGTCTGTAGTGAGCAGAAAACAGCAAACGGCTTCTTTTATTTTTTTGATAATTTAAAAAAGATTCTAATCCTCCTCTTTAATAGAAAGAGGGAAAGCATGCACCAACCAACTGAGGCAAAGATTCGGGTGCAACGGCTTCTTTTATTGATAAGTATTGTACATGCTTCCTTAATTTTGTGGATGAGGATCGTCTGGTTGTCTTGTAAATTTTTGTGAAACTGGCATTGTAATCATGTCACTGCTACAGAGCAACTACCAGCCATATTCAGCACGTATAAGTATGAAAAAATAAAGGCTTAAATAAATAAATAAAAAATCTTAAACTAAAATTAAATAGTCATGTTTTTATTATTTTGTTGCAATCAATTGAACTTCAAACATTTATTTTTATCTAATTGAATTCTTTGATTGGACAAAAATTAGTTGATGACCATCATCACTTTTCGTCCAATCAAGTGAAAAGTTAATGTTTAAGAACTCAATTGATTTATATTTAAGCCAAAATAAATCTTTTGCGAATGTCTTCTTGATTTAGAAGTAGCCAGAGAAAATATTAAAACCTCACAGAATAAAGTTTTCAAAGACTGCTATCCACTAGTTGAGAGAATAACACAGAAAGTCAGGGGGTGGGCTGCAAAACATTTGTCATTTGCTGGTAGATTCCAGTTAATACAGTCTGTTATTTTCAGCATCCAGAACTTTTAGTGCAGAAATTTCATATTGCCAGTTAGAGTTGTTAAGAAGATTACACAACTCTGTGCTGCATTCCTGTGGAAAGGTGGGGAAGGAAATGCCGGGGGGCAGGGTCAGCTGGCAGACTATTTGTCATCCCAAGTCAGAGGATGGATTGGGTTTAAAAGATCTGGTTGCATGGAATAAAACTTGTATCTTGAGGTATTTATGAATGGTGTTAGCTCAAGTCAACTCTTTGTGGGGTAATGGCATGGATGACTGAGTACATCCTGAAGGGGAATAGTGTAATGCAGTTGAACACACTGCGGAGATTCAGCTGGACTTCGAAGAAGCTACTGAAAATGAGAGACTTGGCTCTCAAATTCATGGTGCAGCAAGGAGACAAATGGGTGTGGAGGCTGCCAGACTACATGGCATCTCAGGTCTGGAAAGAAATAAGACACAAATAGGAGAAAGTTGTGTGGCACAGGCTGATATGGTGTAATCTACTTGTTCCCAGGCACTCATTCATCTCTTGGTTATCTGTGCTGGACAGGCTGCCTACTAAACAGAGAATGTGCAAGTGGGGCAATGTGAGTGCAACTGACTGTGTTCTTTGCACTGAGGGAAATGAATCATGAGACCATTTGTTCTTTAGTTGTGACTACTCCAAGCAGGTATGGGAGAAGGTGCTTACAGCATGCAATATTTGCAAAGCAATAGGCCCTTGGCAAGAAGAGTTAAGCTGGGTTATGAAGTTTAAAGGAAAAGCACTGTTGACTACCATCTTGAGACTGGTATGGAATGCATGCATTTACTACGTTTGGCAAAAAAGAAATAGAAGGATCCACGGAGCACAGGGAAAGCCAACACAGGTGCTATACAACCAAATTGTGGGCACTGTAAGGGATAGATTAATAGGAAGGTGAGGAAATAAAAGTAACAATGTAAATAGCACAATACTAGACAACTGGGGTATAGATGAAACTGCACAGTGATTGATTGTTGCAAATTGTATAGAACAATAGCAGGAATTCCTACTTCTTTGGATATATAAATAACTTGCTTATCCAAAAAAAAAAAAATTAAAGAACAAAGGTTAAATGGGCAAGTATTTGGTCTAGCAGGAATTCAAATTTCTTGACTTGACAAAATGAGCCATGCCATTGCCACATTGAAAAGTGATATGCAAGTCAAAGAAGAACATTATAAATTCGTGTTAAAAAAATCGGACTGGATGGGCCGGTCGGATTAATTGATTCGAGAATTGGTAGCCTATCTGGTCCGGTGCATATCATAAATTGGAAATTCTCCAAACCGGTAAAAATCATGAAAAATCGAAAAAATCGATTTTAATTTTAAAAAAAAAAAATTATTGTAGGTGACAAGTTTTGAACCTTTAACCCTTTGAATCTATATTAAAGATCATATCATTTAGCCAAATTGATGTGAACCCGTGAGGTTAAACACTTTGAATCCACTAACAAATTGAAATACCCTAACCCAGAAAAACCAAGATTCAGGCAATGAAAACTTAAACCCGTGAAAATCCTGTTTCAAAGAATCTAGATAAGCTAAGCTAGCTAGACTCCAAGAACTCTCGTTTCAAGAACCTAAGTTTGAAGGTATTGAAGGCCACAAAGAATAATTATTTGATAAGTTCTAAGTTCTTTCAATAACTAAAAGAGAAAACTCTTACTGAATAAAATCAGACTTAATTGATTAAAAGATAATTAATTGTAGGCGGCTACACAAGGTATTTATAGCCTCCCTACATAACTTAATCAGCTATCCTAATAGAATACTAATCCAAATGCAAGTCCTTGTCAGCTAAGGACTCCTAACCTAAGTGCAAGACTTAATAATCAACCAAGCACACTTCTAATCCCATTATAAGTGTAAATTCGGCTAGTCCTAATCTAAATAAGAAAGACTACTTAAATTATGGGTTGAACATGCTCAAACCCAAACCTAATAAATTAAAAAGGATGTCCAACAAGTTTAATGAAGATAGACCTCACTTAGCCTATTGGACATATTACATAAGTCAGGCCTAAAAGCCTAAGTAATTACAAGACTTAAAATAAGCTCTCTTAATGTGCTAACTTATGTTCTTGAATCACATGGACCAAACTTGGATGCAAGCCTATCTTGCATGTTGAAGTCTTTCTTGAATAACTTGCAACATGGTCCAAGTGAATTCTACACATTCTTGTCATGTTTCCTAGATCTTCTTGGATCCTAGCTCATATAAAAATTGCCATGGGATTGGGCTATCTTGGATACTATCACAAATACATATTTTTATTAACTATTACTATATTTAATACTTATTTAATATTAAAATTAATTATTTAATATTTTAATTCTTTTTTAATGCAACCGGCCGGTCCAATCGGTCGGACCGATTGAATCGATAACCGAAAGTTTCACCGATTTGGCTTCCATTCGTTTTTTTAAATATTAGTATAAACCAAGAACCTGCATCAACAATTAAACATGGTAACAGGGACCTGAACATGTAAAACCCCCTACTTGGGATGGAACAGTTATTCTTTGCTATAGACAGATAGTCTGCATTCATTTACATGACTGATTCACACAAACTCACCCACAATTACATTTGTAAATTCCTCAACTCAATCACTCTGTTCAAATTCAAGTTTTTGTTAAGAAAAGCAAGGCCATAAGAAACTTGGAAACAAGCAGAAATTGAGAAAACACCACCCAAACTGTAGCAACAAATGCTTGTATTATGCAACATATTCCTTTTTAACCACAGCAGCTTACACATCCTTATCAACTTTCTTACCAGTATTAAAGAACTTGGCTAAATTTGGCATCACCTTTCTTTTCTTCCTAATGATAAATGGAGATGATCCACCCGTCCGCATTGCAGGTGAGGAAGATTTACGGAACTTTGCTGCTCTTCCTGATGGTGTCAAATTGCCATTGTTGCTTTTCATGGATCTTCTAACAAATGGTGATTGCCTGTTTTGTTGTTCCACATTTTTCTCACCAGTCTGTCTCCGGTTGCGTAGTTCTTTCTCAATCATTTTCTTTGCTGAAAGTGACCTCTCCGTTCTATAAACCTCATGTTCTTCCTCTACTCTCATCTCTCTAAGATCTCTGTGAGCTATTTCAGTTTTCATCAATATCTCCCTCTCACTAGCCTTTAGAGCTTCAATCCATGCCTGAGCTGCAGCAACTTTTTTATCAGCAATTTCTTCAGCTCCAACTGCACGTCCAGTTAAATACTCGTACTCAAATTTTGAGATAGTGATTGTGGAACTCTGATTAGATGCTGAAGCTCTAGATTGCATTGTAGTTTCTATGAGAGATCTTAACTTTTCTAGAGCTAAAGCTTCTGATGACTTAACTGCTTCAAGTTCCTGCACAGCTGCCTGCAACTTTTCCTCAGTTGAGTCTATTTCAGACTCAGTTTTCTGGATTTTTGCCTTGATAGTTGCAATGTCTTCAGTAATAAGAGCCTTCTCTTTCTTTGATGCTTCTGCTTCTGTTCTTAACTGTTCAAGTGTGAGGGAAAGATTGGTCACTATTGATTTAGCCTTTTCTTCAGCTGCAGTTACTGCTTCTAACTTGGAATTTGCTCTTAGCAGCTTTGAATTGAGGCTTTGAACTTTCAAATCTGCCTTTTCTTCTGTTTTCTTTAACCTTGTTGTTTCTTCTGTAACATGTTTCAGCTCATTTCTTATAACATCCATTGATGACATATATTGAAAACCTTCTTCTCTAATTGAAGCCAATTCTTTCTTAGCTTCCTGCAACTCTTTTGTGATTGACTCTAATGAAGGTGAAGCTTCCACTTCCTCAACAGTTTGAAAGCTGTGATCTGGTTGCTTTAATCCATCACCCCTCTGAAATTCCTTAACTTGCTTTAGCTCATCTTGTAAGAGATTAATATCAGACAAAGTGACAGCCAATTTTTGTTCCAACTCTTTGGACTGATCAATCTCTTCAATTATGTCCTTCATTTTCTTCTTTGTTTCCTCCATACTAAATGAGAATTCACCAACTTCTTTTTCTTTTTGAGCTTCAATTTCTGCAACTTCTTTCAAAGCCTCAATCCTGGCCAATTCAACTAGAACATGTTCCTCATTAGCTGCCTCAATTTGCTTTCTAAGCCCTTCTACAGAGCTAGCATTAGACCATATTTTCAAGCTTGAGTCTTTAAAGTCCTTCTCTGCTCTTGCTTTCTCTCCCATAACAGAAGCCATATCAAGTTTAAGTTTACTCAGTTCTTGTTTCACCATTTCCAATTCTCTCATAACTTCTGCATACCCAAAACTTTCAAAACTCCTGACAGCCAATGCCTTCTGTTCAAGGTTTCCATTCTTCTTTAAAGATTCAATATCCCTCATCCTTGCCTTTGCCTTAAAACTTGATTCCTCTATCATTGAAGCCAGATCCTTCACTGTTTTCCTTGCAGTAAAGAGTTCAGATTCTGCTTTAACCTTTGCTGATTCTGCAGCTCTTCTACTCTCTTTGTATCCACTCATATCCCTTCTTGCCATATGAAGCTCCCTTGCTTTTGAAGAGGGCTTCTTAACAGTTATTATCCCACAGTGACAACTTTGTCAGTCAAATTTAAAAATTATAAATTCCATTGCATAAAAACTAGAGGGTTTTCATGAAGTAGCAGCAAACAAAACTATACCTCTGAAAAAGCCTCCTGGGGTTTCTTCAATGAAGAATTACCATCAAGAATCCTTTCTCCATACATATTAACTGCAGCTTTACCTGATCCAGTTCTTCTTTTATCTTCATACCTTCTCCTATCCATTTTTAACCTGTTCCATTGACAAACAAGAAAAAAAAAAGTATAAATACTCAAGCAAAGGCCTGGGTATACTTCTATATATCAAAACTACATATTATTAACATCCCTGAACTGCAAACAGGTTAAAAATGGCAAACTGAAATGGGAACAGGAAGTTAAAACTGAGTAAGAAGAGATGTAGAGGTAAAAAGAAGTAGATTGAGAACATACCAAGAAATTGTAAGTTGAGTTAGAACATGAAAAATGGTGCCTGGAAATTAAACCTGTAATGGAAATTGTAGTTTGTAGGAAGATGGGATGAGTTACAATACAAAGGTCGTCATGTCCTATAAGGCAAAAACCAAGGAAATGGAATAAAAGATAAAACGGCAGACAGCAGAGAGAGAGGGGAAAATAGTGTGAATCTTGATGATTGGCTAATATTCTTGGTGCAACGCTAGCCATCATTTTTATTACCCTTTTGGCTCCAATTATTTGTGAAAGCTTTATTTTTTAGTATAGAAATTATTATTATTATTTTTTTATATATAAAGGAGATCGTAATTCGAAATATGAAAGAGATTATAAATTTTGAAATTTGAATCTAAATTTGTTGGATGTCACTTCTTAGTAGATCTGATAATATTGGACATGACACGAAAAAAAATAACAAAAACACAAAACGAAACACGACACAAAAAAGAAACAAAGACACTACGCGAATACATTAACATATCAAAATTTATTTAACATAAATTATTAACACAAAAAAATTTATATAAATATAAAACACCTTAAATACGATTATGACACGAGAAAATATACGAACATGATACGTATATACAAATTGTCGGATCTATTTAAAAGTGACTGTATAAATGAATTAGATTAAACTTTAAATTCAATTAGATTTTTTTTTTTTTTGTTGCCATAAGGGAATATTCAGGCAAATAAATAAATGTAGAACCTTAGACATCTAGGTGGCAACTATAGAAAATGGGACAAACTAAAAAGACACATGAAATTGTCTGGAAAATCATTGTTTTTTTCTTCAACTTCCAAAAACAATACATTAATGGTTTTGTTAATTAAGGTGGCATAAACCTACAAGCTTTAAATTTGATTTTTCTTTTCTGCCAATTTTTTTTTTTTTTTGGAACCAAGATCTTTACAGTAAAATAATACTCAACATTAGACCTATAATAATTGTGATTAATTCTTAATTTAAAGTTTATATACATAATTTTTACAGAGAGTAGATTTGATCATAGATCGACTTAATTTTTATAATAAAAAAATTATGTCTATTTAAATTAGATCTGAAATATGAATAAAGATTTTTGTTCAAACTCAATCCGTAGTATATCTGAATTTAAGATTTTACGAAAAAAAAATTTATACAAAAAGAAAAGAAAAAAAATCAAAGGAAAGGAAAGGAAAAAGGGGGCAAAAGAAACCAGACATTAAAGAAGGGTTTTGTCGATTTTGTGAAAGAGTAAAAGACAATATTATGTATTTGGACTTTGGAGGTAACGACAAAGCTGAAACTGTCAAAGCAATCGAAGGTAAATGAGCATCCACGTCTTTAAAAACTAATCCACATGACCGGCAAGAAGAGTAAATGTCATTCTATTTTATTTGTACCATATAGATATAGCCAAAGGCCTAAAAATGCTTCCACTTATCTTCTTCCCACACCCAAATGCCTTATTTAGTTTTTCATATGGGTGTGTTATAATTATATTTAAAATATTATATATTTATATAAATGTCTTATTTAGTTTTTCATATGGGTATGTTATAATTATATTTAAAATATTATATATTTATATAAATTTTAACTCTAACTTTGATCCTATCTTTCAAGAAATCCAACGAAAATTGAGAGACACCCCTCAAATTATCAACACAAATTAAGATTGATTTTGATTTTATTGAATCAGAAATCTCAACAAGCACCATTGGGTTCTTAGCAGACACCTCATAATAAAGTCTTAAGAAATACTCGTCTGATGCAGATATATACCAAAGTTTGCAAACAGTTTTTTGTCTTAAAAGGGATTTTACAGGCAATCTTGCAAGAATTTGTTGAATAACTAAATCAGGAAAAAAACCCAATCTTTCAAATTCATAATTCAATTGAGAAAACTATAAAACCAAAGGGGTCCATTGGCTGCGATGAAATAGCAGTGAATTTTCAAGCCGATTGGCGGATTGATTATCCCACAGCCCACCTCTGACCTCCACGAGATCCAAATCTAAACAAGTAATCAGATCAAACAGTCCATATTAGATACAATATAAACTCCACGAAACATTTAATACTCCTCTGTCACACCAAATCAAAACTCCATTCCTTCCCTTCCAGCTCAAAAGACTTTCAAAAAATACACGAGTTCTGCAAGTGCAAAGTGCAACAATTTTGCCACAAAAAAAAAAAAAAAAAGATTTTGTTTTGGGAGAAGTATTTGATTAGATCCTGATGTTGATAAACGGTGGAGATTGATTGAAAAAAGAAAAAAAAAAAAGGGAAGGATCAGATTTAGATGATGGATGTAGAGAGATCATCGCTGTGCAATTGCGTGGTGAATTTTCTACTAGAAGAAAATTACTTGTTAACGGCATTTGAATTACTCCACGAGCTTCTTGACGATGACCGTGACGCTCAAGCTATTCGTCTTAAGGAATTCTTCGCCGATCCTTCTCATTTTCCTGCTGATCAGATCTCTCGCTGCAACTCTCTTCGAGGTACGTTTTAAAAAAAAATTCTTTTTTCTATTTCAAGTATGAAATCGGGAATAATTTAGACGTAGAAAATTTTCTTCTTTTTAATTTTTTTGGTAATATGAACTGTGTTTTTAGTGTTACTTATTGTTAGATAAAAATGTAGAGAAAATTTGATGCCGGCGGTGTTTAGTAAAAGTAACAACGGAATGGAGCCTTAATATTTTTGAAAAATGCAGATTTGGATATAAAAACAAATAAAAATTTAATCTTTTTTGGAAGAATGAAATTTATGATTTTATTTTTATGTAAGAGTAATTACATTGGAATTAATGTGTATTTAGTCACTTTTTAATCTAATTAATAATATGAATTTTCTTTTTATCAACTTTTTAGGAAGTAAAAAGTAAGTAATACAAGTAATAACTAAGTGGAAGTTAAATTTGTGAGAATGCTTAGTATTGAAATGTTTTCTTTTATATATGAAATGGTTCCTTTCACAGCTTAAATCTACTGTATTGCACTTGTTAGTCAAGGCATTTACCATCTCATATTATATATGTCAAAGACAGAATGCTTATGCTGAAGATGTAGCTACTTAAAATGTGTGTGCTAATTAATTAGTAATTATGATCTATGTTGCTCTGACTCTTCATTTTTCTTGAAGTACCCATGTCCGACGCATATTCGCCATGAGTATGGGGATATGATTCCCCAAGAATCCTCCAAATACATGGAGAAACTTAGAATAAATCAAACATACCTGTGTCCGATACTCATACCCAAGTCCGAGTAACATAGAGTATGATTACCATATGAGTTTGTGGCTTCAGGTGATATTGGAATCACAAGCAGAAAGTTACAAATTATGCAAACTTCATCCAAGATAGGAGAAAAGGAAATACGTTTTATAATTTCCAACTGACATGGAACAGCAATCAAATACAGATATTTGTTTGCACCTCTGATTTTTTTTTTTTTTGGGGGGGGGGGAGGGAGGCGCTCAGAGCGTGAAATAAGTTTTCTGCTTAAAGAAATAATACATCTGAATTGCTGATATGTGTTGGTTGCTGGTGTCATCATATTTCTACCCGTTTATCAATGCTCTAAGCCCTGGAACAAAAGTCCATTTTCAATTTAGACCTGGAATATGTGAACCTTACTGATGGTTTCATCTAACCTTTATTTCTTGAAATTCAGTTGTAGACCCTCAGAGTTTGCTAGAAGAGAAAGAAGCAATAGAAGAAAAATTAGCACTTAGTGACTATGAACTGCGTTTAGCTCAAGAAGACATTATGAAACTCAAGACTGAGTTACAGAGGAAAGCAGATCTCCCTCAGGATAAACTGAGTGGTAAAATCTCTTATTTATCTGATTACTGAATGGATACACTTAGGCTCCATTTGGTTGATGCTTTTGCTATTTGCCTTTTGTTTTCTATTCATTGTTTTATTTTTTGCTTTTTGCTTTCTTATTCATTTTTTTTTTCAGAAAAAAAAAAAAACTAAATAGCAAAAGAATCAACTAAACTTTTTTTGTAAATGATATGTTTAGAGAAAATTTTAATCTCTTTGTATGACACATTTTTTTAGTATGCTGTTCGATTGAGAGAGTCTCTATTTATGACTCTAAGAATCATTAGAAGCACCGAAATGGTCAAGACCGGCTACCTGAATCATATAGGTTCACGAGTTACGTGCGGTAAAGGTAAACAATGAGGAAATTATTCTTTTTGTCTCTGTTTGCATTCCATTAGGTTGGCCACCTTGCATGACTATGCTTAAAATGAAAAATTGGCTTCTGCTTATCATCCTAGATATTCATACCACTGTTTGGGAATTGACACCCATATTTCTGCAGCAGTTGCTTTTCTTTGGCAACTGTTTTGCATAATTGATGGGCTTTGTAGGATCCCTGGCGGCAAATATGGGCATTGTAGGATTATTCTATTTGTGCATGCTTTAATCATTAGTTAGCCTTAGCCATCATTCTTCTGGCATGCATGAAATCTGTTTATGTTATATGCAAATGCAGAATCAAGTGCGAGCAATAAAGTAAATCATGCACTGGAAGTCCATCGGCAAAAGAGAGATGCTCCCTTCTCTAATTTAGGCACATTGAAGGGTAATGAGCGTAAAGATCTAAATTGTGCGGTAAAGGAATATTTGCTGATAGCTGGATATCGACTAACTGCAATGACATTTTATGAAGAGGTATGCGCAACTATTGATAGTGTTTTCTTCTTGTTACTGCTTTTTAATTCTGTAAATCTGCACCAACTAGCATTAAAGGACCTAAACTGTCCTTTGCGATTGGTTTGGCTGCAAGGGTTAGTTGTCCTGCCAATCTATATGCTCAAAGCTTGATGCAAAACTCAATAAGCTGAAAATTGTGGAATTTTTGAATTATTATTTGGAAACTGAAAGAAGTACAAAATACTTGCCCCATAACATCTTAAGTGTACATTTTCTGAAAATGAAGTTAGTTTGGAAAACAGTTCCTGGCTGGGGGTTGATCCAGCTTTTGATTTGATGTTAGAACCCAAGTTCTCTTATTTTCCTATGGATATTCTGGCATCTTTTTCAATGGTAAAATTAGCACAGAGAGAGAGAGAGAGAGAAGCTGTAATAATTTATAGAGTTCATAGAATCTAATTTTCATATTTTCTTTGCGGTATATCTTAATTTTTCTCTTGCACAAGTAGGTTTTGAGGCCCTGAAGGGGTATGAAGCGGCAGCCTAATCTGGTGAATGTGGATATTTTACAGCTAGTTTTAAAACTTGTCACAGCTGATTTATTTTTAACCTCAGGTTACAGATCAGAACCTAGATGTTTGGGAAAACTCGCCAGCATCTGTGCCTGATGCCTTACGCCATTATTATTATCAGTACCTGTCTTCAACTTCAGAAGCTGCTGAGGTAGGCAAGCTGTTTCTTACTATTCGTACTGAATCATACTGAATATTTTTCATATTGTACATTATATCTATTTCTTTATTATATGACTTTGCTTCATGGGGAACGGTATCATTGCTGTCACCTGCTTTCTTTCTTGCATTTATTGTGTTGTGTTTGCACGTATCTTATAAAATCCTTGGGTGAGTGCAATAGAATCAACTTGGACTGTCTGTTGCGATATTCATTACAAAGTAATCTGAACTTATTATTGTTTGGTTAATAAAGCTGTTGCTTGTAATATTACGTTTATGGAATTATTTCATTGAGAAAATATCTATGATCTATAGATATCAGTCACAGATAAGAACAGATTGTTGACCTAAAATCTTGCCCCACCAATCCTTTTCTTTTTATATTTGGATGTGGTTGGCATTGCTTATTATAGTGGATGCTTCTTCTCCATGTTGTAGATACATGTTGCTTGACTTAATGTATCTTTGGCATTTAAGATGTTCAGTTATGATTATGAATGATCAGTGTTTCAACAATATCTGCTGTCACAGTTCATGTAGATCATTCTAGTTGCATTGAATTTCTTATCATTGAAGACAGTAATGCTTCTTCCATTGCAGGAGAAAATTTCTATGATTCGAGAAAATGAGTCATTGCAAAAAGCAAATGAGAGTTTAAATTATGAGAAAAAGGGCTTGATGAAAAACAAAGATTTGGCTGAAGGTCAAATAAATGCATTAACGAAATCCTTAGCAGCCGCTCAGAAGGATCTGAAAGACAAGGAAAATCTGGTAGTTCTCTCTAAATAAATTGCTTTTAGAGCTGGTCCTTGTTAATGCTAAAATGGTAATTACTATGCTGACTTCATATTTCTTCAGATACAAGATCTGAAGCATGCCTGGGAGCACCAAAGGAAGCAACTAAATGATTGCAGGGCTGAAATTACTTCCCTGAAAATGCACATCGAAGGATCTCGTTCTGTACAAAATTCGGTGGCTATTAGTGTTGACTTTGCTCAACCCCAGGCCTTTGAAAATTACAAGGAAGATATAAAGTCTTTGCAGATGGAAATTGAAAGATTAAAGGCAGAGAAAAGAATTATTCCGAGTTTAGCTGATTCCAGCTGTGCTGAGAAAGAATCAATAGAGACTGAAGAGAAAGTTGTTGAGATGGATGAAAATAAAACTCTAATCTCTCTTCCCATTGAGCCGGCAGTACTTCTAGACAGCAACTCACTGTCAGTGCCAGTTCAAACATTTGACAACAGCACTCGCAAGCCTGAAGAAAATTTAACAGAATCAGTTATGATTCCTTCAAGCAGTACTGATGGTTTCCCAGATGGTGGAATAGTATCCCAACAAGCTGAGAAACCACCATCAGAAGATAGTGGGTTGCATTTAAAATCAGAAAGCCCTCGCAGTGGACCTGCTCCTGGGAATATGGCAAGTTTTTATTTTTGCTTTATGATATTATATTCCAAGGGTGGTAGCAGGGGTTTGGTGGGGAGATTGGGTGGATTGGGGCTCTTATGCCATAAATGAGATTCTTTGTCTCTGTTTACATTTTTTATAGGCTTTCCATTTGAATAGCATAATTCCATTTATTTGAAAGCCTTACTTCCACTCCTCATCCACCACCCTTGTGGCTGTTCTCCCTTTGTTTGATTTTCCCTTATGTTTCCCTATCAGGGGTGGATGGTAATAGGAGCTAGCGGGGGCCTTGCCCCCCCTAAAAATTTTAAAAGTCCCCCTAGCATATATTTATTAAATAAATTTAAAATGCCCCCTTCATACTAAAATTGTTAATTTTATTTATTTTTTATGTGGTCTCATAACCTAATTTTATCCATTGTGATTTAGGTGGGTTGAAAACACATTTTAGTTTATCTATTTATTGTACCAAACATTCATTGCTTACAAACCCTTAAAATCAAGAGGTTTGTCACAATAGTTAAATCGCAATCATGTAAATTTAACAAAAACCAAATTAACTTTGTCATTTCTTCAATAAAATTTCAAGTCTCCAACCAAGTACAAGACATGTTTTTTCTTTTCTTTTTAGCCTACTAGAACTTCTTCTATCCATATAATTCTCCACTTTTACTTCTACCCTTGCTCTTTTTCTCCTACTATCATGCATTTTTTTTGCAACACAAAAGTTAGATTGAAACCACTTTATAAAGGTTTAGAAAAACACCCTAACTTCTATTCTCAAAATTTCAACTTCATTAAACTCTTTTAATGGTATATATTATTTTCTTGTTTTAATGAAAAATATATTGCTTAATAATTGATTTATTTATACTTTATTAAAAGAAAGTCGCTCACAATTTTAACTAAGATTATTTATTTGATGTATTTTGTTTCTTCATACATTTATTTATGAATTGATAAAGTTAGGCTTTTTTTTGTTTCGTTAATATATTGCTTGCATATATATATATATATATATATATATATTAATAATAAATTGGATACATTTTATGAAAAAAATTAAGATGTAGTATAGTAATAGTTGCTCCCCCACCCTCCAAATCAAATGTCAAGATCTGCCACTGTTCCCCTTCATAGAAATTCAAGTATATTTGTCATGTCTGATGCAGAGCTTTTATTTTAACAGGGTTTGGGGACGATTCAAATCCTTGCAGATGCTTTGCCTAAGATTGTTCCTTATGTTTTGATCAACCATCGGGAGGTTCACTTTCTGACTATATTAGTTTTTGCTAAGACATTATCTTATTTATTATCCTTATAAATTATTTTAATTCCATATCAATTTATTTATCTCTAGGAGCTTCTTCCACTAATAATGTGTGCTATTGAGCGGCATCCAGATAATGGCACTCGAGATTCATTGACGCACACACTATTCAATTTGATTAAACGTCCAGATGAACAGCAGAGGCGAATTATAATGGATGTATGTTACTGTTCAAAGAATCACATTAGAGTATCCAATAGCTACAAGTTTGAATACAGTGCTGTATCTTTTCAACTTCATTTCAGGCATGTGTTAGCCTTGCTAAAAATGTTGGGGAGATGAGAACAGAAACAGAATTGCTGCCCCAGTGCTGGGAACAAGTGAGTTTCTGCACTGCTTATTTCTTGTTTTGGTCAGTTATATTTCTAGTAGCCTGATTCATTTTTTTTTAATACAGATAAATCACATGTACGAGGAGCGCAGGTTGCTTGTTGCTCAATCATGTGGAGAGCTTGCTGAATTTGTCAGACCTGAGATTCGCGATTCTCTTATTTTATCTATTGTGCAACAACTGATAGAAGATCCTGCAACTGTTGTTCGAGAAGCTGCTGCGCACAACCTGGCCTTGCTGCTTCCACTCTTTCCGCTTATGGATAAATATTTCAAGGTCAGCCTCACTAAATATGCTTCAAGGCAATCATGGAGAAGAATTCTGACTTGACAGAATTGGCTATGATGTAAGCTCTAGAACAGGTTGATGACCCATGGTCTAGGGAATGGAGCCTTTTGCCCTTAGCATAATATCATATCATGACTTGAAAGAAATAGAGAAAATATAATAAAGAAACACATAAAGATTCTCCAATGTCATATTTGTTTATGGACAGGTTGAGGAGTTGATGTTCCAATTGGCATGTGATCCATCTGGAGTGGTGGTCGAAACTACACTAAAAGAACTTCTTCCTGCAATAATAAATTGGGGAAACAAGTTAGATAATATTTTGAGAGTTCTACTCTCTCATATCTTAGGCTCTGCTCAGGTAACTTTTCGCCCGTCGATTTCTCATTTGCCGGTGGGTACTACCACATTTCCAGTTTGCAATGCTTCTCCCTCTTAATGTCATTCCCTCAATATTTTCAGCGTTGTCCACCTCTTTCTGGAGTTGAAGGGTCAGTGGAGTCCCACCTGCGTGTTTTAGGTGAACGAGAGCGCTGGAATCTTGATGTTTTGTTAAGAATGCTAGCTGAATTGCTTCCTTATGTGCATCAGAAAGCAATTGAGACATGCCCATTTTCCTCTGTTTCGGAGTCAAATGGGACAATATTTTCCAGCTCGCTACTTGAATTGTATGCAGGGTAAGCTTTTCCTTTTTCTTTGTTTTTTTCCCAGACTTGCATTTTCTTTTATATCCAACTTTTGAGATGAGTATATGAATGCTATTTGATACCTTAATTGTAAGCAGAATTGATTTTGCTAGATTTTATATTCTACTAGGGGACATGTCGAATGGCCTGCATTTGAATGGATGCATGTCGATTGCTTTTCTTGTTTGCTACAGCTGGCTTGCTTGTTATCCCAGAAAGAGGATAGTTTAAGAAACCGAACTACGAAGGTATGTTGTCAATATTACATTTTTGATGGGGTTTTCTGCTTTCTTCATTTCTTGTTCTATTGAAAATAATGCTGTTGTTCTTGTTGCTAACCGATACCATGATATTGCAGTTTTTGTTAGCTGTTTCTGAATGTTTTGGGGATTCTTATTTGACGCACATAATGCTGCCAGTATTCTTAGTAGCGGTTGGGGATGCTGCTGATTTGACATTTTTCCCTCCTAACATTCATTCGAGAATCAAAGGTATTGGCTCCTTAGAATCTTGTTAACCTTTTATCGTTGCACGTTCCGTAATTGTTGCTTGGTTGCAGGTTTGAGACCAAGAACAGCTGTGGCTGAGAGACTTTCTACTCTAGGTATCCTGCCGCTTCTCTTAGCTGGTGTTCTAGGATCTCCTGGTAAGCGTGAAGAGTTAGCAGACTACTTGAGAAAGCTATTAGTTGAAGGTGCCATGAAAGATAATCAGTCTACAACAGACAATGTTGATATTGTCAATGCTGTCCGCTTCCTTTGGTTTGTAATTAAAAAACTTAGTCCTAATTATTTATTGTTTATTGCTGAATATTCACATAGAATATTCTTTAATAATGGCAGCACATTTGAAGAACATCATGGCATGATATTCAACATCTTGTGGGAAATGGTTGTAAGCTCTAATATAGAAATGAAGATCGGTGCTGCCAATATATTGAAAGTCATTGTATGTTTCTCTTTCATTTGAAACAAATTTATCCTGCTATACCTGATAATAAGATATTGACTTCATACATTAACAGGTGACATATATTGATGCAAAAGTTGCATCTACACATGTTCTGCCTGCCTTGATTACCCTTGGCTCTGACCAAAACCTGAATGTGAAGTATGCAAGCATAGAAGCATTTGGAGCTGTGGCACAACATTTTAAAAATGACATGGTACAGGGTTTTTATTCTATTTCATGCTGGTGCAGTCTATATTGCTCTGACTCTTCATTTTTCTTGAAGTACCTATGTCCGATGCATATCCGGACCTGGGTATGGGGATATGATCCTTCAAGGACTCTCCAAATACATGAAAATCTTGAAAAAAAATTGAACAAAGTGTCGGACACATACTAGTGTCCGACACTCACACCGAGTTCGAGTAACATAGGAGCAGTTCCTATACATTGTTCTTACTAACTCATCATGTGCAGATTGTTGATAAAATACGTGTTCAAATGGATGCTTTTCTTGACGATGGTTCCCATGAAGCAACCATTGCTGTGGTCCGTTCATTAGTGGTAGCAGTTCCACATACAACAGAGAGACTCAGGGATTATATCCTTGACATTCATGTGAAAATCAATTTTTAGGACTTCATTCTTTAGTTGTGCATTCTGATTTATCCATTTTAGTGGTTGCGACTATCCAATTATTATGTGAAGCCATTGTTTCCTTAAAATGATTTACATCTTTTATCCAAGATTTTCCAACTGACAAGCACGCCTATATCTGCAACTGATTTGATGCGTCGCCGACAGAGAGCTAATGCGTTTTGTGAAGCCATTCGTGCTGTGGATGCGACAGGTTTGCTTCTCTTAGTGACTGCAGACATCTTTTCTCTCCCTTATCTGTTCTCCAATATTTTGCCTTGTCATCACACACAGAGAGAGAGAGAGGAGAGTAAAAAATTCACTTGCTAGTCAATTTTCATTCCTAAGCATTGGGGAAGAGATGCGCCGGGGAGAGGGGGGTTTGGTTCAAGATGGCTGTGTTGTATCTGTGGTTTGATTATTTATAAGTAAATGGCTTCCTTTCTGCTCTATTGATAAATCTCAGATTAAAGCCATAAACATAATGCATTGTTTGTTGGCATGCGTGGTAGGAAAATAAAAAAAAGGTTTAATAATGATTACAATTTTGTCATTTTTTCCGTGTTTCTTAAAAAGTTATTTTTTTTATAATAGAATCACTTTATTAGGTTGGTATTTTGCTTGTAGTAAAAATAAGTTTTTCCATATTTTCCTTTTTTTTTTGTGTGTGGAAATCTTCCATATTTTCCTTTTAAAACCCCATGGAGCCTTATTCTTCCCTGATTGATTGGCATGTTGGACAAACATCAAATACACCCTTCTTATAGTGATGCTTTAGTCACATCAACTTTTTGTCAATACTAGCCCGCATTGAACTTTTGTCAGTTGGTGAGTTGGTAGAGTGTTAGACTCTTGGTTTCATTGATCACGTTCAATTCTTGGCAGCCTTGAATACGGAAAAAAAAACACTTTTCTCAGTTTACAATGAATTAACACAGTTGTATTGTTCCCGTATTAATGACTGATTATATGTAAGTTCGTAGAGAACCACATTCCTTTTGGCCATCCTGCCTTCTGAACGAGTGGGATGGGAAGAATCTATGTTACTTGGACTCGGGTGTGTCGGATACGATATGTGTACGACACGGGTATGTTCAATTTTTTTTAAGTTTTTTCATGTATTTGGAGGGTCCTTGGAGGATCATATCCCCATACCTATGTCCGAATATGCGTCGGACACGGGTACTTGAGAAAAATGAAGAGTCGGAGCAACATAGGGAAGAACAGGATGTGAATCGCCCTCCACCGTCCACCCTTCCTGCTAGAAATTAGTGAACTCAAGATTGAAAGAAAGGTGTCTAGGGAGTTTAATTATTAAAACCTTTAAAATGTCTATATTAGATCATTTGTTTCTTCAGCAAAAGCTCAGTAGAAGTTTCATCTTTTATGCCACAAGAATTCTTTGTTTTTTTAACAGAATTGCCAAGCTTCACCATCCTACAACACTAAGGAAACATAAAATATTGCTGCTATTAGTTTCTGATAATTTATATATGGTTTCCTCCCAAATGCTTCATTTTTGTATTTGCATATTTGCATCCAAATAAGGTTTCTTTTTGATGTATTTAGGTGCTTATTCTCATTTTTGTTGCAGATCTTTCTGCAAATAGCATTCGCGATTTCCTCCTTCCTGCCATACAAAACTTGTTAAGAGACCCTGATGCACTAGATCCAGCACACAAAGAGGCTCTTGAAATAATATTGAAAGACAGGTCGGGTGGGACTTTCGAGGCTTTGAGCAAGGTTATGGGAGCTCACCTCGGGATTGCATCATCAGTGACCAGTTTCTTTGGTGAGGGTGGGCTGCTAGGCAAGAAAGAAAGTACTGAACCACCGATCGAGCCAGTTGAATCCCCAAAAGCTGCGGCAGCACCTGCACCTGCACCGGCCGAGGATACCAGATTCATGCGTATCATGAGGGTCACTGACATGCTTAGAGGCAAAGCAAAGAACCAAGAAGAAACACACTAGAATCAGTGAAATCAAGTGAGAATCTTCTTTCCTAACTCCTATATGAGATGAATATATAATTTTTTTTTTTAAAATTTCATGTTATATATGAGGATGCTAGTAGCAAGTGTTCATTTTTTCATTAATTTTTTTTTTAAAAAAAAAGTGGTTCGTTGTTGCATATGAATGAAGAAAAAAAAAAAGATGAGATTTTGTCACGGTTGTTTTTATAGAGAATAAGCATGGCGTTTTTGTCATAAGCAATGCATTATATAACCATTTTTTGAAAGGTTTCTAGCTATTGCTATCTATAAATTTTATTTTTATTGTTTTTCTAGTTATTGAACATTCATTCTTCGACAGTTTATAAGAATTTTTTTTTTTAAGTTTAAGCAAACTTCTAGTGAAGTTAATTCTATTAGTGACTTATATAACTGAATTGAAGCAATGACTAGCTTACTGTCTAGATATAAGTAATATAATTTTATAAATTTATTCAGGCTCATCCTAGGAGAGGAAAATTAAGTTTAAGTTAAACAGTTCTCATGCAAAAATTCTATCGATTAACAGGATGATTGGTTTGGGTAGAGTTGTTCGGGTCGGGCAAGTAATTGGATCGGGTTTATGATAGAATTTTTGTATCTGGTTCGGCCCGTTTTAAATTACTATTAATTAATAAAAAAAAAAATTTATTTAAATTTTAATTATGAAAATATATAAATATTAATATAAAAATAATTTTTTTAATATTTTAATACATTTTAAATAATAAAAAAGCAAATTTTTTTCTATTTAAGTTTGATTCGATCCGATTCATGGATACCTTTAATTTTGGGTTAATTACAAACTTATGATTTAATTAATACGCATTAAACTTGCATGATCAAAGAGGAGATGAACCTAAGTTAGGAGATATGAAATTTTACCCCCAAAATTAACAAACCCTAGTCTTTTTATTAGTTAGGAGCTAGCTTAGCTCACTTCAAAATAAAATCTATTATTTGATATTGAGTTCATTTAAGCTGTGTTTGAAATCCAAACGAGATGTTAAATGCAGAAGTAGCAGAAAGTGAGGAAGTGGGAAAGAAAATGAGATCAGAGATTTCAGAAAATTATTATGAAATGCATATTTGTAACATCTTAAAATAAATGAAGTCCGCCACCATTGCAATTAAACTTTGTAAAAGTGGCACCACCATAAGATGTTGACATTCAAACTGAGAGTATCAAGAAGCAAGTATTTCATCTGGAAAAATTGATCAAGCAGTTGGGAAGGTAATGCCTGCCTCATTGAAGAGAAAAGGTTATCAGCATCTTGATAAACAAAAATACCCTTAATGGAGAAATATAGCATATCTAAGGACAGCAACACACAATTTGGGCGAATGCGTACTGGTTTATTGCAGCCAGAAACCAGTTTGGGTGTGTTATGTGTGAGCAATTTGGGTGAGCAACATGGTACTTTTGAGGAGAACCAGTTTGGGTGTTTGAGGGCATGGACAGTAACATCAGGCAGAATCAAGAATCCAGAGCATCACTATAAAAGCACAACCAACCAATAGCTTCAGTACAATTTGGTGTGAGTGTCGGATACGGGTATGTTTAATTTTTTTAAAGTTTTTTCATGTATTTGGAGGATCATATCTTCATACCCATATCCGAATATGGGTCGGACACGGATACTTCAAGAAAAATAAAGAATCGGAGCAACATACAAGACAACACAGTAAGCCAATGAGAAATGAAAAGCATTACAGTTCTTTACTACTTGCCAAGATGGTCAATAGAATATATGCGTTTTTCAAATTGAGAAACTATAAAAGGCAAATTATAGAATCAGCTAAGATTAAGAAGATTTTAATTTTAAAATATGGCAACAAGCTGTCCAAGAAGATGGCTGACTGTATTAAGAAACAACCATTCATGAAGTAAAAATGTGATTACCTCTACTTGCTGCGTTTAACAGCACGTCTTCCTTGGCCTTTCTTGGGTGGTCCCTTACCGCGCCTCTTCAACATTTCAAGCTTGGATATGCGCTCTTCTTCTTCCCGGGCCATGACAAGTGGATCATCATTCTTGATGTCGTAAGGGTACCATTCTGCAACCTTGTCACCAATGAGCTTTTTGCGTAAAATCTTATGGGGTGATCTCTGCCCTGTTGGGTTAAGTATATGTCCAAATATTCTTGCTCTACCTTCAGCAACCCCTGCTTCGACAGCTGAAGCCAACATGCTCTTTCTTTAAAATTCCATTAATTATCTTTCAGTCAACTCTGTTAAATGTTCAAATGAAACTTTCAGCAATAGAATACCAAAACTGTAAAAAATTTCTTATGAAACAAGATTCCAGGGCTATGTTGCTCTAACTCGTGTTCGACATCCATATCCGACACATATTCAAACATTAATATGAGGATATGATCCCCAAATATCCTTTAAATATATGAAAAAACTTAAAATAAATTAAACATACCCGTGTCGAAAACATATCCGTATCTAATACTCACATCCGAATCCGAGTAACATAGTGCCTGGGTATCTCACTCGAAACCCAAACTAATAACCAGATTTTCAGCAGAAATTTCCAGAATCTGTTCTAAAACCAGAACAACAATATAGTTAAATACCATGTCATTCTCATTCTTAAATGAAAGAAAGAAAAATGAAATATTTAAAGAGGAAATGATAAAGCTTAATCGTAAACTTGAAGCCATTTTCATTAGAACCCAATTTTCTATCACCTGACTAGTCATTTTTTGATGCATATAGTACTATTAACTCATGGATTCAAGAAATGGGCATCTTCAGCTAAGCTGATTTATAAGGAATTTCCTACTAAACAACAAAAACTCAGATTCCAATGATTAAAAGAACGAAGAAACTAAAGTCTTTACTAGAAGCTCTTTTACATTGTTTATAAGGATGCACACCGTAGTTGATTTTGCTAGTTAGCAGTGGCCTCGTTAAAATTGCAGGAAAAAATGTGTTTTCTTTAGGGTTTCTATGCTTTAGTAAGAAAGAGAGGAAAGAGGTAAAACTTGGGCCGACTTGGACCCAACAACAACTCATTCCAAGGATTGGGTTATGCGTTACTACAATCCTAATAACTAATTGGGTCATGCACAATATTATTCGGGTTTTGTTAGATAAGTTCATTTTTCAATGTTTAAAAAATCGGATTGAAGATTAAATCGGTAAAATCTTCGATTATATTAAAAAAATAATTTAAATATTAAATATAATAAATATTTAATAAAAATATGTATTTGATTAAATGATATGATTTTTAATATAAATTCAAAGAGTTAAAGGTTCAAATCTCATCACATACAATAATTTTTTTTTTTTAAAGTTTAAAACAGGTTTTTTTACCAATTCAACTGATTTTTTTTCTGTTCGAAAAATTTCCGATTCTATGATATACATCGGAATGGACAGGCCATCGGTTCAACCTGTCTAATCGGTCAGTCCAATCTATTTTTTTAACATTATATTTTTTATATATTGACGGTGAAATATTTTTAACTTTATAAGAGAATTTAGATGTTATCACATGTCCAATTTTTTTAATTAATTAATTTTTTTTTTCAATTTTTTTACTATACTCTAAGAGTATGTATTGCTCTACTAACACTACTTGTAAAATCTAATAATTCTTTTATCAATAAATGTGATAATTTCTTTTGTTAGATTCAAAATTTTAAAATGAAAGACAAAAATAATGACAATATGCATAATTAATGTAAATTTTAAAGAAAAAAAGAGAGGCTAATTGAAATTATATAGTCCAAACTCATATGTAACAAAAATAAAATAAAATAATATTTTAAAATAAGTTCTTACAATATAATACATTGTTAAAACCAATATTTTAATATAACCCAGTCTGGATTTGCTATTGTCATGTTTTTCCATGAATTTGTGTTTAATGGATTCCTTTTTTTTTTTAGAATCAATACCATGTAACTTTACCACCTTATAATCATCATTTTTAGGGCAAAATCCAAAGCCAAAAACATGATAATATATAGCATTATCCCTACAATCACATCTGGGTTGATTTTCATGTTGAAGGGTTACAAATCCAAAAAAAAAAAAAAAAATTGGTCTCAAACCCAAATGATGATCCAGATTGAAGTTAAAACAAATCCTATTCATTAAACAAACCAATCCATTACTTGAACCAACTATACGTCCAAGTCTTTTTCCGAGTGCAGCTAACCATCTACTATTATTAAAAATTGAGTCCTTAGGGACACATAGAAATTTTTTGAATTTTATTAAAAAAAAATTTTGGTCTTATTTTGTCATCTTTTATCGATATATTTGACCTTTTACAAAGAATCTTTAGGGATCTAAAGGGTATTTCTTCAAATGTTCAAAATTTATTTATCTTATTTTATTTTTTATTTAGGGCAAAAATGTTTTTTTGACAAAAAATTAATAAATATATTATTATTAATGAATATATATTCTAGAAAAATAAAAATTTCCTTAGGACGATTTAGGATTTGTACTGATTTGCTCGGGTAAAAAAAAAATATTTTAATATTTATATTTATTTTAATTTTAAATGATGTATTTAAATGGGTTAGTTCGCACGTTGACTTGCGGATCGGTTTAAGATCCATTCTCGATCTGCTCGGGAAAAAAGTTAAAAAAAAATTATTTTACTAATTATTTTAATTTTAAATGATGAATTTAAAGTGGTTGATTCACATGTTGACTCGCGAGTCGATTTAGGATTCGTACCCACTCGCTCGGGAAAAAAAGTAAAAAAAAAAAAGAAAAAAAATAAACTTGCTGCTAATTTATGTGAGAAAATCGATCCTACGAGAGAATAAAATATAAATCATAATTTTATTTTCTTATTTTCTTATATCTTATAATAAAAATATACCGTGTACAATAAAGTTTAAATATTTTTTAAAAATACATATAAATAACATTTGAAAATGCATTTGTATTATGTAATTTATAAATAAATAATTATCATAAATTTAATTTTTATAATTAAAAAATATTATTATATTAATATTATTATAATTTAAAAAATAAAATATTTAAATAAATAATAATTATTTAATAAAATATAAACTAAAATTAAAATTTTATTATTAATTAATTAAAAAATTATAAAAAAATAAAAGTACCCCCATATCGACCCGCTCGAAGAAAGAGTTAAAAAATAAATTTATTTTACTAATTATTTTTATTTTAAATGATGAATTTAGAGTGGCTGGTCCGCATGTTGACTCGCAGGTTGATTTAGGATCCATACCCGATCCACTTGGAGAAAAAGTTTAAAAAAAATATTTTCTTAATTATTTTTATTTTAAATGATGCTTTTAAAGGGGTTGGTCCGCACGTTGACTCTGTAGTCGATTTAGGATCCATACCCAGTCGGCTAGGAGAAAAAGTTAAAAAAATATTTTATTAATTATTTTTATTTAAATTTTAAATGATGTATTTAAAGGTGTAGGTATGCGTGTTGAGTTGCGGATCGATTTAGGATTCGTACCCGATCAAATAAGATGAAATAAGAGTTTCGTTACTCTTAACAATATTATTTTTTCCTCTATAATGCTTAAAGAATTAAGGATAAGAATTACAAAGGAGAAAACCATCATTGTTCTTACCAAAACGAATAAGATGCAAGGTGATGAAAGGAAGAGATTACACCATGATTTCCCAACACACTTGAATCGGAGGAGACTCTTCACTAGACTTGCTCATGGGTCGGACCGGGCCACGACCCAATTTTTTTTCTTCACTTTATCGAAGCTCGGGTCGACCTGTTGGCTCATATTATTGTTTAAAAAAGTTTAAAAATTAATTTTGTTTTTATATTAATATATTTTTATAATTAAATTTAAATGAAATATTTGTTTGAACAGTGATCCAAGCCAAGTCGATCCGGATCACTAAAAATCTTGTCCAAGTTCGGCCGAATACGAGCCGGATCTTTTTAGTCGGACGGATTACTCGACCCTTAAATATGTTTACTCTTCACTGACAATCTTAATCTACTATTATGATTTTTGAGTCCTTAGGGACCCAAGAGTCTTTTTTCAAATAGATCCAGGGAAATTTTGTTCTACTATATAACATATAGATTTTTTTTATAGATATTTAGATGTTTATTTTTTTTTAAATGGTATATTTAATGGGATTGGTCCGCATGTTGATTCGTCGATTGATTTAAGACCGTACCTGACCCGCTCGTGAAAAAATTAAAAATATATATTTTATTAATTTTTTTAGTTTTATTTTTAAATGATGTATTTAAAGAGGTTGGTCCGCACATTGACTCATGGGTCAATTTATGATCCGTACTCGACAGTCTCGGGATTTAAAAAAAATATATATTTTTTAAAATTATTTTTTTTTTAATTTTTATTGACTCGTGGATTGATTTAGGATCTGTACCCGACTCGTTAGGGAATTTTTTTTTAAAATTTGTTTTAATTTTAAATGATGTATTTAAAGGGGTTGATCTGCACGTTGACTTACGGGTCAATTTAGGATCCGTGACCCGACCCGCTCGGAAAAAAAGTTAAAAAGTAAATTTATTTTATTAATTATTTTGATTTTAATTTTAAATGATGTATTTAAAGGGGTTGGTCTGCTTCTTAACTTGCGGGTCGATTTAAGATCCGTACCAGACCTGCTTGGGAAAAAAAAGAAAAAAACGAATTTGCTGCTAACCTATGTGAGAGAATCGATCATATGAGAGAATAAAATACAAACCATAATTTTATTTTCTTATTTTTCATTTATTATTTTTTACCTCCTATAAATAAAAATATACCATATACAATAAAACCTAAACATTTTTTAAAAAAAATACATAAAAATATACCGTATACATTTAAAAATGTATTTAATTTATAAATAAACAATTATCATAAATTTAATTTTCATAATTAACAAAATATAATTATATTAATATTTTTATAATTTTAAATTATAAAATTAAATAAATAATTATTATTTAATAAAATATAATTTATAAATAATTTTATATTAATAATTAAAAATTTTATAAAAAAAATTAAAAATTCTCTAACGAAGCAGTGACTTTATTCTAGTAAATTTTCAATTTTGAGTTCGAGTGAAATTATAGGGTTTTATTTTTATTTTTATCACAATATAGCTAAAAAAATTTATTTACCAAAATACCGTTGTTTTCAGATTAATTCTCAATATCCGTTTGTTCTAAAACCAGCTGGGAAATCGCCATCCCTCACGGAGATTTTCCAGCGTAAAATTTTTAAAAAATTCAAAAAACACCAAGGGAAATCGCCATGGGAGGTGGCTATTTCCCTGAGTGTATTTTACAAAAATTTCAAAATAAACCAAGAGAAATCGCCACCCCCCATGGCGATATATATATATATATATATATATATATATATATATTTAAATTTTTTTACTTAAATTTAAATGTCCAACGGTTAAAAAAAAATTACAAATTTATTTTTAAAATTTTTATTTTAATTTTAAAAATTGTAGATTAAATAAAAAAAAATTATCTTGGTTTGTTTTTTTTTTAAATATATATTAAAATTTTTTAATTTTATAAAAAATAAATTTTAATTTATTATTAAAATTTTATAAAAAATAAAATTTTATTTTTTATTAAAATTTTAAAAAGAAAATTTTATTTCTTATTAAATTTTTATATAAAAAAATTTATTTCTTATTTCTTAATTAAATTTTAAATTTTATGAATTTTTTTTTTAATTTTTTAGTTAAACTTTAATATATAACTTTTTGAAACAAAAAATAATAATAATAAAATACAAAATTTAAAAAAAAAAATTCAAAACTTTCTGAAGGCAACGGTAACTTGATCGTTGCCTTCAAAAATCCTCCACCCCCCCACAAACACCACTCTTCTATAAATAATCCCCCCTCATTTTCTACAACTTATTTTAATTTTCTTTCTTCTTTCCACAATCAATTTTTTTTTCTACCAACAATATTTTTTTTCTACAACAATATTTAAAAATGGCTTCATCATCACTATTGAGCTTGCAAGAAAATCACATATCCTCGGTTATATTTAAAGAGGTAAGTAAATTGTTGTAATATTATTTGTATTACATTATCAATTTTTAGTAATTTTTAATTATTATTATTTTGTAATTTATAGTTTTATAATTTTTATATTTTTAATGTTTTAATTATTATAGTTTTATCATTTTTTAATTATTATTGTTTTTCATTTTATAGTTTTATAGTTATTTATTTTTTATATTGTTTATTTTTATTATTATAGTTTTTTAATTTTTAATTATTATTGTTTTTTCATTTTATAGTTTTATATTATATTATTTTTTATTATTATAGTTTTATAATTTTATAATTATTATTGTTTTTTCATTTTATAGTTTTTCATTTTTTATATTATTTAATTATTTAATAATTATATAAATAATTTTAAAATTTTATACTATTATTGTTTTGTTATTTTATAGTTTTAGATTTTTTTAATTTTTATATTGTTTAATTTTTTAATTATTATAGTTTTATAATAATATTAATTTTTATAATTATTTAATTTAATTTAATTAATTATCAACAGGATACTCGTCGCTAGTTACGTTCGAGGAAGTTTATATTGGAGGACCCGCATCCATCTATTATCGACCACTTAAGAAGAGCCGGATTTTATCACGCAACTCAAATTCGACAATCTTTGATACAACCCGACTTAATCAGTGCGTTGATCGAACGATGGAGACCCGAGACGCACACTTTTCATTTTCCATTTGGTGAATGAACGATAACTCTAGAAGATGTTGCGCTTCAACTTGGACTTTCAGTCCATGGCGATGCAGTTACAGGCGAAAGCTTGCTAGATTGGAATGAAGAGTGTCAAAATCTATTGGGCACGGTACCTCCAGATGAGTATGTATCTGTCTCAACGGTGAGACTAAATTGGTTGAAATCTTTTCAAAATCTTACATTACATGCAACTTAAGAACAGATACAATATGCTGCTAGAGCATATATTTTACGTTTGATTGGAGGATTACTAATGCCTGACAAATCGAGCAGTCGGGTGGATTTAATGTATCTTCCATTACTACGTGATTTAGAGCATGCGGCAAATTATAGTTGGGGTTCTGCGTGTTTGGCGGTTTTGTATAGAGAACTGTGCCGGGCTATAGTTCCAAAAAGCCATGACATAGGTGGATGTTTAGTGCTTCTACAATCATGGGCTTGGTATCGGCTGCCATTTTTTGCTCCGCGCGTAGATGTTTTGGCTGTATACCCCCTTGCAAGCAGGTAATAATCTTTACTATTTTATTAATTTTGTACGAACTTGTATTTTTAAAGGTCTATTAAGAATTTATATGTATTTTAACAGGTGAAGTAGGAGTAGAGATTTTACCGAGACTCCGACCGACCTTGCAAGTATAAGATTACGACTAGATCGAGTAGGATATGATAAGGTAAATGTTTCGATTGTTACATTCAAGTATTTTTGTATTTAATCCATATGAAACTAATAATTTGTAATAATTATTCACAATTTTTGTGGATGCCATATTCCTCAAGTGAAATTATGGCATGCCTCCCATCGGATGCCTACAATAATTGTAATATATGGAAAGCAAACACAGCATTGATATGGCTTTCATATGTAGAGTGGCACCAAACTGACAGGGTGTTGCGACAATTTGGGATGCAACAACCAATTCCGCAAGCACTGGTGAACCTTGATAAGCTTCACAAGATCGACATGCATGGCCGTCATGAGGATTCTGGCCTGCGAAGCATGAACATTGGATCCATTGGTGGAATATACGTTGTCAACGAATTTCGACAGGTTATCCGATTGTTGGTAATAATTTCAACCCATCTGATGATTACATAGGATGGTATAAAAATGAAGATCGGCCTTTTGTTTGTCCACCGTCAGTGTATGAGGATGTTAGGAGTATGCCAATTACTGGACGAACTTCAACTCCAATCTCTCCTACACAGGATATGGAAGCTCCTAGACTTACCCAACAACCTAGGCGGACGCGTCAACTAGCGTCATCGGAGTTCACTGCACCGAAGATGTCATTTAGTCATCCTGAACCTGAACGGGATCATGGAGTACTACCATCCAGTCATCGTTATTCTGTCAGTCACCCCGGATATGACGATGATGAGTGTTACCGACCAACACCGCCAATGACGAGGTTAGATGACCAGCTCTCTATCCTAAGTCCAAGTTCAGCATATCTAACATCAATGTATCAGTTTGGAACCCCTGCGTCAGCATTTGATGGTATATCATTTCTGGGTCCATCTAGTAGTCAGGTTCCCTTTATGGGCGAACTAGGAGTTGGATCCTCCAGCAATGGGTTTCAAATTTTTGATACAAAAAAATGGCGGATGACATATAATCAGAACCAGTGGCGGTTACAGCAAGAGCTCGTGGTTGACCGCGAATACGTGCCATTGACGAGGTTGAACGACGAGTCCAACCACTACACACTAGGAGAGCTCGACACTGTTGCTCTACACCATGCAATAATTAGAATAAATGTACTTTTATCAATATAACGAGAATAATGTATTTTAAATTTGTAATATATAAATTTATATGTTTTGCATTTCATATTATTTATTTTAAATTTGTTGGGAAATTAATTGTTATTTTTAATTTTTTATTCAGCATATCTAACTAAAATGTTAATGTTATTATTTAATTTATAAAAATATAATAAAATATATTATTCAATATATTTTTATAAAATTTTTTAATTTTATATAAAATAATAATCCAAATTACATGATAAGTAGAAAAAAAAACTTGCATAACATTTTCCCTTAATGAAAAAATATGTAAATATTACAGGTTATGAAAACATGTAATTCCTTTATTGTTGATGCGAACTCTCCCCCGATGTGCCAGATTGATGCGGACATTTTCGACGGTAATGACCTTCATATCTGCATAATCCATAACGTTTTGGTTCGCCTTTCTCCCTGAGGTCCATTTCATTACGAATATGACTTGATTTTGGCCGACCATGTGGATTTCTCCGCATTTCTTGATTGGGACACACTTCTGGACCATCATATTGAGGCCAATAACCTTCATTTCCAACTGCTTCGAACTCATGTCTATAAACATTCAATATAGTTTCCAGTCTATAGACATTGTCCACATATTGCATGCAATCTACATGGACATGTGCACAAGCAGCAACTACATGTGAACAAGAGAACCTTTGTGCTTGAAACTTCCCACAGTCACACCACATGTCACTAAGCTTGACTTTGTACTTCATTGCAGAAACACCCTCTTGTGGACCAACTAACTCTTCAATCAGAAAAGATTGATTTGCTCGCGTAAAATTAAGAACAAAGTAGGAGTTAGCTTTCCTGGGATTTTCTTGCATAGTCTATGTGACTGTTTCACAGTATGTGTGCCCTCCCTCCATCATTGCAATTTGCTTGTTCCCCATCTTAACAAAAAGTGCAGCCAATCTATAATATGTTGATTGCACTAAAGCAGTAATGGGAAGATGACGGGTTCCCTTCAACACCGAATTGATAGATTCAGCTAGGTTGGTTGTCATATGGCCATAACGTCTTCCTTGATCATATGATTGGGCCCACTTCTCCTTGGGGATCCTATCAAGCCAATTAGTCGCCTCTGTATTTTCTCCACGAAGATTCTCATACATGAAATGAAAATTCGGTCGCCTCAACTCGTATCCTAATAAAATTAAAAACAAAAGACTTGTGAATTTCAGTATTATTTTATATACTAAAGGAAATATAAGAGATAAAATAACTATAATTCGATTCCATACCCATGTTAAAAATGTGTCGACGCAATTCCTTATTGTTAATCTTCTTCATAAAGTTAGTTGCAATGTGTCGAATGCAGTATACTGAATATGCATATGGAGGATTCCATCCACTACCATCGCGTCTAATCGCAGCTTTGATGGCTTCATGTCGATCAGACATCAAGCATATGCCAGGCTATTTTGTCACATGTCTATGCAAATTAGTGAGAAAGAATGACCAAGCCTCTGTTGTCTCACCCTCCACAATAGCAAAGGTAATTGGCAGTATGTTTCGGTTGCTATCTTGTGCAATAGCTAACAATAATGTTCCTTTGTATTTTCCATATAAGAAAGTACCGTATATTTGCACAATAGGTTTACAATACGGATACCCTTCAATTAGAGGTGGCAATTGGGCGGGTTCGGGCTCATTCGGGTTAGGGTTCATTCGGGTTCGGGCCCATTCGGGTTCGTGCTCATTTGGGTTCGGGTTCAATCGGGTTCGGGCCCATTCGGGTTCGGGTACGATCGGGTTTGGGTCCGTCCGGGTTCAGGTCCGTTCAGGTTCGAGCCCAGTCGAGTTCGGGTTTGTTTTACATCATTTTTATTTTATGATGTAATCATTTTTACATAATTTAAATATTTACTTTTAAAAATAATTTTATTATTATTTTTAAAAATAATCTTTTATTATAATATGATATTTTTAATTATATTTATTTATTAAAATCAATATTTGTTAGCACCAAAAGAATATAAAATTAATTTTTTATATAAAATAAAATTTTAAAATAATTTATTATAAAAATATGATATATTATAAATTAATCATATTAATATTTAAAGTAATTGATTTGATGAACTCGAATTTCAACATGTAAATACATTATAATTTATATTCACTACAAAAAAAAAATGATTTTTAGGGACGAACCTTGGCATTCAACTTTGAGGCCTAAACGAGCTTGGACTACCCATTTACAAATATGGGTGGATTTGGGTAGAATTTCAGGCCAATATTTCGGATCGGTTCGGGCTTGGGCAAGTGAATATGGTGTTGATGACTTAATTTAATAATATGCCTAAGAAAACTATATATATGTTGCAAAGAGCAACACATTTTTTTTAAAAGTAGTTTTTATCTATTTTTTAATATAAAAAATACTATTATACTAGAGATAAGTTAAAATGAATGAATTGCTATTAATTAATTTTAATATATAGAAAATACTATTATACTATTATAAGGGTGCTCTTAAAATAACATAAACAAAGGACAAGTAATATTTTATGTCAAAAAAATTTACATTTCTAAAATTTTCATGAGTTTAGAATTTTTAGATAGTGGATTCATCAAGATATGAGACATTAAAGTTATAAGTACAAAATATAATTTTATTTTTGATAAAATTATTATTTTATCATATATATATAATATAATATAAATTAAATTAAATTAAATTATTAAAAAAGATATTAGAATAAAATTGATAAATAAAGTTCTTGCTTTATAAAAAAATTATTTAATCACAATTTGATAATTTTTATTATTAGTATTAAATTAGGGTTCGGGTTCGGGTATTTTCGGGTTCGAATTTTTCGGGTTAGGTTTTTTCGGGTTCGGGTCTTTTCGAATTCAGGCTCTTTCGGGCTCGGGCCATTTCGGGTTCGGGTTTTTTTGGGTTCGAGTTTTTGACTTTTTGGTCAAATCGGGTTTGGACGGGTTCGGATTTTTCTGGATGGATTTTCGGGTTCGGGTTCATTTTGCCATCTATACCTTCAATGCACGACTTAAATGTCCAAAAGAGTCGATAGAATATTCTCTTACCCTAGACCAGTCGATCACCGTGATATGCAAGTACCGTTTGCAATTCCACAATTGTACCAGGCACAAAATGTTGCATTGTACCTAATCATTTAGGTAGCTCATTGTACGATCTATCCCAATCGCCAAAAACTCGAACAATTGCCTTTTACTTTGCTTTCCACGCTTTCTTATAGGAGGTGATGTATCCATACCGGATTCGTATCTCAGCGATCAAAACTAAAACGGAGATCTCCGGATTGCTTGGACCAATGACAGAATGCATGAACAGATCATGTTAGAATATAACTTGCAATGATCTTGTGAAATCCTCCTTGATGTGCAAGTATGAGGCCTTTCATATTTTCTAATCTCCCATGTCTGTTTCTTCTTCATAAAAGTTGCCCTTATTCTCCAATTGCACCCTTTCCCATACATTAGACATTTGGCATAATATTTGGTCCGCTCAAATTCAATTACTTTGTAATCTACAGAGTTTTTGATGTTATAGTGCTTAATAGTTAAAAGCACAGCTTCTTTCGTTGGAAATTGTAACACAACACACAGATCAACTGTAGATGGATCAAATGTCAGAGGCGTAGCTAATGTATGAGCATACTCAAGGAATTCTGGCACTTGCATTGCCTCCAGATCCAGGGTGTGCATATGGGATGCAGCCTCATATGGGGGAAGATCTCTATGAGTGTTGATCTCAGCAAGGACGACGTCTGGGTCAGAATCACTATTGCCATCACTTGCGAATTCAGCATCCTCTTCCTGCTCACTAAAGTCACCAACATATTCACCATGGACTCCACATGGCGAAACAAGATCAACACCAGCTGGCTCATCTTCGAGCGCAGTAGGAATTGTTTGTAAGACTAATGAATTATGAAACGTTGTAGCTTGAGATAGCGGAACGACTTCTTCTGTGGGAACGTCGTATATAGTGTGAACATAGAACGACCCAGAATTATCATCTTCTGTGGGAAAGTTTTTTGTAGTGCGAACATTTGAAGGCCCACAATAATTGTGAACATCCTCCATGTTAGTATATAACTCAAGTACACCAACATTTGCAAATGTCATGAGCATAAAACATGCATCTGACATCATCATCATCTTCAATTCAAAATGTTCTATATTGGACACATCCTTCACCAATAGAAAGATGATGCCTATACTTAATCTCTGAAACTCTTTTTCTATTTCCAGCTTTAATTTTTGTATGAATTTGCAGCTTCAGTTCCTCTAATGTGACGTTTTCATCAACACGAAAACTTTTAGGACGTTCACAATCAAAGGTAGCACCTTCATTAGTATTATGAATTTGGCCATTATAGTAGACCAATGCAATCACTCTGTTGCTCATGTTGTGTAGTAATGAAACTAAGAAGGATGAGAATGGAGGTATTATCACTCAGCAAAAGAAAGAAGAAATAAAGAAGGATGAGAATGAGGAAGTATTAGCATTCAGAAAAAATCTGATTGAAAAACTGCTGTAGGGGGTATTGTAAACCTTCATCAGTATTATGAATTTATAATGGTTCATTATGTTGTATCGGATGACAAATCCCATCCTTTGTACAGGATGGAATCTGATTCCCATTTTCTGGCTAGGTTAATTGATTGAAAAACTGATAACTCATTCAATGCCAAAACTGATGATAAATCCCACCCTTTGTACCGGACTGTCCAATAGTCCCATCCATTGCAGAAGGAATCCAATTCCAATATTTTCTGCAGTATTTGATTGACTGAAAAATAGCTGAAACCTATCTCTAACCCTAAATCATTAGTCCCATCCATTGTAGAAGGAATCCAATTCTAATATTTTCTGCAGTATTTGATTGACTGGAAAATAGCTGAAACCTATCCCTAACCCTAAATCATTAGTCCCATCCATTGCAGAAGGAATCTAATTTCAATATTTTATGCAGCATTTTATTGACTGAAAAATAGCTGAAACCCTAACCCTAAATTTGGTCAATAATCCAATCCATTGCAGAAGGAATCCAATTCCAATATTTTCTGCAAGATTTGATTCACTGAAAAATAGCTGAAACCCTAACCCTAAATCATTAATCCCATCCATTGCAGAAGTAATCCAATTCCAATATTTTTTACAGCATAAAATTAAAATAATAAATAAAATTTAATTTTATATAAAATTCAAATAAGAAATTAATTTTATTTTTATATAAAATTTAAATAAAAAATCAAATTTTAATTTATATAAAATTTTAATAAGAAATCAAATTTTAATTTATATAAAATTTAAATAAGAAATACATTTTTTTAAAATAAAATTTTAATAAGAAATAAAATTGTATTTTATATAAAATTTAAATAAGAAATAAATTTTTTTTATATAAAATTTTAATAAGAAATATATTTTTTTATAATTTTAATAAGAAATAAAATTTTAATTTTATAAAATTAAAATAATAAATTTTATTTTATTTTATTTTTCTATAAAATTTCAATAAAAATTAAATTAAATTTGTTATAAAATTAAAAAATTAAAAAAATTATAAAATTTTAGTATATATATTTTAAAAAAATAAAAACAAACCAAGATAAATTTTTTATACCTGTTTGTTACAGATCTCACATATAAAATTTAAATAAGAAATCAAAATTTTTATTTATATAAAATTTAAATAAGAAATAATTTTTTTTTATATAAAAATTTAATAAGAAATATAATTTTCTTTTTTAAATTTTAATAAGAAATAAAATTTATTTTTATAAAATTTTAATAATAAATTGAATTTTATGTTTTTATACAATTATAAAATTTTAATATATATTAAAAAAAAAAACAAACCAAGATAATTTTTTTTATTTACTTTGCAATTTTTAAAATTAAAATACAAATTTTAAAAACAAATTTGCAATTTTTTTTTTAACCGTTGGACTTTTAAATTTAAGTAAAAAAAATTTTAAAAAAAATATACCACCAAGGGAAATCGCCATCTCCCATGGCGATTTCTCTTGGTGTTTTTTGAATTTTTTGAAAATTTTACGTTGGGAAATCACCATGGGGGATGGCGATTTCCCACCTGGTTTTAAAACAAGCAGATTTTGGAAATTAATCTGAAAACAACGGTATTTTGATAAATAATTTGTTTTAAGGTATATTGTGATAAAAAAAAAAACCGAAATTATAAGGCCTCGTTTAGTATTGCTGTTGGCACAACTTTTGAGGTCAAAAACAGCTTTTCACCGCAAATGCAATGCTAAATGGGTAAAAAAAATTGGCTTTTGCAGTTGAAACTATGGTTTGGCAACCCAAACCAAAAAGCCAAAAAATAGAGTTTTTTAACTTTAAAAGCTGGCTTTTAGATACTTTATTATCCACACATCTCTACACTTTTATTATTTTAAACATATATTTTTTTTGACATTATAATTCCTCACAATATTTTTCACAGCAATGTCAAACATTAAAAGAAATTTTAAACCGTAATTTTTTACCACACTTTTAAACACACTTTTTTCAACCAAAATTTTTCCTGACTCAATTTTTTTCAAATGCAATGCTAAACTAAGCAATGGTAAACTAGCCTAAAACCGGAAAGAGTCGACTTCCTCATTTTTGTGATCATCGTCCTCCTATGTTGGACTAAACTAATTAGAGAGGGAATGATGGTAGGTTTATGCGATTTCATAACATTAACCACACTTATCTATAAAATTTTAAATTTTGGTCAGAAAGAGAGAAAAAGAAAGAGGAAAAGAGAGGAAGAAAAAAAAAGGGAAAAAAATAAATATTTATGTATTCATGTTATATTCGTAATATTTTTGTGTTATTATCGTATTTAAGCTATTATATATTTATATAAATTTTGACACGTTAATAATTCGCTTTATGCAGATTTTGACATGTTCGTGTCTTCGTGTCGTGTTTTAATTATTTTTTTCATATTGTGTTCATGTAGTATAATCATGTTATATTTGAAATTATCGTGTCTAATTGATACTATTCAAATAACTCTAAATTTTGTGTCACATATTGTCGTGTTCGTGTTACGTTTTTATATCATAATTGTATTCAAGGTATTATGTATTTATATAAATTTTGACACGTTTATCTATTCGTGTCATGTTCATATTATTTTTCATGTCATGTCGTGTTTTAATTATTTTTTCATGTTGTGTTCGTGTCATATAATCATGTTGTATCCGAAATTGTCAGGTCTAATTGATACTATTCAAATAACTTTTAATTTTGTGTCACGTGTTGTTTAATGATTGTGAGGTATTGTTTGTCTATATTAAATTTGATAATTTGACATCTATACCCTTTAAAAGTTGTCCCCAAGTGGAGATATTTTACATAGTTCGTCACAATGATTCGATTTAAACTCTAACTTCATTGACTTAAGAATTGGATTATTGCATTTGTATCTGTTATACATTAATATAAATATGATGTTCAAAAGTTACTCATTGTGCAACAAGGGTATATTTCTATATTACTTAAAGCTTTCTTAATTAGTGCATAAATATATTCATGTCAAGTCATCTACTCATTTAATTTTAAGATTATATAAGACATCGGTCATTTTGCCTGGTACTTGAGTTGTCTAGAAATTAATTTGATAACAACAAAAAATATGATTTTGTGTCACGTGTCATGCATTGATTGGTTGTTCATTTATTTTTTATTTTTTGATTCTAATTTTTTAACTTTTTTAATTTCAAATACTAAAAAATATCATTAACACAAAAAATTCAAAAAAAATATCATTCAAAAGATTAACAACCAAAATCCTAAAACCATTTAAAAAAGAAACTAAATAAATTTTTTCTATGTTTAAGAAAATGTTTTTTTTTTTTTTGAATACTTAATCTACCCATAACCCCTCAATCCCCTATCTAAACAACTCACCTCTCAAACCCGCAATCTTTAGGAGTCTGTCAACAGCATCATACCATCTGAACTGAGTACGAAATTAAAAGAGATTCTTCAATATTTTATGAAGACAATCCTCAACGTAGCAGGAACCACATTCTGATAAATATAAACGTATTCTCTAAATAGTGTTGTTACTATAAATAAATGTATTCTCTAAATAGTGTTGTTACTATAAATTGATGCAATTATTTGAGTTGGAGTCTTCATTTTTGGGCTTTTTTCAGTCTAGCATGTTTACATTTAAGAGGAGTTTAAGTAGTCAATTTTTACCTTTTGTAGTCACTTGGATATCTGCTGAAATTACATAAAGTAGAAGAAATTTATTTATTATGATACTAAATTTAAGGTTGCCCTTCCTCTTTGGTCTCCATGTTTCATTATTTGCACCAATAATATCAAAATAGATTAAGAATCGTTTGCCTCTTTCAAAAAATTAACCTTTTTCAATTATTTTGGGCAATTTCAGTGGCCAATTTGGCTAAGTGACCTAAAAGGGTAAAAATCATTACTGAAATTAAGAAAGAAAAAGACTCTCTAACACTGCCTGTTCTGCTATGTGTCATTAGACAAAAATAAAAATAAAAATAAAAACAGACCAGTCAAGTCAAGTCATACTTGTATATATAAATTATAAAGTAAATTTAATAATTCATGTATTCGTCTTGTGTATTTTTTAGTTCATAATTGTATTTAAAATATTTTATATTTATATAAATTTTAACGTGTTAATAATTTATGTTATATAGATTTTACCATATTCGTGTTTTTGTATAGTGTCCGCATTTTTTAATATTATATCGTATTTCATATCATATTTTAATTATTTTTTTAGTACCGTGTTTAATATTATCAAGTTTACTATAAAGACACCTTAACTAATTAAAAAAATTCCTTGGGCCGCACCGCATTTTAATTATTAGGCTCAAGTTTGTAGAATATTGTGTGGAAGGACGGTTGCTTCCCTGTCTCCTATATGAATATGAGGTGAATATTCCTTCCTTTTATTTTTTTATTTTACATGTGACATATCTTATATTTTATATCTAATTGCTTCTTTGCATAAAAAATCCTTCTATTCTTTTATTTTTTCAATACTCTTAATTTGTCACACCTTTGATATCTGTTCTATGATCTCATTTTGCGCTCGTTCCTAATGAAATTGTCTTTTCTTTGTTTTCCTAATCCTAAAGAAATTGTAAAGATTACTTTAAAATATTTTATGAGCTCTATCAATGTTTTTTTTTTTTCTTTTTTTCATCATGATCTTTCCTTATGATAGTTTAAGAAAAAATTGTATTTTAATTTTAATTTTAGAGAGCAATAATTGTTAACAACAATATTGATTTCTTTATCAGTGGCATTGATAAAGCAGTTGTCATGCACAAATAAAGTATCGTTGAATAAGAAAATGATTGAATAAAAATAATCGAACTCATTGATGAGTAGAGGTGCTCATGGTCGAGTCGGACCGTGATCTGAAATGTTTTTATTTTTTATTTAAGTTCGGTTCGTCGATCTATATTTACTGTTTATTTTATTAAAAAATATATTTTTTAATTTTTTTTATATATTTTTAAAATTAAATTTACAAAATATTATTTTTTTATTAAATAAATAAAATATTTATTTAAATCTAATTAAATACGGATCGAATATACCGAACGAACTGTCCTAGCAGGTAAATGTGTCAAAAGAAAAAGGAGTTTTTGTCTTTTCTCGTTCTGAAGGGATGGAGGGTTTTATCTATTTGACTTCGTAAGCAAATACTTTGGCCCCAACGAGGTGGTCAGTGGGCTGGACATTGGTTTTCCATCGCACTAGGACTAGGGATAGCATCAGGTTAAATATATATATTTTTAATATCCGAATTCAAATTCGTAATTTTATTTTAAAATCTGAATATATTTATTATTTGTATTAAATTCGAATATTATTATTCAAATCCGAATTCGAATTAAATAACATTATCTTTCGGATATCCGAATCCACTAAATATCCGAATTCAATAAGTAAAAAAATTAAATAAAAATATAAAATCAAATAAAAATTAACTTTAAAATAAACGGATAATAGATTCGGATATCCGAATCCGAAATAATAAGCGGATTTGGATAGCGGATTCGGATATCCGAATTTGTTATTTGCATAAGTAATGCGGATTCAAATAATGGATATCCGAGATTTCATATCCGCACCCACTCCGAATCCTCTGCGGATGGTAATTATAATATCCAAATTTGAATTTTATCTGAATCCTCAATATCCGCAAAAAACAGATCGGATAATTGTAAATATTCGAATCCGCACTATCCATTATCATCTTTAGCACTGGCCCCTTATGGAACGAGGCTTTGTCAAGTTAGCAACTTAGGCTTCATGTGGATAGATGGTGAGATTGATTTCAGTGAGAGATTAAAAATAATAATAGAGGTGAGATTATTTACTGTAACATTGATATTTGAGATTGTAGCAGTGAAATTAAAATCAGTAGTGAGATATGTGTTTGGATGCAAAAGTAGCGGTGGCAGTGAATTATAGTGAGAATGAAAAATGATCATTAAAAATATTAGATTAAAATGTGTGTATAATAAAACTTTTAAATCATTTGATATTTATAAAATAATAAATAATTAAAAATTATCAAATTATATTTTTGTGAAATAATTATTTTATTTAAAGATAAAGATAAATAAAAAAAATAATATATCAAATAATATTTTATATTTATTTTTAAGTAATTATTTATTTTCAATTAGTTCTTATTATTATATAATATATTTATTATATAATTAAACATAATTTTAAAAAATAAAAGACCCCTCACACTTGAGAGTGTATTTCTTCAGTGAAGCTTGAAGCTCCCGTGAAAAAAGAAGAAGTGCACGTCTCTTTTTCAAATGCATCAAATGGTGCGATTGGGGTCCGTTTGAAACCAAACGGACCCTTAAGCATTCGCTGTGTGGTGCATTGGGCCCGACGTACCGAGCGGGCCAAGATTTACGGACCGCATCTGGAACGACTGGAGTCAAGACTCAAGACGCACGTTTTTTTTCACGCGACCCCTGCACTCTTCCAAAGGTCACCAATCACTAAAATATGATCTTATAAAACAGTATCCATCGAATAATCAAATAAAAAAGACAGTGTCTAGCCGCAACATAATAATGTTTTTTCTTTTTCTTGTTAACTATAAATAATAGTAAAATAACCCAAGAATGCATAAATAAAGCATGACATTGCTTGACCTGAAGATTAGTGAACAACAACAAGAAACAGATCAAGAAGAAAGCTGAGTTCAACCATCTCCTCCACTCCAATGGCTTCAATTGGTTTCGGTTTTGCTCTTTGTCCTGCAAACTCTTTGCTTTTCTCTCCACGTGTGGTTAAACATCCAAGAAACTTGCTCAATCGTCGTGTCATTGCCAGTGAGCTGATTACTGAAGCAGCAGTTAGTGAGAGTTCTGAAAGGCAAAGAACAAGCTTAGGATTGAAGAACTTGACTGAGATTTTCTGGGTTGATGTACAACGAGCTGAAGGGAGGGCATTGAATGTTAGGCTTGATGAACCGTTGACCATTGGATGTTCAAGGCTTGAAGAGGTTGAGAATGTGGCAGTGAGAGTTGAACTGAGTAATGGGTGTGTTGGGTGGGGTGAAGTGTCAGTGCTTCCATGGATTAACTGGAATCAAGCTACTGCTCTTGAGAAAGTGAGAGAGGCTTGTGCATTTCTTGGGCAAGGGCCCCCACTGACTTTGAATTTGGTTTTAGATCAGATTTCAGAGATTATTCCTGGTAGTGAATTTGCTTCTGTGAGTATACTCTATGACCCTATCCTGAGATCTGATAATTCGTATATTCATATCGTGTTCGTATATTTTTTTCATAATTGTATTTAAGGTGTTTTATATTTATATAAATTTTGACGTGTTGATAATTTGTGTTATATAGATTTTGATATGTTCGTATATTTATGTTGTATCCCTTTTTTTTTTTTTGTGTGTGTGGTATTTTAGTTATTTTTTCCTATAATGTCCAATATTCCTTCTTTGATACCTGTTTTTTTTTTTTTTTTCTTTCATATTTTTTGTTATATAAAATAATTTAATATTATTCAAAACTAAATTAAATAGTATGATTGAATATATATATAATGTAGAATTATATCAAAATTCATATTATTATTATTATTATGTAATAAAATTTAATATTATTGAATATTTTATATAATTATTACTTTTTATGTTAATTTAATTAATATTTTAATCATATTATTTAATATTATATGTAATTATAATATTATTTAAATAATATCAAATTCTAATATAATTAAATAAAGTAACAATATTATTTACCAAACATATTATGTTGTCAACTTTTCGAAACAAAACAAAATAAAAACAAAGTTTTTAAAATAGGAACCAAAAAACTGAAAATGTTAGCTCCCCTTTTCTTGAACTATGCATTGGATCCTTATAAGCTGTGATCTATGTATGAAGGTTAGGGCTGGACTAGAAATGGCATTGATTGATGCAGTTGCTAATAGCATTGATGTGCCCCTATGGAGATTATTTGGAGGAGTGTCGAATACCTTGTCGACTGCTGCTACAGTTAAGTACTCAAATACAAGCATACATAATATCCGGACTCTTCATTTTTTAAAGTACTAGTGTCCGATATATTCGGACATGAGTATAGAGTATGATCCTCTAAGTATATGTAAAAATATTAAAAAAAATTGAGTATACTTATATCGGATACATATCTCTATCCGACACTCACCCGAATTCTGGGTAACATAGTATATATTACATTACAATGAATGTCTAACTATCAGTTTCTTGGTTGAGATGGAGACTGTACTAATTTCCATATATACAGATTCCAACTACTTCCTCGACTAAAGCTTTCGATCTGGCTGCTAAATATTGCAAACTGGGATTTAAGACATTGGAGATTAAACTGGGTAGAAACCTAAACGCAGATATTGAAGTTCTTCAAGCAGTACGAGCAGCTCACCCTCATTGCTTATTTATCTTGGATGCAAACGAGGGGTACACTTCAAAGGAAGCTATTGAAGTTCTTGAGAAGCTAAATGGTACGGAATTTTCAACATGACAAGTTGGATTACAATAAGATAAAGATGACAATTTGTTGGTTTTTTTTTTTTTTTTTTTTTTCTATTTAATTTGTTTCTCTAATTAGAGAAGTCTTTTTCATAATTCATCTTATTGCAGAAAAAGGGGTAACTCCTGTTCTCTTTGAACAACCAGTTCATAGAGATGATTGGAGAGGTCTTGGTGATGTGAGTACTATTGCTAGACAGAAGTATGGGATATCAGTTGCTGCAGATGAAAGTTGCAGGAATTTGATTGACATTCAAAAACTTATAGAGGAAAATCTTGTGGATGTCATCAACATTAAATTATCCAAATTTGGGATTCTTGGTACCCTTGAAATTGTTGAGATGGTTAAGAAATCAGGATTGAACCTTATGATTGATAGTGTGGCTGAAACTAGACTTGCCACAGGTGTTGCTGGTCATTTAGCAGCTGGACTTGGTTGCTTCAAGTAATTATGCTTCTTCCTTCCATTTTTTCTTAAATGCCATTCATTTCTTTTTTCTGGGAATAGTAACTTGCATTTGATATTATCTATATGCTTGTATCTGGCATTTTGAACTCCTATGTTGCTCCAACTCTTCATTTTTTTTGAAGTATCCGTGTCCGTGCATATTTGGACATGGATATGGAGATATGACCCTCCAAAGGTCCTCCAAATACATGGAAAAACTTAGAAAAACTGAATATACTCATGTCTGGCACATACCCGTATCCGACACTCACACCCGAGTCCGAATAACATAGTTGAACTCAATCAGTAAAAATTTTAACAAATCAATGGTTTAAGTTTTGATGCAACTTTGTTTGCAGATATGTTAATATTAGTGCACCCATTTTGTTATCAGAAGATCCAGTTGTGGGAGGTTATGAAGGTACAATTGTTTTAATTCCTATACTTGTTTGGAGTTCATGTCTTTTTTTAGTTGTATGGTTTATGTGTGGTTTGGGGCTTCCAAAAACATATTAACATATTCGCTTTTTTCCTGTGCTAGTTTCTGGTTCCAATTACAAGTTTGTTAATAGCAGAGGGCAAGGAGGTTTTCTCAAATGGGATATTCTCTCATGGTGAGCTTTCCTTTATTTTAATCAGATTTGCTTGGTTAAAATTATGATTTTATGATCTCTGTGCTTTAGTTGCTTGCTACATTAGCCAATATAGTAAACATCACGGTTCGGATACTAGAAAGTGTAATACAAGTAGCAGCAATACTGCATATATGGTTTATTTGCAGTGCTTGAATTGAGTTATCTAGAGCTTTAAACTTCTTTTGGACCAGAGTTAAATTATGATACAGAAAAAGAGTGCTACTTTAGAGCGAAGGCTGAGCTTGTATGAGCAAATGGCTGAGAAACTCGCCAAGTGCCATTTCTTCTCCATGCCTCCATTCCATTGATTTCTAAAAAGGCATTAATGGAGTCTGTTATAATCAAATGTTCTGGAAACTATATGGCCTTAGGCTGATGGTGTCACATCTGAAATATTCGAGTATAAGTGTACGTGAGTGTGGCTTATATATCTTATTAGACTTTCCCTAACTTTTAAGGTCGGATTTGAGTTTTTTTAACTTGGTAGCTAAGTTCCTTGTTCCGTTGGTTTGACTGTTCTACGTTGATTTCGCCAGATATTTGTTGAGAGAGGTGTCAAAAGTTCCACATTGTCTATACCCTATTAGACTCTCCACCTTACAAACTAGTTTTTGAGGTCGGATTTGAGTTTCTTTAACTATCTAGAAAGTAGAAACTTGATTCCATTGATGTGATATTCTACATTTACAATTATTTGTTCATTAAGATTCAAACTGCTTGGTCATGTTAGAATATTGATCAGTACAAAGTAATTTAGCAATTTAGCCTCTTCATTTTGACCAATATCTAACATTCTGCAGAAACTGGATCTGCTGTCTCAAACAAAGGATTCAGATATTTTAATGGTTAGCTGTCTTCTCTCTGTCCCTTGCTTCAACTAAACTATGTTGAAAGCTTAACCAGCATGACAATGGTATATTGAAGTATTTTGGGCAAGCTTCAGCTGGAGATACAGTTTCCCCAGTCTCTAGAGTCTAGAAAACTCTTCTCCATCATTTAGCCAGTAAGCTCTGTACTCTTAACAACTGAATATTTCCTTCTGTATTTCAGGATTCTTAATGTCTTTAAGATCAAAGTCTATTTATGTATAAATTTCAGTAGGTAAATAAACAAAGTATGAGTGCTGAAATCTGAATTGTTCAGATCAGGGATTTAAATTGCGGTGCAGATACGTTTTCGATCACATCGCGTTTATCGCAATTGCAAATGTAATGGATGTTGTCGCTGTCAATTACAGTAAATATCGACGATAAAAAGAGTCGAAATCACAAAATAACGAATGTAACGTAATGTTGCAGTTGCTATTTAAATCATGGTTCAGATAAATATTACAGCTTTTCCCAAGTGTAAGGCTTTCCACTTCTAAAGAACGTTTATTAGCATCACATTGGACATGCTGCATTTGTGGTGAAATCTCAACTTGCAGCATTGATTCACTTTAGTCCTCTTGGCCTGAGCATCGTGGGCCATAATGCCCGCCGCGAATTACGATAAATTACCCCATTACATTTGATAATTATTTGAGCTGAGCAGGTTACCTCGACACTGTTGCCAAAATTCAGCAATATTGGATCAATCTGAAAGGCAGAGAATTACTGGGGAAAAATTGACAAATTACAAAAGCCTTGTTAGAGGATAAATGCTTTAAAATAAATTGTTACATGCTTACCATGTCAGTGAGTCCTCTGCAATGTATACGGCAAAGGAGTTATTAGTTAGTACCCTTGAAAGAAAAGGTGCCTGGATAAGGATAACTTTGTTGATGTTACAGCAATTAAATTATTGATAAAAACACTGTCTTTCCTCCAGGTAGAGGTACTTATTATTGGATCTGATAATGTGGGACATGAAACCAAAATATGATACAGATACGATATGTTTAATAAACGTAAAAACAATGTAACAAATACTGCACGACGTTTAATCATGATTAATATAATTAACACGATAGTTTAATACACGTATTGTGTTCGTATCTAAAATTTTAATATATTTAATCATTTTTGTTTTTTTATGTTTATATAGCTGACACGAAAAAAAACACAAAACACGACATTACTACAAGTATCTCTTAACACCCCTCACATCCAGCAAAGCCTGGTTTGCTACACCATTGACATTGATTTTAAGAAACCAGCATTCACCCACATTAAAGATCTCAATTTTACAAGGAAAACAGTTTCATCAACATTGATTGATTGATTTATTCTGAAATACCACTTCATTTTTGAGAAGTCATAAGAACCAAAAAGCAGCTGCCCAAGACGCAAACCACCCGTATTTCAAACCTCCCTTGAAACGAGACTCCAAGCAAAACAATATAAACCAAAAAAGAGAGCAATGATAATGGTGGCCATGACTCAATCAATAATATTTGTGACCCCTCATCAAATGCCATTGATCGTGTGGCTACCAATGAAACTTCACAACCTTACCCATCACCCACATTGCCAAAATATCTATCAATCAAGATGCTTCCTCAGGTATTGCTCATGCTCTTTTTAAACTCATATCCTATGACAAATTTAGCACTTCTCACAAAAGCTTTTCTAGCTGCCATCTCAAGTTTGGATGTGCCAAAACATTTAGCTATCAAAGATCCCAAATGGAGAGATGCAATGTCAAAAGAAATTGCTACTCTAGAAGCCAGCAAGACATAGACACAAGCCATATTACCTCATGGCAAGAAAGCTATCATTGAAAAGATAAATTTTACCCTTTTTTTTTTTTCCTGCAAATCTAAGCTATTCACGTCACTAATCACCAGTTACTGTTTACTTTTTTTTTTTTTTTCCTTCTTTGCATTGATTCAAATTCTTTCTTTTTTTACTTTTTCTTTCGTTAGCGGGACTTTTTTATTTTTACAAACCGACCCTTTTGTTCTTTAAAAAAATAAAATAATAGATGAGCAGAAGAGTAAGAGCCTATTTGGATAGAGAGTGAGATTGATTTTGGTGAGATTAAAAACAACGGTAGCGGTGAGATTGAATACTGTAGCGGTGAGATTAAAATCAGCGGTGAGATATGTGTTTGGATTCAAACGCAACAGTGGCGGTGAGGTGAATTATAGTGAGAAATAAAAATGACCATTAAGGGCATTAGATTAAAATGTAAATATATAATAAATAATTAAAAATATAGTTATATTAAATAATAAAATATATATTAAAATTATATTTATGTTAAATAATAGTTAAAAAATTTTAAAAAAATATTTATGTTAAAAAGTAAATTAAAAACAAATAAATTAAAAACCTAAAATTAAAAAATAAATAATTTTAAAAAAATTAATAAAAAAAAAAAACAATGGAGGGGGTAAAAGACTAAAAGGAGAATTACCCCCTCCACTGGAGCTCCAGTCCGGTTGCACCACCACTAGGGGTGCATTCAAATGCACCCCCAGTAGGGGTGCGATTAGGGGAGAAATTCCCCCCACAAATCCTCTTAGATCCCATCGCACCTACAAAGGGAGATAGTTTGGATTCAAACGCAACAGTGGCGGTGAGATGAATTATAGTGAGAAAGGAAAATGACCATTAAGAACATTAGATTAAAATGTATATATATATATATAATAAATAATTAAAAAATATATTTATATTAAATAATAAAATATATATTAAAATTATATTTATGTTAAATAATAATTAAAAAAATTTAAAAAAATATTTATGTTAAAAAGTAAATTAAAAAATTAAAAACAAATAAATTAAAAACCTGAAATGAAAAAATAAATAATTTTAAAAAAATTAATAAAAAAAGAAAAAACAATGAAAGGGGTAAAAGACTAAAAGGAGAATTACCTCCTCCACCGGAGCTCCAGTCCGGTTGCACCACCATTGGGGGTGCATTCAAATGCACCCCCAGTGGGGGTGCGATTAGGGGGGAAATTCTCCCCACAAATCCTCTTGGATCCCATCGCACCTACGAAGGGAGCCTAAGTGAGAGAAAAACCTTAAATTTTTCCATGCTCTTTCTCTCTCAGTTGTGAATTCTTCTTTTCTTTTTCTAAAAAATTATCATTTTTTTCTTCTTGTTTTTTATGTTCTCTTTATCCAAAACACATTAGTGATAGGTAAGGGATGATGGATGGGAAAGGGGTAGGTAGTCAAAGGAGATGGACAACTAATAAAATGATAAAAAAAAAAAGGCAAAAAAGTAGGAGATGAGTGAAAAAAAAAACAGATGGAAGCTGACACTTAATCGGGATAAAAGGGAGTGGTAGGTAGGGGATAGCAGTTGGATGGAAAAATGATAGGTAATTATATCTTACAATTCAACACAAAAAAAGAAAAAAGAAAAAAATGAGTTAGGAAAAAAGGACGACAGACAAAATGAACAAAAAAGAGGTTGAGATATAACAGAGGGTGAGAACCGATGGATGTGAGAGGGAAGGCGAGACTTGCCCTAGCAGAGAAAAAGAAATGAGAGGAGATTTTAAGGGAAAAGGAAAGAAAAAAAAGGAGCGGATCGTAGGCGATTTGAGCCTCCCTTACTAGATGTGGGTCAGAATCTCCTTGGCTAGACAACAAAGAGAAGCGAAGGAAAAAGAAAGAAAAAAAGAAAGCCTTACCAATCTTATACAGGTTGTTTTATGAAAATTTTCTTGCTCTTGCTCTTGCTCTTGTTTTTTTTTTTTTTTTTTTTTTTGGATTTTCTTTTCATGATTTTGCCTTATATTTTTCTGCCAAAAATTGAAGATAGCTTACGGAAAGAGGACATGGGTTAGATTTGGTCCTATCTCTAGAGTATCCCATTGTCGGCCGGGACGAAAACAATGAAATATAAAGAAAGGGAAGAAATATTTTTTCTTTTTTTTCTCAGAAATTAAAAAAAAATATTCCTTGTAATTTTTTTTATCCAAACAAATAATATTTCATTTAAAAATATTTTTATGTTTCATAAAAAATAAAAAATATTGTATGTCTTCTAAAGACTTTCGTTAAAAAACCCAAACACAACGTTTTGTAATCTTGGATTTTCTTTTCATGCCTTATTTTCTATTAATAGCATTGATTCATGTTGATGTGTTAGAATTTGTTTAGAATAAGATCATTAAATATAAATTTGGTTATGTTTCTATCTTAATTAATTGTGATATGTTTAGTACAAGTTTGTGTTGCTATCTCCTATTTGTTAAGGTAATTCTAACACTGTTTATATGTTGTTCCTACACTGTTTGACATTTGTTTGTTGAGAGGATTTCAAGTAGGTAGTATTGCCAATCAGGGGAAGTGTTGGCAGAATGGTGATCTTCAAGGCATGTAAAAAAGGGAAAACCTTCAACCTTACCCCTATAGTAGGACTGTGATGTTGATGGTGGTATGCTTTTGGATTTCTTTTGTATACGGTTGAATGCTTTTTATTCTTTTAAACATGTTTATTCTCGATTGTTAAAAAGTCAAGCATGTTTGTCGAGCTGGTAGCTACTAAAGCTGAAAAAAATGCTTTAATGTCTTAATATATTTAACACAACAGAAAAGAGCTTTCTTTAAATTTATTGAAAATATTAATGTTGGACTTCTCATTTTTTAAAATTTTGTTTTACTTATTTTTGTTTTGATATTTCAAACTTAATTATATATAATTTGTTGGCAAGTATTCTTGGATATTATTTTATTTTTTGTTATTTTTATCTTAATTGTTAATTTTCTCTTTTGTGGCTGGTACTTGCACTTATCCTTTCCAAGGTATAATTTAAGAATTGGTAGTCAAGTATATGAAATTTGCAGTTTCAATGATTTTTTTATTTATTTTTAATTTCCAATGGCTTCTAATAAATTAGATAATGCATTATTATTTATTAGCTTTTTCATCTTTTATTAGTACACCTTCTCAATTATCAAAATAATGTCAAATTCTGCTAATTACAACATATTCCATCAAGGCAAATTCATGACGTGGGGTAATTGTTATGTCTCATGTTGCAATTGCTACTCACCATGGTTGGTTGTTGCCTTTTGCTTGGCCATTGTAGGCCTAGCATCAAGTGGTAAAGTTAAAGGAGAGCCTTCATGCTATTAAAGAAAGCTAATAGGAGGACACAAGGATTTGATATAAGAGAAACAACTGTTGGTATATGCCCTAGAACTAATCGGTTTGGTCAGGCATAAACTACTAATAATGCAAACCCATCACTATATCTTAGTGATATAAGGTTTTCCTTCATGTTAGTACAATGATAAAGAGTTATTAAGTACTAATCAGATGAAACCCATGGAACATAATGGCCTTGCAAAGAAATTATATATAATTGTGAGATCCTTATGCATCAAAGCCATTTCCTAAAACGGTTCCTGGTTATCGTATTGCCAAGATGGGGCATTGGCAATGCTCAAAGACTGGTACATGTTAAGCCTACTTACTTAGTAAGCAACTGATCTCACGTGTTGAAGTATAGGAGATACTTTAGGATAACATTTAGGTGCTTGTCTGTTGAACAAGTTCACTGAACATGGCCTGCTGTGAGAACTCCATTTGGTATTGTCACTCAATTGTCTATGGAAACATTCTCACGTGTCAGTCGTGTAAGTAGTCCTCTGACTTGTTATACCAGGTCATCTTGTATGGAGAGTGTCATACTTTGATTCCATCACAAACGGGTCTCAAACATGAGTGATGCTTATGGTAGGGTGGTTTTGGGTATGACATGAACCATACGAAGATGGATGAGTGATCTAGAGAGGATTTGCCACTCCAAGTGACATCGAAGACATATCTCATATGTTCTTGGCTTAAGTTAACTTGATGGAATCTCTGGCCAGAGTATGATGATTTTAGGAGAAATAGTTTCTCTAAGTTCACAAAGTTAACCAATAGCTGCAGGAACTAATATGGATTGAAAATGAGTAGACACTGCACCATGCTCATAGTCTTTCCGGAATATTTGGTGAAAGGACCGAATTACACTGATAGACTGAACACGAAATGTTATGTCGAGACTAACTTGACTCTCCAGTATTTGGGTGGTCATGATGGCTTGCTAGAGTCCGCTCATGATCTATGAGAATGATTTAATTAGATTAATTTATATTCATTGCCAACATATTGGAAGCCTAATGGGTCACACACAGAAAGGTGAATTAAGAGTAAAATAGAATGAGCCTAATTGATTAAATTGGGAATTTAATCAATAGAAACTTAATTAAATAGTTTAATTAAGTGGAAGGACTTAAGTGCAAATACATAAGAGTTATTGCCCTTAGTCCAAACCCTGGAGTCTTGCCGCCCCCTATAAAAGAAACATGATAGCTTGGCCGAATCCCATATGGCTTGCGGCACATGAGATGTGCTTTGTGTATTGGCATCTTCTTGATTTCTTTTCTTGCTTCTTGTCTCTTTATGGATTGCTAGAGAGAAAAGGTTTCTCTCAAGAGAGCAAAGGCTTAGATCAAGAAGAAGAAGATCATGATCTTGCCTTTGGTTAATGCTTCAAACCCTGCGAAAAAGAAAAAAGATCAAGATCTTCATTCTTGGTTGGTGCACCAAACCCTGTGGAATGTAGAAAAGCGTTTTCTTCATTCTTGATGCTTATGAAGCATTCGGCCATAGATGTTTAGATGGGAAGAGGTTTCTTGAAACCTAAACTACTAGCATTGTTTTTGGCAGGACTCCATTCTTACTTTATGAAGGTTTTCTTGATCATCTTGTGTGGATTACCGTTAGAGGCCAAACACTTGTGTGACTTGAAGTCTTGGATTGACAACATGGTATTCAAGATTGAGTGGGCTGTTTGTAAACTTAAGATTACTAGATCTTTGAGTTAAGGTATGCATCTTAATCAGATGTATGCTTTATAATTATAGGATCGTATTAAAATTTTACAAGTATAATCCTGTAAGATTCAACTATCTCTTTGTTTATTTTTTCGCTACGTTCATGTTCTTTTAATCTGATTGATGTTTGAGCATGAGGTCGAATCCCAACAACAACTCTAAGGAAAGCTTTCCAAGTGCAAAAAATTGATTGACTGAATGTGATTTTGAGCCATTTGTTATAGTTACCTTAGTGTGATTTTGGTTTAAGGTGAAAACTGTTGCACAAGTGAGTGTTCTCTTTCTCCATTTTACTCTTGGTCTAGAGTTTTCTTTGGTAAAGGTGAGATATTTTCAAATTTAGTAAGTTCTTATCAAATGCTTTAACTTGCTTAAAAATCCATGTATCTTATTTTTAACAAGTTGTTTCATATATTCTTGCCTCTGTTAAACTTGTGAGGATAAATGTTGATTTTTGGAGGACTACTTTAAATTATCATATTTATGTGCTGCATATAAATGTTGAAAAATGAGTATTAAGATTAGAGATTGTAGTAATTTGATTGAGATTCTGTAAAATTTTTGACTCAGTTGATTAGAACGTTATGTTTTTATATATTTATTTTTCATTTCATTTTTGGATACATATACGAGCTTTAATGATATTTCAAGTATTTTGTTTGCCCATTTATTGATTTATTAAGTTATTTTTATCCTTTATTGTTGAGATTGTTATGATGATTCTCTTTTGTTGTTTTATTGAATATATATTTGTTTTTTCTTTGTTTCATTCTTCATTTTCATTCTCAAAAATGTTATCATCATGTGTTTAATATTGGATATCGTAGCAACGCACGGGTTGTCATTCTAGTATATTGGACATTTTTTCGCATGGAAGGATGTCCACGTGGTGCGACACTGTTCACTCCTTTCTCTTTTTCTTTTCTTTTTTTCGGTGAAAGAAAAGAGAAAGAAAGAAAAAGAAAAAAAAAAGAAGGAAGGAAGAAAGGAAAGAGAAAAAAAAAATTTGTGTATTGATATTATTTTCTTTATGTTCAAAGTATCCACATGGTGTGAGACCACTGTTAAACTCCTTTCTCTTTTTCTTTTTTTTTTTCGTTGAAAGAAAAAAGAAAGAAAGAAAAAGAAAAAAAGAAAGAAAAAAGGAAGAAAGAAAAAAGGAAGAAAGAAAAGGAAAGGATAGAGAATTTTTTTTGGGTGTGTATTCGTGTTTTTTTTTTTTTTTTTTTATGTTCAAAGTATTATAAATTTATATACGTAGTGATTTGCTTTATGTATATTTTTACACGTTTGTGTATTCATGTAGCGTTCATGTTATTTTTAATGTTGTGTTTTAATTATTTTTCCTATGTTGTGTTTGTGTCGTGTCTTGATGGAGACTCAATTAAGAGTTGTAAACCCAAGTGCAGGTTATGTTCAAGTAATAAATTCTCGGGTGTTCGAGGTCGAACCACAGGGAAGCGTATTTGTAAGTATAAGTTTATAAATATATAAGAAAAAGAAAATAAACAAGATATTAGGGAATCAGCAACAAAACAAGATAAACAAGATATTAGAGAACAAAATAAACAAAATAACATAAAAGAAATTAAACAAGATAAAAAAAAACAATAAGAAAAAATGTTGAGGTTAGAGAATCCACTCTTGGTGTTATGCTAAAATTAATCATGTTTTATTACACAATTGAAATTTACACATAAGGGAGGTTCCAATCGGAAGGTTTAGCAATTCAGTCCAAATTGTCCAACGTCCATAGCATATGATATTATGTTCATTTGGTGTCTTCAAAACTCATAAAAAGAGTCCAAGCATTCCTTATGCCAAGGTATATGTCTACAACAAATCAAGGTTATGAAACCAAGCATTTACTGTGCCATTTTCATTGTCAATAATGAATCAAGATCCCTACTTTGCAAGTATGATTTTAAACCAAAAGAAAATATTATCTATACTAGTGTTTATAAATGATGATTCATTCTAATCTTAGAATTTACCAAAAGCTTCACCTCATCACCTCAACAATATGATTAGCAACACATACTAGATATGAATGAAATGAAAAGAAATGTAAGAAGCATAAGTAAATAATAAAAAAAAAAACTAGAGAAAGGAAAGAAGAAAAAAACTTAGAGAATTTTATTACAATGGCTAATATCCTACTCATGTATCATCATACCCTTACAATCATCCAAGGCCCTCTATTTATACACATTTTGGAGAGCTAAATGACAAGAGGCAAGTTTTATAAATTTCAAAGGTAGGTATAATAGGTGGGTGCATTTTTCTAACAATTTTCGTCATATTGTATGACAATTCTGATCAGCCAGATTGATTATTGATTTTGTCAATGTTGGAGGCTTGATCTGATCAAATGGTCCTCTAGAAAAATATTTCCCTATCAGTTACTGATCCATAGCCGTTGGAATCATATCATTTGCTCATGTGGATCAGAAGATATGGTCAAAATACCAAAACGGGTCAGCACAGACGTCATTGCACATCAGCCAACTTGATGGTTGATTTCGCTAGGGAAAACGACTCCGTTTCAAGAAGTGTAAAACATGAAAACGATAGATATGCCTCTTAACTGTGAACTATAAAAATTTCAGTCTTAATGCTTCAGTGAAACTCCAGATATAGCTGATATGGCAAAAGGTGTCGGAACTGGAACTGAATTGGATTTGCCCTTAATTCTTGATTTAACCTAGTAATCTGAAATCACTCAAAGAAACTCGTGAAAAACATCAAATTACATAAAAATATAAAAGATCATAAACACAATTAAACTAAGCAATAATAACTCGTATTTGACACAAAACAATAATAAAACATAACTAAAAACTATATAATTATACGAGTTATCACACCCTCACACTTAGATTGTTGCTAGTCCCTAGCAACGACTCAATCCTAGAAAAAATATAAACAGGAAAACAAGTTAAAGGGATCTCAAACAAACAAGCAAGATCAAGCGTAAGAATTGGCAAGGCATCTAATTAAGTATCATTGGCATATTAAGTTCGAGTAAAGGGTCAATGAGATTAAAATTGAAGGCATTACCGTATGATTGAGGAACTTCCTTCTTGGCGAGACTTTAGCTAGCCATGGAGGACTAGGAAAACTATAGCTTCATAAGTACACATGCTAAGATTCTTGTCACCGCAGTTCACAAGTTAACTCGACAAATCTGATCGGTACAGAGATGAATCTGAGGCTTATGGACAAGTGAGGGGTGGGATGTTCAAACATAATCTGAGGTTTATCACAAGTTAGGCTCAAGAAATATAATAATAATGTGATCAATCCTCTCAAAATATTTCCATTTTCACTCATCCTTAGTCCTATGTTTAACATTAATATTTTGAAAAGAAAACAAAAAGCAAGAAAAGACTCGATCCAAAGAAAATAGAAAAGTAAAAACCTCTCTATAATGAAGAACCTCGAATCTTGAATTCTGATTTTTTTTTTTAAGCACAAGTGATTTTCTTTTGATTTGTGCCCTCATTGGGACATCTTTTATGCACAATCACATCTACTCATAATCATCATTCTTGTTTTTTTTTTTTTTTTTTTTTCATTGAATTGATCAAACAAGACAGATTTTCATCAGCTCTTTTTTCAGCATCTTTTTCTCAACTCAGCACAACATTGTTTTGGCATCAATAAGTTCGAAGTTCACGACTCTAAAAACAGTCACTCATTCTAACTACCCTCTTTTGCATTATTCTCAATTTTTTTTTTTCAGATTTCAAAAGATAACAAAATAAACAAGAAGGAAACACACAATCCCAAACCCAATGATCACAAATATTATCATAAAAGTATAAAGAGGGAATGGGGGTCGGAATCGTATCCGTTCACTTTGGCATAATTTATGGAGTTCATATCTAGGGATCCAACCCGAAGGTTTACAACCTATGGGCTCCTAATGTAAGGGGGGCAAAGATAAGGGGCTTTCTGGATAGTGACTTTGTTCTAAGATCAGATCATGTATAGATGCAAGCATCTATGTGATGACTTAAATCTGCATGTGGAATGAAGAGAAAAAGTAAACTTACTATGTCTTTCCAGTTTTCCGTGGCTTTCCAAAAGTTCACCATGAATTCACATTCTAACAAAAATCGAACCGATCTGCCGAAAACAATCTCAAAGACATTTGATCGTCAAAAATATTCAATTTTCAGAAAACCAAATTGAAAATAACCTAGATAACTTAATCAAAGCCTTTGTAACTCTATTGCTTTATCCACATGCTTGCCAAGATTATACTAATACTCAAAAAAAAAAAATACATACACGAAAGTAGTAAAACACATGCAGATAATAAACGGACCAGACAAAATTTTTTTTTTTTTTTTGAAAAGATTAAATCAAACTGACAAGGTATGTCTCAAGTCTCCCTTACTCAGACCTTGTTCAGAATGAATACTTCTAAATGGCTTAAAACACAGTTTTTTTTTTTTTTTTTTTTTTTTTTTTTTTTTTTTACAAATTAGCAAAATATGTCCCTTACCCCCTACTAAAATATGACATTGTCCCCAATGTCAAATTTTAAAGGTAGAATTTAGGAGATATTACCTGCAGAGGTTGCTAACCACTTATTAACTGAGACACAACAAACAAAATGTTAGATAATGTCACAAAGATAAAGTGCAATCCACTCCTTGCTTGTCCATATCTCTTTTTCTTTTTTCGAGCGTTTGCGAAACAACCGTAGCAGGTGAATACTCATAAGCTTGGAGCTTTTTGAGTAAATCTTCAATGGTTGTAGCAGAAATTATGGTTCTACTTGCCTCTGAAAACATGAATCCATTTTCCACAGCATTATCTAAATAGGAAAGCAAATTACTAAAATAACCATTAATATTAAGCAAACCAATGGGTTTCTTATTTGTGACCAAAGATGACCAAGAAGCCACACAAGCTATTTCTTCCAATGTACCTAGACCTCCTGGTAAAGCAATGAATGCATCGGCAGAATGGTACATGATTGTCATCCGTTCAGGGATACTCCAGACTTGTATTTCCTTACCCACGGTAGGTCCACAAAAATCTGTGAATAGTTTTGGCACGATTCCTAGAACTGGACTTCCTCCGGCGTGTGCTGCTGTAGCGACTGCTCCCATTAAACCCGTACTACCGCCTCCATAAATCAACTGGATCTTTTGTTGGGCAAGTATTACTCCAACTCTTATGGTTTCATCAGCGAATATTTTATTTTTCCCTGGATAAGCACCTCCAAAGACACAAATTTTTTCAATGCGCTGGGACGAAGTACTTTCCATTTTTTTTTTGAGTGCCTGAAAGAGAATGAGTACATGGTGTAATATATAGAGGACTGAGTAGTGAATCAGACAAGAGTAATAATGTCACCGAAAGTGTATTTGACCTGTCAGAAGAAAATGTTAACCTAACAAAAGATTTTTGCGTGATTTCAGGAAGAAAATCAAAAAGAGAAGAAAAATCAACCGTAAAAGACCAATGCAAAAAAAAAAACGAGAATAATTACACAAATCGAACAACACGTAAATTAAACCGAAATGAAGTTATTGCAAATCAAACCAAAAGCTGAGAAGTCATTTATTGTAGTTGTGATTGTGGCTCACATCTTCCTCTGGTTTTACGTCCAGAAACGGCTTAAACGCCTTCTATGAGTCGAGGATATGCTTCCCATCCAGTTTTCTTACAAGCTGGCAAACAAGGTCTTTTAACATCAGATTCCCAAGATGTTGCCATTCCCTTTGGAATTACGGCCATAAATCAAGAATTTCTCTTTGTACGTCTCCACTAGGATGCGTCTCAAGAGAAAGTTGGATATTACCCAAATTCTCCTTACTCAGTCCATCCTTAATGAATTCAATTTTATCATCTCGATTAGAGGACGGAATCCCAATAGAACGACATTTACCGTTACACGTCCATCGTGCACATTTGTGGCAATTTGAACTCATGCGCTTTGCTCGTCGCTTCTTTGCAAAAGTGCTTCTACCTGTACCTGGTAAATGCAAAACAAGAAGATATTCATCTTCACGTACCTTGGCTTCAATTATCCAACGTATGTCTTCAGGAATCCCTTTGTGCATAAGCATTCTTAATCTTTCAAATCGAACTTGGTAAAGCTTCAGTAAAATATTTCGAGGAAAAGGAGGAAATCGTTATGCAATCTTGTGAGAATATCATCCATCCTGAAAAAAAAAATGAAAGAGAAATTGAAAGAGAAATTTATATACAATATCAGTTTTGTGGGTAGCTGATGGAACCGACTTAAATAATCATGGAGTACCGTTATCCGCCATTTAACCGGGAAAAAAGATTAACACTAGCACCAAGATCAATCAATGCACGTTCTATTCTAGTGTTTCCAATGATGCATGAGATTGTTGGACATCCAGGATCTTTGAATTTTGGTGGAGTAAGGTGCTGAATGATTGAGCTCACACTTTCCGTCAGAAATGCTTTCTTTTGTACATTATGTTTCCTTTTAACTGTGCACATGTCCTTCAAAAATTTAGCATAAGATGGAACTTATTTGATTGCATCCAATAAAGGAATGTTAATCTTAACTTGTTTGAAAAGTTCATAAATTTCTGCATTTTGATTCAAATTCTTTATTGTTTGCAACCTTTGAGGAAAAGGAGCAGGATGCATACCTTTTTCTTTGTCCAAATTTTTAAGAAGTTCAGACTTACCATCATCCTTACCATTACTTTTCGGAGGGGAAGGAGGATCTTGGTCTTTTGATGGAATGTTTTTGTCAATTGCCTTTCCACTTCGAAGAGTTGTGATAGAACTGGCATTTTCCTGTTGAGTTTCATTGGAGCAAGAAACAAGACATTGAGTAGAAGGGTTAGGCTGAGGTTGAGTAGGAAACTTACCTTTTTCTTGAGTGCGTAATGAAGCTGTCAATGTGGACAAGGTGTTTTTGATCTCATTGATGTCCTGTGAAGTTTGGTTATTCACATTTGCTTGTGTTTGCATGAATGCTTGCAATGTCTGTTCCAAGGTTTGTACACGTGAAGGTTGATAGGAAAAAGTGTTGCCCGACTTTTGAGATTGTGGTACCTGAACATGATTATTATTCCGCCAACTGAAGTTGGGATGATTCCTCCATTCAGGGTTATACGTTTCAGAGTAAGGAGAAGGAAAAGGCTTTTTAAATGTGTTTATGGAATTTACTTGATCATGCAACGCTTCTTTAAGAATGGGAATGTTTGGACATTCAGAAGTGGGGTGTCCCATGATTTCACAAATTCCACAACTTTCTTCATTTTTAACCGTTTTGACTTCTTTTACTTCTCTAAGTTCCATGGCTTCAATCTTTCTAGCCAAATTAGCTAATTTAGCTTTTATCTCATCTTCTTGACTAAAATGATATTTACCTCTGTTAGAAACAAGATTAGATCTATTGGAACTTTCAGAGGAATTATCTATGTGCCAGGCTTGAGAGTTATCTGCCAAATGGTCTAGGTAGTCAAAGGCTTCTTCAGGTTCTTTTTCTAGAAACTCACCGTTACACATTGTTTCAACAAATTGTTTAGTTTCGGGAGTTAAGCTTTCATAAAAGAAACTAATAAGACGCCATTTTTCAAAACCATGATGTGGACAAGAACTTAACACATCTTTAAAACGCTCCCAGCACTGAAAAAATGCTTCATTTTGATTTTGATTGAAATTTTGAATCTGTCTTTTCAAAGCAGTAGTTTTATGTGCTGGGAAAAATTTCTTTAGAAACTCAGTTTGTAATTCTTGCCATGTGCCAATTGACCTTGGTTTTAAATTATGAAGCCAAATTTTTGCTTTATCTTTTAAAGAAAAAGGAAATAATTTTAGCTTGACAATTTCATTTGTACATTGTTGGTCATTAAAGGTGACACATACATCTTCGAAGTCTTTTAGAAACGAGTAAGCACTTTCCGATTCTAACCCATGGAAATTTGGAAGCAAAGCTATCATACCTGGTTTAAAACGAAAGTTGTTTGCATTGAGAGGAAAAATAAAACAAGAGGGTGATGAGCTTCGAGTTCGTTGCAAGTAGTCACACATGGTGCGTACTTGTCTGTTCTCATCTTCAGCATTAACACTTTCATTGTCAGCCATGGTAGGAGTTGTATTAGAAAGATTACCTGAAAAAGTTTCACAATAAAATCTAACTAAACGACGAGATCTAAAATCACGTCGCCAAACAAGCATAAAACAAAGTTAATATACAGATTAGGCGGTATAACCAGCCAATAAAAATAAAACAAAGTTAATATAGAAAATTAGGCGGTATAACCAGCCAGTAAAAATAAATATACTTATAAACTTATATACTTAGTATTGCCTCCTCGGAAACGGCGCCAAAAACTTGATGGAGACTCAATTAAGAGTTGTAAACCCAAGTGCAGGTTATGTTCAAGTAATAAATTCTCGGGTGTCCGAGGTCGAACCACAGGGAAGCGTATTTGTAAGTATAAGTTTATAAATATATAAGAAAAAAAAATAAACAAGATATTAGGGAATCAACAACAAAACAAGATAAACAAGATATTAGAGAACAAAATAAACAAAATAACATAAAAGAAATTAAACAAGATAAACAAAATAATAAGAAAAGATGTTGAGGTTAGAGAATCCACTCTTGGTGTTATGCTAAGATTAATCTTGTTTTATTACACAATTGAAATTCACACATAAGGGAGGTTCCAATCGGAAGGTTTAACAATTCAGTCCAAATTGTCCAACGTCCATAGCATATGATATTATGTTCATTTGGTGTCCTCAAAACTCATAAAAAGAGTCCAAGCATTCCTTATGCCAAGGTATATGTCTACAACAAATCAAGGTTATGAAACCAAGCATTTACTGTGCCATTTTCATTGTCAATAATGAATCAAGATCCCTACTTTGCAAGTATGATTTTAAACCAAAAGAAAATATTATCTATACTAGTGTTTATAAATGATGATTCATTTTAGCTCATGTTTAAGAGACTAACCTTAGCATTTACCAAAAGCTTCACCTCATCACCTCAACAATATGATTAGCAACACATACTAGATATGAATGAAATGAAAAGAAATGTGAGAAGCATAAGTAAATAAAAAAAAAAGAAAACTAGAGAAAGGAAAGAAGAAGAAAACTTAGAGAATTTTATTACAATGGCTAATATCCTACCCATGTATCATCATACCCTTACAATCATCCAAGGCCCTCTATTTATACACATTTTGGAGAGCTAAATGACAAGAGGCAAGTTTTATAAATTTCAAAGGTAGGTATAATAGGTGGGTGCATTTTTCTAACAATTTTTGTCATATTGTATGACAATTCTGATCAGCCAGCTTGATGGTTGATTTTGTCAATGTTGGAGGCTTGATATTATCAAATGGTCTTCTAGAAAAATATTCCCCTATCAGGTACCGATCCATAGCCGTTGGAATCAGATCATTTGCTCATGTGGATCAGAAGATATGGTCAAAATACCAAAACGGGTCAGCACAGACGTCATTGCACATCAGCCAACTTGATGGTTGATTTCGCTAGGGAAAACGACTCCGTTTCAAGAAGTGTAAAACATGAAAAAGATAGATATGCCTCTTAACTGTGAACTGTAACAATTGCAGCCTTAATGCTTCAGTGAAACTGCAGATATAGCTGATATGGCAAAAGGTGTCGGAACTGGAACTGAATTGGATTTGCCCTTAATTCTTGATTTAACCTAGTAATCTGAAATCACTCAAAGAAACTCGTGAAAAACACCAAATTACATAAAAATATAAAAGATCATAAACACAATTAAACTAAGCAATAATAACTCGTATTTGACACAAAACAATAATAAAACATAACTAAAAACTATATAATTATACGAGTTATCATGTCTCGATTCATCTCATATTTTATATAGTTTGTCATTGTGATTCAATTTAGAGAAAAATTTGTATATTCGTGTCGTGTCTCAATTAATGACATATTTGCATAATTTGTAATAGTGATTCAATTTATTAAAAAGTTTGTGTGTCTGTGACGTGTACGTATTCGTATTATTTTTTTTTGTATTTTCAAAGTATTAAAATTTATATAAAATTTTCACGTTAATATTTAGTTTTACACGTTAATAATTTATATAAATTTTTACACAATAATTAGTTTTATGTATATTTTTACACATTCGTATATTCGTGTCGTGTTCATTTTATTTTTTGTGTTGTGTTTTAATTTTTTTTATGTTGTGTTCGTGTTGTGTCTCAATTCATCTCATATTTTACATAGTTTGTCATTGTTATGTAAAGTTCAAATTGAATTACACGTTAATAAATATTTTTAAGTTCGAATTGAAGTGGACAAACATATGTTATATATTCAAGTAAGTAATATTCTTTTCTAATTTTTAATATTATCTCATTGTTTGCATATTTTCATTATGATATTATCATTGTTAATGTAAAGTGAAATTATTTTTTAATTAAAAGATTTAAAATAAAATGCAAATATTTTCGTCCGCAGTATAGCACGAGTCTATTTCTAATAGGCTATAAATAAGTGTACAAATTGGATTACCAGAAGACTTTTGCATCAAATGCAAAGCTTGTTATTGTTAGCTGTGGCAACCATTAAAATTTGAGAATTTCATCAATTGAATGTGACTAATGCATTTTGACATGGAGATTTATATGAAGAGGTACTATGCTGTTTCGATTCTTCATTTTTATTGAAGTACTTGTGTTCGAATCATATCCGGACATAGGTATTAGGATATGATCCCTCAAGTACCTTCCAAATACTTGAAAAATTTAGAATAAATCACTCAAACCCGAGTCGAACACATACCCGTGTTCGACACTCACACTTGAGTCCGAATAACATAAAAGAGGTATATATATGAAGTTATCACCAAGTATGGTTGCAAAGATGCCAATAAAGTTTGCAAGATGGAAAAATCACTATATAGTTTGAACCAAGCCTCTCGTCAATGGTTGGGAAATTCTCAGACGCTCTCAAGCAATTTGGGGATTCCAACAATCTACTGTTGACCACTGCTTTTCTCAACTTTGCTTGTATATTTTGATGATTTAAAAATCACATGTAATGACTCTAATTGTTGCAAGTCTCTCTCAAAGATTATTTAAATACTTGCTTTCAAATCCAAGACCTTGGTACTTTGAAATACTTCCTTGGAATCGAGGTTGCAAGATCTCCTACTGGTATTTTTCTTTATCAAATAAATTACTTTTTTTTTTAAAAAAGCTAAAGCTTTATCAAATGAATTATACACTTGACATCCTGAATGAAAGTGGGTGCAAAACCTGCATATTTTCCAATGGAGCAAAAAAAAAAAAATACCAGCTTACCAAAGATTCAGGCTCACCATTTGTGGATCCATCACAATATCGAAGAATCATTGGTTGTCTCATGTACTTTGACAATTACTGGACCAGACTTCACTCATGTTGTCCACATTGTAAGGCAATTTATGCAGGATTCACGAGAAAAGCACTTGGAGGCTGCTATGCGTGTATTTAATGTCCCTTAAAGTATGTCCAGGACAAGTCATTTTTGTAAGGACAAAGAAAAATGAAAAAAAAAAAAAAAAAAATTCAAACCACGAGTTTCATTTGGTCCCAAGAAGATGTGCTGTCCAAAATAATGTTTTAAATGAATTTAGCTAGCGTGACAGACATTATTGTTCATTTTTGGAATTATTGCTCAAAATGGCCAATATACAACGATGTGACAGCAAGCTCTACGAAATTACAAAGAAAATCTGTAACTTGGTCAACTTTTTTTTGCTGGTGTTCTAAAGTTTAATGTTGATGGCTCGAGACTAAAGGGAAGTCTGGTCCTGCTGGATGCATGTGAGGGTGTTCTTAGGAACTCCTCGAGTTATATTTCTTGCTTTGTTCTCGAGTTCTTTAGGAGTTCAAGACTCTGATGTTGCTGAACTTCTTGCTATAAAATCTGCTTCCAATTTATTTGTGAAGATGGATTGGTTTGGTAAAGCTTCTTTGATTGTGAAATCTGATTTTTCTGTAATTGTTAATTGGGTCAAGAATCATGTGATCCGACCATAGATTCTTTTATTAGTAAAATCAGTTCTATTTCCTTTGAAAATATACTGAGAAAAGCAAACGATTTGACGGATTCTTTGGCAAAATCCAATGTATTAAGGGAGGAAATGTTTAATACGTGGGAGAAAAGATTGTATGAAATTGTCAGTATATATTATTTTCATTCAATCATGTCATATAATTAAATTTTTTAAAAAATAAAATTTTTATTACAAAAATCATTAATAAATTATTGAAATAAATATTTATTATTTAATTATGACATGTATTATGTAAAAAATAATTGATTTTTTAAAAAATTTAATTATATGATATAATTTAAATGAAAGAGATACGTGAAGTATCCGTTTGATTAAATTATTTTCTCTAATGCGTGGTGGTAGCTGTCTTCCATTGTAACTCTTATTAGTGTATTTTGTTTTCCCACTATCTTGTACTTTTGGATTCAATTTTTGTACTCTTTTTTAATTTATCAATGAAATACTTTATTGGCTTAAGAAAAAAAAAAAAAATAGAAGAGAAAAGGTTTAGCTAAGAGAGAAGAGCGTTTGATAAATGTATAATCATTAGTCTTTTGTCTATTTATCTCCACTACTTTTGGTTCTAACATGACACATGTATCGGATTATCTGTTTAAGTTCGAAGGTCTGCTTAAATTTGAGAGAGTTTCGATAAAAATATTATGACAAAAATATAGATTTGGACAAAAAAATGAGACTCGTTTAAAAAATAGATCCGGTCTTAACTTTAACATTCAAGACCCAAACCCGGCCCGGCCAGGCTCGACTCGTTTTTCATTTATATAATGTATTTATTTATATATATTATGTAATTTATATCATATAAAGAATAAATATATATAATATTATAATATAAACATTAAAAAATATGTTAAGTTATCTATATTTTAGAATTTAATAAAAGAAAAAAAACTAAAAATTAAATAAAAATTAATATTTTTTTTTAAATAATAATATGGATGGACCTAAACGAGTTTGGATTATCCATTTACAAATATGGGCAGACTTTGACCGAATTTCAAGCTCATATTTCGGATCGGGCTGGATTTCGACAAGTATATGTGATGTTGATACCATACTTAGATCCGGTCTAAACCCAGCCCAGCTCGGACCATGTATACTTCTAGGCACATGACAATCTTTATATTTATGGACCACATTTTTTATATATTTGAAAGAATCATATATATATATATTAGAAAAAAACATAATTTTCATATTTGTATTTATTTTTAAATTTTTTTTAATAAATTGATATCTTCTGATACACGAATAGTGTATAGATATATAAATTAAAAAAAAAAAAACGTTTGTTTAGCATAATACTATTTCCAAACTTACACGGCTCAAATTTGAATGACCTAATTTTAAGGTACATGTTTCATATAAATCCCTCTCTCTCTCTGTCCATTTTACAAATGCACATTATTTTTCCATCTCTTTCGTTGTGAGGCTATAAAAAAAAAAAGATTCAATTAGTACACCTATATCTAAAATTCAAAATTTGCGGAACCTATTTCAGCCTATTGCTTCCAGTTCCAGACAATGTCGGTTTGATTGAATTTGGTGACACGGAAAAGAATTTCACATCGATTAGTTAAAAATTGGATAATAATTTTATAAAGTAAAGATAATTTTTTTCTATGAGATGTATTTTTTTAAAAGATAAAATCGTAAGAATGATCTTTAAACCTCCAAAGCGGATAATAGCTTATAATGAGCGCAGTCTAGACCTGCTTAAGGATCGGGTAACCCACTCGTCTTGGGCCGGACTTGGGTAAGTGTAATTGTAATTCGGGCCGGCCCGGCCCGAATTATCATTCAATATTAAAAAATATTTTTTTACTTAAATTTAATTATAATATATTTAAATATTAATATAAAAATAATTTTTTGATATTTTAATAATTTATGAATAGTAATAGGCTTATGAGCCCAGTTTGAAATGGGATTGGGCAAGGAAAAATATTTTTTTTCAGGGCCTAGGCCCGGCCCATGAACACCTCTAGCGCAGTCCAGCAATTCTTGCATCAACAATGGCGCCGTCTATGGGAATTCATTCTGGATCTGTACCAACTACCAGCCCTCAGCAAAAAAACAATCTATACCCTTGACTAGGGGGTCTAGTGTTGAGGGAAAAAACGATTCCACATTGATTAGCCAAGAACTGGACTGTGACTTTATAAAGCAAGGACAACCCTTTCCCTATGAGATGCCTTTTCTCAAATTAAGGACAAAACCGTGAAGATGATTTTTAAACTTTCAAAGCAAATAATATCTCATAATGAACGCAATCCAACAATCCTTACATCAACAAAATTCTTAACCTGCTTATCTTGTAGCCCTACAAAGATAAAAGCTCATAATTAATCAAGCTTAGCTTATTGACATTTTTAAATATAAATATCTTTTTTGTTTAATCTAATGATTATACTAAAAAGACATGTCATTAGATCAATAAAATGTTCAATTTCACGTTCCTTCCTTTATTATAAGAAAAAAATTAGCCATTTGGTAACAATCTATAATCTCAGCAACTTTTTTTTTTACCAATACATCCACAAAAAAAAAAAAAGCCAATAGAAACTTCTTTGAGCGTCACCAAGAAATTTGCAATGAAGTTGTACAATCTTATCTTTGGAAAAAAAAAAAAATCAATTAGTACTCCTCTCTCTAAAAGCTTCCAATCATAGTATGGAAATGAAATTTGATTTCATCAATTAAAAAAAAAAATAAGCGTGACTTTAACATTATTAAAAAGATAGATTTATATAACGAAGTACTAGTTCAGATGACGTATATATTATTGAGAGATTTTAGGAATTACGGGTTCAAAAGGGTTTAAGTATATAATATCCTTCTCATATGAGTTAATTAGATGGAGATTAAAAAGTTATAAATAGATTAGGAACTTAAAAAAAGGCTTATGGACACACTCATCTTTTAACTTTAAGTTGAATATAATCGTGCATCTTTTTTGCATGTAATAATTATTAAGTCAAATATCTCGATCTTTTATAAACTAAACATCGGATTAGAATACGATTAATACTTCAAGCTATAATAATTATCAAACAATTTTAAAAATGCAATGTATTAAGTTCTTTTTTTTGTAAACAAATATATAGTGAATCTAGGGATTAGGGTTAGTTTAACAATACTGTTGAAAAAAATTTGGATTAGAAAAAATTTGGGTTAGAAAAAGTGTGTTTAAAAAGTGTGATGAAAAAATGTGGTTTAATAACTTTTAAGTGTATGACATTACTGTGAAAAAGTGTTGTGAGAAATTGAAATGTCAAAAAACTATATGTTTAAAACAAAAAATTTAGAGATGTGAAGATAATAAAATTATTTTATCTAAAAGTCTGTTTCTAAAACGCAAAAGCTCATTTTTTTGGCTTTTTGGTTTCAGTGACCAAACCAAAAGTTCTTCTCTTTCGTCTTTGACTCTGAATTGAATGAATAAAGAGATAAAATAAAGAAAAACATGAAGAATTCAAAGCAAAGAATGGGTTGGAAAAAAGAAATGGAAGAACAAAGTATGCGCGGATTCACAAAAATCTAGTGGATAGGAACTAAAAAAAAGATATCGAACGGTTCAATAATATTCTCACTTCCATTCGGAGTTCTTAGTTACTTCAGCAGGTTGAATCTTAGCGATGGAATAATATAATTAAGTCAAAATGTTGGAAAATATTTGCTATATACTACTTATAAACATAATATAAATATAAGAACAGTAATACAAAATCGAATATAAAGACACTTACAAGAATTGATTTGAAAAAATCAATATCGAGTCAAGGTTGGACCTCTAACCTTAAGACGTTTTTTGCTTGTCTAAGGTGCTTACAGTATCGATGCAAATCGTCTCCCAGGTTTCCTCGATATACGTTGCAAATGAGAGCACACTCGGATGCAACACGGCGAACAAAAGAATGCTGAAGTCTCTCTCTCAGAAGACAGGAATATTTTGGTGAATTAGTTTTTAAGTTAATAACATAAACACAGGAAGTCTGTATTTATAGGAGCCAAAGAACCTGTTCGGAAAAGACACATCAATTGGATGGAACCTGTTTGATCAGAACAGACACATCTTTTGGGATAAAATTGGTCCGAACAGACATGTAATGATCAGACTTCTTCCTCTTCAAGTGGGTACCTTTGAGATTAATTTTCATTCAAACATGATATCAATTGTGTACCTTAATGATACACCGTGTATCTAATTACGACAACCTACGTATTGGAATACATATTTCGTATATATACACTCAAAATAAAACATTGATATCTAACAATCCCCCACATGAATGGAAATTATCTGATTAAAACGATAAACTGATTTGAAGTTTGAGAGAGAATTTCTTTGAAGAGTAATTGCATCAAGATAGGTAGCTTTTGGCTTTGAACCTTCCATAGTGAATAATTATCGGATTTACTCGGCTAACTAGTGAACATGATGTCTTGAACTATTCAGCCTTTAGTGTAAACCAAGACAATAATTATCACACAATTCCCCTTCGAACATCTTCGGTTCTCACGGTTGTGTCCATTTTGGCCTCGGACACTTCCTGGTTTCTTATGAGTACTCTAGAGAATTTAGCCTGATCAATTCTCATAGAAGTGGCCACGTTTCTTACTCATAATAGGTGATTGCTCATTAAGAGTATCCTGCAATACCCCACTTGATTATTTATCAAGCTATAAGAATCATTAAAAGCATAGCTTATCCTACCTTATTTGCAGGCAGCACTAAATCATCATAGGAATGGATAAGAGTGTTTAACTCTTTTAGTGCTTACACTCAGTTACATAATTTAGTTGTCCCTTTTGAACCTAGATCTTGGGATCTCCAGTCAGCTAGGTTGGGTTTCCACTATGTAACTTTAATTTATAGGCTTAAGACCCATTCCCCTCGATGATATACTTGCTCTCTTATTAAAACTTTTCGTAGCGGATCCGCAATATTATCCTTTGATTTTACATTATCAAAAGAGATAATTTCATTTGAGAGCAACTGTCTAACGGTATTATGTCTTCAACGAATGTGTTGAGATTTACCGTTATAAACAACTCTATGCCCTACCAATTGTAGATTGGCAATCGCAATGTATATAAATTGCAGGCACGGGTTTCGGCCAAATTGGAATATCTTCTAAACTTTCGAAGCCATTGCGCTTCTTCTCCAGCTATAACTTCAGATACCATGGTAAATCTGGCTATTCACGTTTGTTTAGAAGATTTCCAAAATACTGCAGCTTCTCCAATAATAAAGATAAATCCGTTAGTGGATTTGAAATCTTTAGTATTGAATATCCATTTTGCATCTGGATATCTTCTGTAGTGCAGTCCATAACTTTAGGTGTATCTTAAATATCTAAGTACCCCCACAATGGCCATCCAGTATCCTTTCCAAGAATACTTGTAAATTTACTCAGTTTGCTAACTGAGTATGTTATGTCTTTACATTCATTTACAACCTAATGGTTTACTTTCAGGGTCTGTGCCACTCTTGGCACCATCAAGGATCATTGATCTCATGGACAAGGTTTCATCCTCCGCTTCACAACGGGGTAGTCATGGTAGCACCAAGGCATGCCGATACCATACCATGTCACTCTTCCCCACTTACTATGTCGATACCCTCATTGACGACAAGATCATACCTAAGTACCCTTGTTGCATAAAGTTGACATTTTCTCACATTTCTTTCTCTTGCCCTCAAGGACTAGGTAATGATCCCATCAAATAATGTACCGAACACAATTCTAGGTCCTATCATGACCTTTTAAGTCGGAGAAACTTATACCTTCGCAAGACACCCCTACACTTTCATGTATTTTTATGATGGTCTTTGACCCTTCCATAATCATATGGTGTCTTGTCTAATTTCTTGTGGGATATTTTATTTAAAATATAATTAGCTATTAAAATAGCCTCCCCCCACAAGTTCTGAGGTAACCCTGAACTTATCAACAAAGCGTTCATCATTTCATTCAACGTTCGGTTCTTGCATTATGCAATACCATTTTGTTGAGGTGAATAAGGAGCAGTGGTTTAATGGATGAAACCATTTTCTGAACAGAATTCATTAAATAATGAACCATATTCACCACCTTTATCACTCCTTATTATCTTACTTAGTTGATTTTCAACCTCATTTTTAAAGAGTTTAAAAAACTTTCAAGGTCTCGTCTTTGCTTCTTAGCAAATAGACATAACAATATCTTTTTATCACCTCTAGTTTGTACAAACTTTAAGTCACATAAATCAGTGTGAATTAAATCTAGAGGTTTACTTATTCTTTCTACCGAATAGAAATGAGCCTTAGCCAATTTGGATTCTACACAAATTTTCCATTTGTGATTTTTATCAAAAACAATTTGCTGAAGCAAATCCAAATCCAAATTGCTGATTCTCTGCAAGGTCTTGTAAAACACATGACCTTATCTATCATGCCATATGTTAGAGGATACCACCAAATAAACATAAGAAATAATTTAATTATTATTTATGTTCTTTGGCACAACAACTATTACATAAATATCCTCTACTCACAAACATACCACTTTTGGTGAGTACAAATTTATCAGACTCAAATACGAGTCTGAACTCGTTCTTGCTCAACAGAGAGCTGGAAACCAAATTCTTACAAATTTCAGGAACATGAACCACATTGTTCAAAGTTAGTTCTTTAACATATGTCATCTTGAGCACCACCTTTTCATGGCCTCGTACCTTGTAAACCGAAGAGTTTCTCATAAATATTGCTTTTATATACTCGGACAAACTCTTTCTATCAGAACAAAAGTGACAAGTGAAACCGGTATAAACCCACCATGTCTTAGGGCTTTTTTCTACCATGTTCACTTGTGACACTACAACAGCAAGCTCAATCTCATTGTCATCAACTAAGTTGGCTTGAGTTTTTTTTTTTTTTTTCTTGTTCTGACGGTAGTCCTTTGCTTAATGACCGGGCTTGTTACATGCGAAACAAATTCCCATGAACTTTTTGAAATTCGTTCCCTTTATTAGCTTGGGAAAAACTAGAACCAACAAAATTTTCTCTTGTTGGTCTTGTGCGAATGTTTTACAACATTTGCCTTGGCTTTCATAGTCTGAACTTTAGCCATCTTCTCTGAACCACGGTTATCCTCCTCAATCTTTAATCGAACAATCAGGTCCTCTAAAGTCATCTCCTTCGTCTTATGCTTTAGATAGTTCTTGAAATCCTTCCACGAAGGTGATAATTTCTCTATCAAAGTCGCCGTCTCAAATGATTCACTAAGAATCATTCCTTCGACAGTAATCTCATGGAGGAGCAATTGAAACTCTTGGACTTGACTAATCAAGGATTTTGAGTCCACCATTTTAAAATCCAGAAACCGGCCAATCACAAATTTCTTCGTGCTGGCATCCTCGGTTCTGTATTTTCTCTCTAAGGACTCCCATAGCTCTTTAGCTGTCTTGATCAGATTATACACGTTGTATAACGTGTTGTCCAATCCGTTGAGGTTATAGTTCTTGCATAGGAAGTCAGAATGTTTTCATGCTTCCACCGAGGCTACAACCGTAGTATCAGTCTCTCCCTCTTTAGGAACCGGGGCCTCCTCCCGTAAGAACCGACTAGGTTCAGAGTGGTAAGATAGAACAACATCTTTTGCTGCTATCGTTTGAAGTCCAGATCATTGAACTTCTCGGGTCTCTCACCATGTGTAACATATAGTGGCATTGGCGCTATAGACGCACTCGTATTTACGATAGACCGTTCTGCCATCTGTTATTTAAATAACAGGATCACCTATATATATATATATATATATAGATATATATATATATAAACACATATTTTTAAAGAATATATATATATTACAAACACAATATATATATATATATATTATACAAACGTAACATGTATAATCACAAATATATATATATGCTGCCAACAAATCTATATATATTACAAACAATATATATGATCACAAATAGCATATATAACACAATATATATGCTCTCAAAACAATCACGTAAATATATAAATATACATTACGTAAACAGTAGCAATATGTAACAATATAAAACGTACATAATATATATATATATATATATTATACATGAACAGCATGTAAATATAGTAACCGAACCACACTATATATATCAATATATATATATATTATATAACACGTAACAATATGAATCTATATTTATTAATCACCAAAAAACGTGATTTACCAATTCATGCAAAAAATTGTTCTATCTCACGTTTTTTTGAAAGAACACATCTTAAAAAATATATAAGTATTCACATTGACCATCCGTTTAATAGTTACTGAAGTAGTTAGAAACTTGAAATGTTGTGACTTTTTTTCAAAGAACACATTCACACGATTATCAAGACTGCACCTTTATAACAATTGTTTTATAAATATATAGTCAACAAATATATATTCACAATATAATATATATATATTTAACTATATATATTCTACTTATATATATAATATTCTAAGAAATATATATATATTCTGCCAATATATATATATATATATGCAAAATATCGTACACCATATATTAAACAATTATATATGTATAATCATAAACAATTATATATAGCCATGTAATATACTGTAAAGAACTTTTCTTACCAATAGTTGTTTAACGAAACGAAACAATGGTCCAAACAGTAGTGATATATATATATATATATATATATATATATATATTACAGAACAACAATATATATAAATGTAACATGTCACAATATATTACTAAACAAACAGTAAATAAATATATCAAAAACAATTATAAAAATATATTATAAAAACAGTAAAAATATATATCACAAATATATATAATTTACTGAAATTTAAAAACCATAACCTTTCAAACATCATGAAACGGCATCTCTTAAAAATAATACTTAACCACCGAAACAAAGCAGAAAAAATAAGAAGCCAAAATATAAAAAGCATGAAGCGGGGACTTCAATAATTTATTACCCCAAGACCGAATCATCACAAAGTTTAAGAAAAGAAAAAACTTTTAGCCATTCGGTCACAACTTTTACTATTCAACAAAATTTCATGCAGTAAAGACATATTTTGACATTCTTTACAAAGAAATACTAGAGACTAGAAAACAATTGCAAAAACTGTAAGAGAAGTCTTGACTGCAATTGCTAGTCGGCTAGTCTCATTTCATCTGTCTTTCATTTCCTTATGAAATTAAGACCTTCAGTAGAAACAAGTACGTATATAATACAAACAGTTTTCACAAAAAGAAACAAATATATATGCAGCATATATATAAGTATACGCATACACTATCACGAAATCCCATTCTATATATATAAGTAACTATATATACAGAGTATATATAAATCATTAAAACCAGTAATGAAACTAAAAACGAAAAACAGAAAAAACGTAGTAAATAAATATGCTTAACAAATATATATATATTATATATAGCATACAGTAACGAAAACCAAAGTATAGACACAACATATAACAAATATTTCAAATGAAAAAAAAACGTCTTAAGAATGTTGGAAAATATTTGCTATATACTACTTATAAACATAATATAAATATAAGAACAGTAATACAAAATCGAATATAAAGACACTTACAAGAATTGATTTGAAAAAATCAATATCGAGTCAAGGTTGGACCTCTAACCTTAAGACGTTTTTTGCCTGTCTAAGGTGCTTACAGTATCGATGCAAATCGTCTCCCAGGTTTCCTCGATATACGTTGCAAATGAGAGCACACTCGGATGCAACATGGCGAACAAAAGAATGCTGAAGTCTCTCTCTCAGAAGACAGGAATATTTTGGTGAATTAGTTTTTAAGTTAATAACATAAACACAGGAAGTCTGTATTTATAGGAGCCAAAGAACCTGTTCGGAAAAGACACATCAATTGGATGGAACCTGTTTGATCAGAACAGACACATCTTTTGGGATAAAATTGGTCCGAACAGACATGTAATGATCAGACTTCTTCCTCTTCAAGTGGGTACCTTTGAGATTAATTTTCATTCAAACATGATATCAATTGTGTACCTTAATGATACACCGTGTATCTAATTACGACAACCTACGTATTGGAATACATATTTCGTATATATACACTCAAAATAAAACATTGATATCTAACACAAAATTCATTGGATGATTGTATCATTAACCATTTCTTTATTTTGGTGCGAGGAACTTATCATGAATCCACTTATTTCTGCCGCTTCCGTTATTGCTGTTGGGTTGGCTGTCGGGCTTGTTTCTATGGACCTGGAGTTGGTCAAGGTACTGCTGCTCCCCTACTGAAGGTATGATTTCTCAGTCGAGTGACATTCCCGTCTTGCTTGACTCGAGTGCTAGCTTTCTTCTTCTGTCAGAGACAGATCTTGGGCTACCGGAGACCGGCTTTCAAAAAGCACCTTTGGGCGGAGCTTTCTAGATCCACTAACTGACTTAGGAGACAGAAGTAAGAGCTTGCACATCGCCCCAACGAAGAATTTATCGAAACATCTTCTCTTATATATGCTATTTGGCTTGTTAGGACAGCAAGCATGAAAGTCTGCGGGTCGGATGGTTTTCCCTTCTTCTCAACAGAATCTGATAGACAAGAAAGAATCGAAAGCATAGCATTGCATTTATGATGAAACGTAACTTTTGACCTCAAAAGCTATACCAACAGTAATACTAAACGAGGCTTTAATTGAATTGGTTCATATAATTATCCTTAAAAGGTGATATTTAATAAATTTGAAATTCGAATACTAATATATGAAATCTCTCCTCTAATTCTCAAATTGTAATCTCTTTATATAAAAATAAATAAATAATTAAAACCCCTCTATTTCCTGACAAAAATTCCTTTGAATTGAGAAAAAAAATCATTTAAAATTTTAATTTTCCAAAAGGGAAAAAGGTCCATGTGGCTCTAGCACAGCATACACGTGATAAAACAGCTGATAAAGTACTTAGCCACAAAACTAAAAACCTTTCATAATCTATAAATAGGAGAGGAAACAACATTATTGAGAAGCACTTCCATTTAAGTTTCAATATCTATCTATCTAGCTAGCTAGCTAGGCTTGAAACCTTTTAATTTTCTATTTCTTCCCCGTCATGGCTAATCTCCCTCCTCGCGTTCTAATCGTCTCTAGAAGAACCGTTCGCAAGAACAAGTTCGTCGATTTTGTCGGTATGTATATTCTCCAGCTTTGGTTTTTCAATTTAATTCCAATTTCCTGATGCTATAAAGACAGTAATTATACATTTCTTCCTTTTTTTGCACAGGTGAATATCATCTTGATCTAATAGTAGGATATGGAGCAGTTCCTGTGATTGTTCCACGAGTTTCTGGAGTTGAAAATTTGTTAGATAGCTTCGAGCCCATTCATGGAGTCCTTCTATGCGAAGGAGAAGACATTGATCCTTCTCTCTATGAACCTGAAACATCTATCCTTTCACCTGAAGAGTTTGAAGAAATCAAGAAAATGCATTCTGGGGACACTGAAATTGACAAAGAAAAGGACTCGATTGAACTAAAATTAGCAAAACTTTGCCTTGAAAGGAACATCCCATACTTGGGAATTTGCAGGGGGTCACAGGTTTTAAATGTGGCATGTGGGGGTACCCTTTATCAAGATATAGGGAAAGAGCTGTCCCAGAAATCCCCTCAAGTTCATGCTGTTGTTACTCACATGAACTATGATAACTATGATGAACATCGGCATGTGATAAAGTTGGTGGAAAATGCACCTTTGCATCACTGGTTTAAGGAATCAATGAACAAGAAAACTATGGAGATTTTCGTGAATAGTTATCATCATCAAGGTTCAAGGAGTTAAACAATTAGCTAGTCGCTTTGCCCCTATGGCCTTTGCACCTGATGGTTTGATTGAAGGATTCTATGACCCAAAAACATATAATCCTCAGGAAGGTAAGTTTCTTATCGGTTTACAGTTTCATCCTGAGCGAATGCGGCTTCCCAATTCACATGAATTTGATTATCCAGGCTGTGGAACTGCTTATAAGGTAAAAAGATCTCATCATCAGATATTGAATATATATATATATATATATATATATATATATAAACAAATGTATTGATCAGAGATTTAAATAGCAGTTATAACGCGATGTTATATTTAAATGCGATGCGATAAAAAATACATCTACGACTGAAAATACATCTAGGACCGTTATTTAAATCCTTGGTATTGATCGCTTTCTTTGAATGAACCCTGCAGGAATTTGTGACAGCAGTAATTGCCTATCAGAAGAAGGTTAATACTCCGGGGTTTTCAAAACTTTTACAGATCAATCAAGAAATGAATAAGAAGGGGAAAATAATTGCTTGAAGCTTCTCACTTCGTCCATCGAAAGAACTTACAGTACTATCTGAGGCAAAATTTCTTAAGGTACCACAAGAAAACAGTTACTACAATTAATAAATATTTTGCTGCTTTCAATTGATTAGCCGATGCCTGATGGAGTTTCTTTTTTACCCATTTTGTCTACTTATTTGCAGTACTCCAAAATATTGTCGAATGCAACATTGAGTTTCCAAGAGGATCAGGTTAGGCTAATGGAAATGGGTACAACGGTGAGGAACTCATCTTCCTATTTTGATAACGTGAAATCGATGGAGGAGAAGGAAGTTGTAGCAAAAATAATAATGAGGTTTTACAGGCAAACCTTCATGACAATGGCACTGAACTTTGGTTTTGATTACGGCCTGATAATTCATGTATTCATATCGTATTTGTATTATTTTTACGTGTTATAATCATGTTTAAAATATTATATATTTATATAAATTTTGACACATTAATAATTTGTATTATATAAATTTTGATATATTCGTATATTCATATCGGATTAATATTATTTTTTCATATTATATTTTAATTATTTTTTCATGTCACACGTGTATGTGTCATATTTAATCATATATTTACCTCCATGTTAGTGTCGGTCATATAACTTATTAGCAGCTGCAGCCCGCAGTAGCCATTTTCCTTTCAGGTTATTTATCATTTACCTTTTTTAATCGAAATCCTCTGCCCAAATTTCAACTTTAAACGGAAATCTTTTTTAAAGATTAAAAAATATGAGATGATTAATTGGTTGTATTCTTTTTCATCGATATTCCAACTCTTCTCCACATTTTCTGAATATTCCCATACAATGGATGATATAATCAAGTGTATTATTAGACTAATAATTATAATATATTAATTTTATTTAACAACTTTTTATTAGAAGATTCACAAAATTTACTTTTTTTTTTTGTTATTTGTTTCTTCTATTACATGCTACTAATTCCTTCAACAATTTTTGTTGAGGAAAACTCCAATTTGGAGATTTAATTAATTGTTTTAATAAATGACAAATTTTAAGATAATATTTAAGTAGTAAATATTTTTTTTCTTGAATTTGGAGTGCACCATATGTAATAATATATTAAATATCACAATAACAAAGTATCCATAGACATATCTATATCTATATATTATATATATAAGTAAGGATGTTGAAAAACTTTTTTAATTAACGAAAACATATGTTTTTGTTCATTAAATTTCTAAAATTATCATTTAAAATTAATTTTTATTTATTATAATTTTAAATTTTAATAATAAGATTAATGTTGTAAACAGAAAAAGTTTTTATTATATTAAATTATTATCATTAGAATATTTTTTTAGATGATAATCCTTTAAATAACTCTTAACATAACTTATTAAATAAGCTAAAGTTAATGAGAAAACTTTATCTCATGCAATTATATATAATGATACATCTTGATTTTTAATATCATCCCAGTCAAAATTGTTGAAAGTATTTAAAAAAAAAAAAAAAATCAATTTAGACCAGATTAGAAATTAATTAGCTATATGCTCATTTCTTTTATTAATTAACTTTTTTGACAATGATTTTTTAGATCTGTTAATGTATAAAACAAGAGTAAAGTTATTTTAATTAATTAAAGTTCATGAATAACTAAATCTCACGCTATTATATATATTAATAAACTTTAATTTCAATATCATGTCAGTTAAAAGATTTGACAAGTAACTTCTTTTATTATTTAGTTTGGGTTGTTATTAGAGGTGTCCATGGGTCAAGTTAGGGTTGGATTCATGTATGATATTAATATTATATTTATTTGTTTAAGTTTGGTCCGGCCGAAAATATGAATCGCAAATTTTGTCCAAACCCGCTCATATTTGTAAATGGATAGTCGAAACTCATTTAGGTCCGCCCATATTATTTTTTTCTAATTTTTTAAATATATATTTTTATTATTTAATTTTTAATAATTTTATATATATATATGTCGCAACCTAAAAAAAATAACGACGAGTCTCATCGCAAGACTTTATTATTCGTTAGGCGTGACATTTAAAAAAAAAATCGAGGAAAAGTCGACTTAATTCCTCTAGAAAAAATTAAGGTTTTGAAAATGACCTTAAAAAAGACATGGAGTCGCCACCAATCTTTTTTAGCTAGGTGTGATCGGCTACCTATTAAAACCAGTTTTATAAATATTTTAAAAATTAATTAAAACATTTTAAAAACCAATTTCAAGTCTGCGTTTTAAAACCAGAGAAATCAAAGAAGCGGGTTCGGGAGTCGGTTACGTGCGGGGAAGCATTAGCACCCCCACAACGCCCGTATAAATCGGTACCTTATTAATCGTGTATTATCTCAAGTCTCGGTAAAGATTGGTTTTAAATTTAGTATTTCAAGTTAATCCCCAATTTAAAGAAAAATAATTCAATTTTTATTTGAAAATGATTCGGAATTTATAAATTCAAAATTTTCCTATATTCCCCAACAAACGTGGCAAAATATAGAAATTTTTATTAGTTTTGAAAAACTTTCCGAATCATTGTCTTTTTTTTTTTTTGAAAGAAAGATATTCCTTTATTAATAATAATTGATGATATTCCCTCCAGCAAACCCGGTAGAGAACTCATGAATTATTTTAACTCGGGAATATCTTTATTTTTATTGAAAATCATTATCTTTTTTGAAAACATTTAAAAGAAATGAATATGTATAGGCATGACATAAATAAAATGACATAGCAAAATCTAAATAATATAATGCAACCTAAATGTCATGACACATAGAAATTATTATGGCAAGAATCACATATTATATAAAATGCATGAATATAAAAATGCAATGCATGAGATGTAATTTTTCCTTTAATTAAGGAAATCCGTATATCTAAAAAGATATCCGGTTACCTTAGGAAAATATGTCAAATTAAATATTCTAAAACCAAAATACTTTGTGATTGTTTGAAAATAATTTTGAAAAGCTTGCATTAAAAATAAAAACTGGGCTAAAATTTTTAAAATGACTCTAATTTCCTAAGTTTAAAAAAATCCGGACTTGGCTACCCTTAACCCGGGACTTGAAAAACCATTTTTAGAGTTTAAAAAGGCTTAGAAATTACCCTAAGTTAGTAGCTAACCCTCCTAATCAGCCCACTCTAAGTAAATTAACCAAAACAGAAAATTGGTTTTTCTTTAAATTCAATTCTGACTCCACTGTCCAGTTTTAATACACGATTTTTTACCCTATTTTTAAAAATTCCAAAAATTCTAAAAAAAATACTGGAGACTCAGGACATATAAAACTATACGAGAAAAAATCGGCTTAATTTTTTGATCAAAGATGAATTCCCAGAAAAACCAGAGATGTACGAGTTTTTGGAGGAGAAAAAACTGCTTTGTTTTTCTTTAAATTCAATTCTGACTCCACTGTCCAGTTTTAATCCACGATTTTTTATCCTATTTTAAAAAATTCCAAAAATTCTAAAAAAAATACTGGAGACTCAGGACATGTAAAACTACACGAAAACAAATCGGCTTAATTTTCTGATCAAAGACGAATTCCCAGAAAAATCATAGATGTACGAGTTTTTGGAGGAGAAAAAAACTGCTTTGTTTTTCTTTAAATTCAATTCTGACTCCACTGTCCAGTTTTAATCCACGATTTTTTATCGTATTTTTAAAAATTCCAAAAATTCTAAAAAAAATACTGGAGACTCAGGACATGCAAAACTACACGAAAACAAATCGGCTTAATTTTCTGATCAAAGATGAATTCCCAGAAAAATCATAGATGTACGAGTTTTTGGGGGAGAAAAAAAACTGCTTTGTTTTTCTTTAAATTCAATTCTGACTCCATTGTCCAGTTTTAATCCACGATTTTATACCCAATTTTTAAAACTTCCAAAAATTCTAAAAAAAATACTGGAGACTCAGGACATGTAAAACTACATGAAAACAAATCGGCTTAATTTTCTGATCAAAGATGAATTCCCAGAAAAATCATAGATGTACGAGTTTTTGGAGGAGAAAAAAAACTGCTTTGCCAACACATTTTTGCTTTTGATAAAATCATTTAAAAACCAAAGTAAAAATATTTGAAACTCATAAAATGACTTGAAAGCAGTAGATAGGACTCTTTGAAAGTTAGATAAAAATTGGCTAAATAAAAAAAAAATCACAAAGGTAGAGTAATCAATTTGACAAACTTAATTTTCCACAAGTGTGCTCAAGAGAGCATGATCTTGAACCATTAATTGGCTCGAGTCATTATTCAAGTGGCATGAACATGAAATGCATGAAACAATGCAGCAAACATAATGCATGAAATGCATGGATCTAAACCTAAATGTAAGGAAAATGCATGACACAAATAATATGGCCTAGACCTAACATGAACTTGCATGGCATTTAATGTAACCTAGACCTAAGACATGCATGGCATTTTCACAAACACAAGGCATGCTTAATTCAAAAATCCAACCAAATATCATGCAAATGCAAAAACCTAACAACTAGCATGACAAAAATACAACACACAATGCAAAACACATGGAGTAGCCAAATGGCCCCAAGCTTCAACAAGCATGGCATTTTCACAAACACTTGGTATGCTAGCATGAAAAACTAAGTCATAACACAAAAATCACACAAGCATTTTCACAAACACCTAATATACCAAATCTAAAACATGCTCACTAAGATATAAAATAAGAATCATGCCCGGAGGTCTTAAAGATGTTGCCCGGAGGTCTTACCTGTGATTTGAAAAATTATGCCCGGAGGTCTTAAAAATTGGTGCTCGGAGGTCTTACCCCTGAAAAAAAGTTATGCCCGGAGGTCTTAAAGATGTTGCCCGGAGGTCTTACCTGTGATTTGAAAAATTATGCCCGGAGGTCTTAAAAATGGTGCCCATAGGCCTTACCCCTGAAAAAAGAGTTATGCCCGGAGGTCTTACCTGTGATTTGAAAAATTATGCCCGGAGGTCTTAAAAATGGTGCCCATAGGCCTTACCCCTGAAAAAAGAGTTATGCCCGGAGGTCTTACCTGTGATTTGAAAAATTATGCCCGGAGGTCTTAAAAATGGTGCCCATAGGCCTTACCCCTGAAAAAAAGTTATGCCCGGAGGTCTTAAAGATGTTTCCCGGAGGTCTTACCTGTGATTTGAAAAATTATGCCCGGAGGTCTTAAAAATGGTGCCCATAGGCCTTAAGAATGGTGCCTGGAGGCCTTACCCGTGATTTGAAAAAACTGCGCTGTATGCGACTTTAAAAATAATGCTCGGGGGTCTTAAGAATGGTGCCTGGAGGCCTTACCCGTGATTTGAAAAAAATGCGCTGTATGCGACTTTAAAAATGATGCCCGGGGGTCTTAAGAATGGTGCCCGGAGGCCTTACCCGTGATTTGGAAAAAATGCGCTGTATGCGACTTTAAAAATGATGCCCGGGGGTCTTAAGAATGGTGCCCGGAGGCCTTAAGAATGGTGCCCGGAGGCCTTACTCATGATTTGGAAAAAATGCGCTGTATGCGACTTTAAAAATGATGCCCGAAGGTCTTCAGAATGGTGGTGAAGAATTGTTGAAAATTAACCTAAAGATTTTGAGAAGATGCGAATGCTTTTTGATGCAAATGCATATGTTGAATAAGATATGAAATGACTTAAACTGGTGCAAATGTCTTTAATGCAAATGTAAATGACTTGGATTGATGCTCATGTTTCATGATGCAGATGCCCCTACTAATTGTGTTCATGTAACTGGTTTATGAATGGTGTAACTACAATTACCACACATTAATGAAAATGCAATGATTCTAGAAATGATGCAATTGTTTGAGATGACACAAATACGAATTCCATGAAGAATGTAAATGTAAAGGTAAAATGCAGATGCTTATGGAATAATGCCAATGCAAATACCCATGAATGATGCAAATGCTTGCCGACACTATGCAGATGTAAAAGCTTGATAGAGAGATGAATGCTCATGAGTGATGCAAATGCCCCCGGTTGTTTTTTTTTTTTTAGGCTTTGGCTTAACCTTTCAAATTCATTTTTCCTCTTCAAATCAGAGTATATCTTCAATTCATTTTGGCTATTCTCTTTGCCCCAACAGTTTTCAAACTTTCATCAACAGAGATCTGCACTGGGTTCGATTTCTTCTTCTCATATCTGGAAGTCATGACCTATTCTGGCAGTTCTACACCTTTGAGTTAGAAAAATCCTTGTCTCATGTCAACATCAGAATGGGTATTTCAAAAATATCTTTATTTGTTTTCGCATTTTGAAAACTTCTGAACAAAAAATATTAACCCCACAATGTGTGATGTACAAATCTTTTGAAGACTGATGATCATTGTTAGAAATTTCTCTAAGTATCAATCTGGGTTTTTCCAACTGGGATTGGCAAGGCTTGGTATAACAAGATTCTGGCTTTTCCAGGAAAACTTCATGACAAAAATGTATATCCCTTCTAGGCTCACAAATGGAACAGGTTTTATAAATCATGAATTCATTGAGAACCAAACAAATTCAACATTCTTTTAGTTTCCATATCAAGGCATTTTGTCAAGCATCAAGATTGGCTGGGATGTTTAAACCGGAAAGTTGATTTTGGAGGAAAAAAGTTTCAGTTTTTGAAGACAATCTTCTGAATGAGAACTGACAATTTGGGGGGTTCAGGAATTCCTAGATGTTCCTCGATGACCACTCCTTTAATAAGATCTTTTCTTTTGGGGTATCGGCACTATCATAGATGGCATCGAAAATTTCCAAATTTACTCTAGACCGCCCATTTTTGGGTTTTCGCCCTAGAGTCCCATTCTTTCCATTTTTTTTTTTGTTCATTGTTTTACCATGCACTTGAGAATTCTAAATTCTTCTTTAGTGAAATGATAATTCGATGAAATGGGATAAAATCTGAGGAAAAACCTTTCAAATTAAATATTCATGCTTGATCAAAATGGACTTTTAAAGCATATAATGTAGGCCATGGCTCAGGGTTCAGAAAGAAAGGATAAATAGGCCCAAAATATGTGTTTGAGGGTAATCAGATCAAGGATCATTTCTTGAGGAGGATTCCCTTTGAAGCATTTGTCCCTTATTGGACATTTCTTTCCTTTTGACTTTGCTCTTTTTCTTCCTTGCTCTTGGCTTTCAATTTGCCATGTCTTTCACACACATTTTCTTTTTCATTGTGTTTTTCTTTTGTTTTTCTTGGCTTTCATTTCACCATCTTTTTCTCTTCTTTTTCTTTGACAGAGTGAGCCCGTATTTATTCGGGGCTCCATTTGCTTTGTGTCTGTCCTTGAGCTATCACTCATTTCTCAATGATCTTTGAAAAGATCTTTCCTCGCATTTGCCCCCCAGTGTAGAGGGTAATCCTTGATCAGGGTTCAAAGAAGAAAGAATTCTTTTGGCTCAAAAGGGGTGACTATGGATAATTTCTTTTTGTGTGAAAGGGATATGAAAGATGGCCATTTCTCATGTCAAGCACAAATATTCACATTGAAAAGCAATCCCTAGGGGAAATAGATATTCAAAATTTCATTTTGCACTTTGGAATCATCCGAATTCTCATATGCATGATATCACAAAATTTTTTTTTTCGTCGCATGCCCCTATGATTCATGCATTTAGTCCATCCTTATTCACCATGTATCCATCATTTCCACCTATGATGCCTTAATTTGATTAACCATGAGAATCTGTATCAACGAGGAACATAGCAAGTCCAGGTCTATTTTGAAAAGGCTGAGTTTTCAATCTGAGTTTTTTTGAGGAGATAAGGAAAATATGACCCAAAAACGGATTTTCTCTGGGACAATGGATAATCTAGTTTAATCATTGTGCCCCAGGATGTCAATCATGAAGTGATGTTTGGGCAATTAGTGTTTTGTGGTTATTGGGAAAGGTCATGAATAATTTTAGCACAATCTTGACACACACCAAATTATCGAAATCTAGACTCTTGAAAGAATGTCTCATTTGTTTGATTTTCAAGGAATTCGAAAAATTTCAAAAAGTTCGTTCCTTTGTTCATAGCCTAGACTAGGATTTACATCCTTGTTTATTTTGCAATGACAATACTTCTCTTTTTTCATTCATTTTTCCTTGAAGCATTAGGTCTTTCAAGTGTTATTGATTCAAGGTTTAGGTATAGAGAAGCCCAAAAAGGAGGGAGATGGTGTTGGGTCATTTCTAACACTGATCATCAATCTTCTTGAGACTATCCATTATTAAAACTTCCTTAATGCTTGTTTTTGTAAATTCACGTTTATTTAAAACACAACAAACACAAAGCATTTAAAATTCATTTAATTCATGTAGATGTTAACATGAGACAAGTGCTTTTATCATCACAGTGTATAAAACTACATGCGTCAAAAATGCTCCTATTGACATCCTTCAAAGGTAGTAATTCTCCCCCTAAAACCCTGAAAGAAACTGATTTAGGGCTAAACGGCCTTCCATTGATTGATAAGCTCCGGTGTCAAAATACCATTACGGATAAGACTTTCAATCCTTTCCTTCAGTTGTCTGCATTTTTCAGTTGAATGCCCAACTACCCCTAGGTGATAATCACACTTGCTGTCAGGGTCATAACTCCTTGCTGATGGATTCGGAGCTATTTTCAAAGGTACCGGGGTAAGGTACTGATTCTTTATTAGTAATGGCAGTAAGTCAGGGATGGGGATTGGAATTCTTTCTTGATTTTCCCGCGATCGTTTTCTGGAAGTAGGCCTTGTTGCAAGGGCTGGTATAGGATTAGATGTTTGGGTAGGTAGGTAAGGATAAAGGCTTGGAGATACCTCAGTAGGGTAACATGATTGGTATGAGGGAAATTGGGAATATGGGATGAAATCTCCCATAGTTTGGACATCTTCCTCTTTCTTTCTTGGTGCCTTATTTCTCTCGGTATTGGATGTTCTTTCTCTTTCAAGTTTCCCACTCTTGATAGCATTCTCAATCATCTCCCCTGAAATTACCATGTCCGCAAAATTCTTCGAAGCATTGCCGACGAGTCTGTCATAGTACGGGGCCTGCAGTGTATTCACAAAAAGGATAGTGATTTCCTTTTGTGTCAAGGGCGGTTGTACTTGGGCAGCTAGGCTCATCCACCGTTGTGCATATTCTTTGAAGCTCTCAGTAGCTTTTTTCTCCATATTTTGCAAAGTGAGACGATCAAGTGTCCTGTCGGTCATATGGTTGTACTGGTTTAGAAAAGCCCTAGCCAAATCATTCCAAGAGCGAATCTGATCCTTGCTCAACTGACTATACCACCTAATTGCGGACCTGCTGAGGCTATCCTGAAAGCAGTGAATTAAAAGCTTATCATTATCTATCTGACTTGTCATCTTTCGGCAGAACATAGTGATGTGGGCTGATGGATCGGTCGTCCCGTCATATTTCACAAAGTCAGGGATCTTGAACTTAGGAGGAATGACTAAATCGAGGACCAAGCATCGTTCTTTCGCCTTTACACTCCCGAATACATCTGTTCTTTCTATTGCCCGGAGCCTTTCATCTAACAACTGATATTTCCCTTGGGAATCTGCTAACTCAACCTCATTTACTGCAACCCTTTTCAACTTTGCCTGTTCAGCTGGATCATCTGAGTTTAGGACATTGACGGGGTTAACAGTGTTCTGGGCATCACTTATTGCGACCTCATCTTGGCCCTTTTGTACCTCTAACCCTTCTCCGGCGACAAAGTTTTCGGTGTATCCTTTTCCCTTGATTACAGCAGACATTAGCTCCATCAGTTTAGTCATCTGATCCTTAGATTCTGCTTGAAATTTTGCTAGCTGTTCTCGCAATTCTCTCTGTTCCCTTTCCATTTTTTCCATTCGGGCAACTTGTTCATCCTCCATAGCACCAGCCTGTATTAAAAGTGTACTCAGTACTTCTTCTGATTTGAAATGGAAATTCTTTCAAAGACTCCTAAAGCCAAGCCAACTTCTATTTATTTCCCCCAAATGTATGTCATGATGAATGAGCCATGAATGCAATTTGATGCATATGAAGCCTAAACAATATGATGTATGGATATGTACAATGGAAACATGCTGACCATATATGTGATAAATGCAATCACAATGCCAACATGTTGCAAACAAAGAATAAACAGATCAACACATGAATATATGCAATGACTGATCATGTATTTTAGCATGTTTCCCAATGAATGATCACATACATTATGAATGCAACACGGTGTCAATTATGCAAACAATGAATGATTGATACAGAGTATATACAAAGAAAATCATGCTAACCATGTGTGTCATGAATGTGACCTAATGCTAATCATGATGTATGTAATAAGCAAATTAATGCAGGGATATATACAGAAAAATCATGCTGATTATGAATGCATGAATGCAACCTGACAAATAATTGATGGGATGCAAAATGCAAAGGGGAAGATATCACGGAGGAAATAAGAATCGGAGGAACTTAATCATCAACATCTTATAAATTTGAAGCATACTCAATTCATTCCCATATCAATGTTCACAATGGTATAAACCATGTTTTACAAAATTTGAGTAGTAGTTAAAACTGTCTTTACAAGCACTTTATTCTTCCTACCATCCTAAGGCTATAAGAGCCGGCTACTGAAAAAGTGAAATCCTATTACATCATATAAGACCGAAGTCTTTCCACCTCAATGCTGTAAATCTCCCAATCCTAATGGCATTTTCCCAGTCCTTTATCAATCAGTGTCGTTGGATCCAACCACTTGGCATCTATGAGAGCTTGCACTTTCCTTTTGACTGCTATACAATCTTCGATGCTATGGCCAACAATTCCACAGTGATAATCACATCTTTCATTTGGATTATACCATATTGGATATGGTGGTAACAGGGGTTTCAATGGGACACAGGCAACCATGTGATTTTGGATCAGTATAGGGAGGAGCTCTTGGTAGCTGATTGGAATGGGATCAAAATGCATTTGGGTCTTATTCTGGGATCGTTTCTTAGTCACACATGGCCTAGGAGTTGGGGCACTTGGTGGTGGCACTAAGGTTCGAATCGGAGTGTTTACATGGGGATGTGGCGGAACAGCATGGTAAGGGTATGGATTTGGACACGGGGCCTTTGGAGGTTGTACATAGCTCGAGGTTCCTATCCCAGGTACTGGATAAGGTGATTGATGAGGGAAATAGTATGAACTGGTAGTTGGTAACGATGGAGTGGGATTCAGGAATCCCGTAGTGGTCGTCCCAATGGACGATTGGACCATAGTAGGGTGGGGATACTGGTTTGGACCTAGAACAGTTTGCAGGTATGGTACTGGATTCGAGGTTTCTGTCTTTGGTATCAGGCTTTCATGTTTAATTATTTTCATGATTTTGTCCATAATTTCATCAGGATTGCAACCTTTGTGGCATTGACAAGTGCAGGATCCAGCAAGGATTGTATGTTCTGGACCTAATGGTTTTGGTTGATCCGAAGATGATGCGAAGCCCTGAGAAAGTTCACCTTTACTGTTACCCATATCCTCAACCATTTTCAGCAATTTGGCAAGTTGTTCCTTCACCTCTCGTATTTCATGTCCATATTCATCTTGATTGCGTTCCAAAGCACCCAATCGTTCCTCCGATTCATTCCTCATATCTCGAACCCCTTTCATGCAAATGAAAATGTCATGAGATTAAGATTATGAATGTACATGCTCTATTCCTATGTGCATGAATAAACTGATGGTTAATGCATGAACATATACAGAGAAATTATGATGACTATGTATGCTATGAATGCAATCTAATGCCAGGTATATACAGATAATGACTATGCATGTTATAAACGTGTCCTACAATGAATGACCATGCATGCTATGATGTCAAAATGATACATGCTAAGAATAAATGAATTAATACAAAGGTAGGTACAAAGAATGACCATGTATATCACAAATGTATTCTACAATGAATAATCATGCATGTTATGATTGTAACACGATGTCAAAATGACACAAATAAATTAACCAATGATTACACGAAATTGGTAGGACCTAAATCTTGATTATTCAAAAATCTCATTATGCAAGATTTGCCTCCTAATTTATGATTTTTTTTAACATGCTTTTTTTTTTTGTGTTTTTTTTTTATTTATGAAAAACCAATCACATTATTTTCAAAAGAATTTCAGGGTGGATCCCACTATGGTACCATATGCAAATGTTCATGTGACACTACCTGTTTTATGAAATCATCAAATGAAATTACCAACTGTTTATTGCAAAAAATGAGGTCAATAACACAACCAAAAATGTACATGCTCTATTCACACATGTATGAAATGTGCAACATGCAAAATGCTTAAAAAAGATTTTTTAAAAAAAAAAAAAAAAAACAGCTAATGAACATCTGCCCCAGCAATATCTGCTTATTTAGGCATCACGATGCCTTCGAGGCGGAGTATCACATTTATTACGGGCGATGTACGTACATCGTTGCCCGATCTACCATACTTATTCGGAGTGTAAAACAGGTAACAAAAAGTTTAGAAATGTCCCTCCATGTGTTCCTATTTTTGGTATATCTAACGAAAATTCGGGATGGCTTCGCCTAGGTTCACTATATGAGGGTGAATCGGTTCTAAGGCCCCGAATTGTTCCTCACTGTCGCTGGTGAAGGCTAGTAAGGCACCCCGATAAAAGCGGGTTCAATCCGTTAGAGTATATTTTCCTATGCCCGTAAGAGGATTATCACGAAGGCAATAGGTACTTTATACTCCGAAAGTGTTTCACTAGCCCATACGGAGGATCATCACGAAGGCGTAGTTACTTTACTCCCACTTAAAAGGACGGAACCCGGGTAGAGGATTCATGTTATGCAAATGCACGTGTAGTGTGTGTGGAGGAATAACAAACCTTTCACTACCTATTCTACAAACCTTATTCTAAATGCCCTAGCAATTAAAACATTCAAGAATAGTGTAACGCATTAATCAACAAGCAATTATAATATACAACCTTAAATAACTAGAGAACAAAAATAAAATGCATGCACATGAGAATGAACATATTTAAAACATTTTATTATTTTCAAAATTCTCCTTAAAAAATGTGGGAATTAAAATTAAATACCAATTAAAGCAACAAAATCGAGACTTTGATAACACACGACCAATTCTAGGCCTGACTCTCTAATAATTCCCCAGTGGAGTCGCCAAGCTGTCGCAACCTAAAAAAAATAACGACGAGTCTCATCGCAAGACTTTATTATTCGTTAGGCGTGACATTTAAAAAAAAAATCGAGGAAAAGTCGACTTAATTCCTCTAGAAAAAATTAAGGTTTTGAAAATGACCTTAAAAAAGACATGGAGTCGCCACCAATCTTTTTTAGCTAGGTGTGATCGGCCACCTATTAAAACCAGTTTTATAAATATTTTAAAAATTAATTAAAACATTTTAAAAACCAATTTCAAGTCTGCGTTTTAAAACCAGAGAAATCAAAGAAGCGGGTTCGGAAGTCGGTTACGTGCGGGGAAGGATTAGCACCCCCACAACGCCCGTATAAATCGGTATCTTATTAATCGTGTATTATCTCAAGTCTCGGTAAAGATTGGTTTTAAATTTAGTAATTTCAAGTTAATCCCCAATTTAAAGAAAAATAATTCAATTTTTATTTGAAAATGATTCGGAATTTATAAATTCAAAATTTTCCTATATTCCCCAACAAACGTGGCAAAATATAGAAATTTTTATTAGTTTTGAAAAACTTTCCGAATCATTCTCTTTTTTTTTTTGAAAGAAAGATATTCCTTTATTAATAATAATTGATGATATTCCCTCCAGCAAACCCGGTAGAGAACTCATGAATTATTTTAACTCGGGAATATCTTTATTTTTATTGAAAATCATTATCTTTTTTGAAAACATTTAAAAGAAATGAATATGTATAGGCATGACATAAATAAAATGACATAGCAAAATCTAAATAATATAATGCAACCTAAATGTCATGACACATAGAAATTATTATTGCAAGAATCACATATTATATAAAATGCATGAATATAAAAAAGCAATGCATGAGATGTAATTTTTCCTTTAATTAAGGAAATCCGTATATCTAAAAAGATATCTGGTTACCTTAGGAAAATATGTCAAATTAAATATTCTAAAACCAAAATACTTTGTGATTGTTTGAAAACAATTTTGAAAAGCTTGCATTAAAAATAAAAACTGGGCTAAAATTTTTAAAATGACTCTAATTTCCTAAGTTTAAAAAAATCCGGACTTGGCTACCCTTAACCCGGGACTTGAAAAACCATTTTTAGAGTTTAAAAAGGCTTAGAAATTACCCTAAGTTAGTAGCTAACCCTCCTAATCAGCCCACTCTAAGTAAATTAACCAAAACAGAAAATTGGTTTTTCTTTAAATTCAATTCTGACTCCACTGTCCAGTTTTAATACACGATTTTTTACCCTATTTTTAAAAATTCCAAAAATTCTAAAACAAATACTGGAGACTCAGGACATATAAAACTATACGAGAAAAAATCGGCTTAATTTTTTGATCAAAGATGAATTCCCAGAAAAACCAGAGATGTACGAGTTTTTGGAGGAGAAAAAACTGCTTTGTTTTTCTTTAAATTCAATTCTGACTCCACTGTCCAGTTTTAATCCACGATTTTTTATCCTATTTTTAAAAATTCCAAAAATTCTAAAAAAAATACTGGAGACTCAGGACATGTAAAACTACACGAAAACAAATCGGCTTAATTTTCTGATCAAAGATGAATTCCCAGAAAAATCATAGATGTACGAGTTTTTGGAGGAGAAAAAAACTGCTTTGTTTTTCTTTAAATTCAATTCTGACTCCACTGTCCAGTTTTAATCCACGATTTTTTATCCTATTTTTAAAAATTCCAAAAATTATAAAAAAAAAATACTGGAGACTCAGGACATGCAAAACTACACGAAAACAAATCGGCTTAATTTTCTGATCAAAGATGAATTCCCAGAAAAATCATAGATGTACGAGTTTTTGGAGGAGAAAAAAAACTGCTTTGTTTTTCTTTAAATTCAATTCTGACTCCACTGTCCAGTTTTAATCCACGATTTTTTACCCAATTTTTAAAACTTCCAAAAATTCTAAAAAAAATACTGGAGACTCAGGACATGTAAAACTACATGAAAACAAATCGGCTTAATTTTCTGATCAAATATGAATTCTCAGAAAAATCATAGATGTACGAGTTTTTGGAGGAGAAAAAAAACTGCTTTGCCAACACATTTTTGCTTTTGATAAAATCATTTAAAAACCAAAGTAAAAATATTTGAAACTCATAAAATGACTTGAAAGCAGTAGCTAGGACTCTTTGAAAGTTAGATAAAAATTGGCTAAATAAAAAAAAAATCACAAAGGTAGAGTAATCAATTTGACAAACTTAATTTTCCACAAGTGTGCTCAAGAGAGCATGATCTTGAACCATTAATTGGCTCGAGTCATTATTCAAGTGGCATGAACATGAAATGCATGAAACAATGCAGCAAACATAATGCATGAAATGCATGGATCTAAACCTAAATGTAAGGAAAATGCATGACACAAATAATATGGCCTAGACCTAACATGAACTTGCATGGCATTTAATGTAACCTAGACCTAAGACATGCATGGCATTTTCACAAACACAAGGCATGCTTAATTCAAAAATCCAACCAAATATCATGCAAATGCAAAAACCTAACAACTAGCATGACAAAAATACAACACACAATGCAAAACACATGGAGTAGCCAAATGGCCCCAAGCTTCAACAAGCATGGCATTTTCATAAACACTTGGTATGCTAGCATGAAAAACTAAGTCATAACACAAAAATCACACAAGCATTTTCACAAACACCTAATATACCAAATCTAAAACATGCTCACTAAGATATAAAATAAGAATCATGCAAAGAATCACACAAGCATTTTCACAAACACTTAATATGCTAACTCTAAAACATGCTCAAATTTAAACAACATGAAAACAAAAAATTAAAATTGCAAAAACATGATATCTAAGACATAAATGGCAACAAACAAAGCAACCAAATTAAATATAACTTAAGAACATGAAATAACATAATATTTAAAACATCAAAAATAAAGAAAATAGCATAAACAATATGGTAAAATGAATCAAAAACAACAACTTAAAATAAATAATGTAGGCCATTTGGCCATGGTGAGTTTATTATAAAAACAAAATGTAAAAAAAATATACTTAAGAAAGGAAATGAAGGAAGAACAAGAAACATTATTTTAAAATGAAAACTCACCAAGTAGAGATTAAAAGAGCAAAAAATAAGAATAGAAAATGAAAGTGCAAGAGTTGGTGCTCAAGAGCAACCTCAAGAAGCTAATATTTCAAGCTTTTCTCTTCAAACTTTCCTTTTTTTCTAAACTTTTCTTTTTTGCTCTCAACCAAGAAGATAAAAAACTAAGAAAAACTAAGAGAAATCAGCCAAAATGGAAAAGAAAAAACAAAATCTGCCTCCTCCCTCCTTAGGGCTAGCCTTAATGCATGGTTATATAGCCTCCAAGATGTTGTCATTTTTGTGTAACCTAATTTCCATCAAATGGCCAATAATTCAAGATGAAAAGTCATGAAATTACCACCTTTAGATTAGCATCTCAGCCCTCTCAAATTACAGCTATGCAAAAATAATGTTGACATCTTTCTTAACCTATGTGGTTTAATCACCATGGCTTGATCAAAGAGAATGGTTAACTAACTCTTGATTTTTAACCACTTGATTAAAAAAAATATTAGAAGCTTCCTCCTTTCTTTGGGCTTGGGTATGCCAGCACATCTCTTTTCCAGCCCAACTCTGATTTTTGAAGGGCCAAAAAAGCCCTTTTCGGTTGCTTGGGTGAAATGACCATTTTGCCCCCCGGATGCAAGTAAATATCAAACGGACTCCAAATTCAATTTTTCTTTTTTTAATACTTCCAAAATAATAAAATATTGAGTTCTGGAAGTTTTCAAAATTATCCGAGTCCGTTTGCTATTTATTTGGATTTTTTCTTCCCAAAAATGCCCTTTTATGCCCCTACATTTTACCATTTTTTAAACGAGCTCCAAATCAAGATTTTTCTTCACCAATCTCTTCAAAATAATTAAAAAGTGTGATCTGGAAGTTTTCATAATTTTTGGAGCTCATTTGGTATTTTTTCGGGATTTATCGGCTTGAATTACTGCATAGTAGGCCCGGGATTTGGCCATTTTGCAAACGAACTCGGAATCAAGATTTTCTTTCGCCAATCTCTTCCAAATAATTTAAAAATGAGATTTGCCAAATTTCAGAATTTTTGGAGTCCATTTGCTATTTTTCCGGGATTTTCCTTTTTGAATTACTGCATAAGAAGCCCGGGATTTGGCCATTTTGCAAACAAACTCGGAATCAAGATTTTCTTTCGCAAATCTCCTTCAAATGATTTAAGAATGAGATTGACGAATTTTCCATAATTTTCGGAGTCCATTTGCTATTTTTCCCAAATTTTTCCAATTTTGCCCTTTTACCTCCGAAACCCGGTTTTGCTCAAAACAAATCCGATTTTCAGATTTTCTTCAATCTGAGCCTTGGGCCATCCTTTTTAACCATTCTTCATCCATTGGGGGCTTTGGTCTTAACAAGTCGGGCCATTTCTGTGATTCTTCCCGATTTCACCGAAATCCACTAAAAACCCTAATTCTCGGTTTTCTCCCGGATTGACTTTTCTTTCGGTTTTTCTTGCAAGTGACTTCTCCATTACCCGTAGTCAGTTCTTATCTTTCATTTGGAACCTTCAATTCCGACCAGTTTGATCGTTTAAGCACTTTTCCCCAAATTTCTCGGATTAGGGTTTCTTTTCTACTGAATCTCCAAATCCCAACTTCCGAATTCCATATCTTTCAATGTAGACCTCGGATTATCAAAATTCTTTTGCCATTTTTCAATTGAACTTAAAATCTTGATTTTGAAAGTGGGTTGAGTTTTTCAGTAGTTGACTTTCTGGGGTTGACTTTTTCGGGGTTGACTTTTTTGGGGTTGACTTTTTTTCAAGTTTGACTTTTTGTGCTCGCCCTCTTAAACTAAGTCTCGGAGTACCACCTGCAGGGTGAAAACAGTCTTTTTACACTTGGGAACATCAATATGGGAAGAAAACATACCTGTTTAGTGGTCCGGACAAAATTAGGTGTCTACAATATATATATATTTTTTATTAAGTTCTTAAACTTGGACAACTTAATATATTTTTTAATGTTTACACTATAATATTATATATATTTAATTTTTATATGTCATAAATTACATAATATATAAATATAAATACTATACTATTTAATTAAAAAATGGACTAGGCCGGGCTCAGGCCTTGAATGTTGGAGCCAAGGCCCGACTCATATTTTAAACGGGTCTAATTTTTTTGTCCAAGCTCATTTTTCGACCCTAATATTTTTGTCAAAGCCCTTCCAAATATGGACGGGCCTTCGAGCTTGGACAGATAGCCTGACCCTAGGACAGGTCTAGTTGTTATAAAATATATGTTCATATTTTATTGTGTCAAGTAAGAGTTTTTCATACTATTTATTCTAGCAATTTATACAATAAAAGATGATAATTTTTCAAAGAAGTCCTTTTTTCATTTATTTCAATCAATATTATATAGACATGTTTCAATTTTTCCTTTTTTAATATTCATTATTTATTTATTGATTTAAAGTTAAAAGCAGTATTTGGATTTGCTAAGATTCCGTCCGGTTGGCGTTTTTATTTTTTACTTTTTGCTAATTACTCCTTTAAGTTATTTTATTTTTTTATTTTTTACTTTTTACTTTCTATTAAAAACTTAAAAAGTAAAAGCACCAAACAAAAGAGCCTAAATCGATCTCTCTAATTGGTTTCTAATTTTGTATGTACTTCAATTTAAAAAATGTTTATGTATTGATATTTTTAAGATTAGTTATATTTTATATTTTAATTTATTTTGATAAAAAATTTGAGTTCATAATCAAAATTTTCTTTTAATATGAGATTTTTTAATTTGACATAAATTGAGTTTTATAGTATTAAAAGATGTAAAAACTCAATTAATAAATTATTTATCAATTAAAGACTAAGTTATTTATTTTATTATTATAATTTAAAAATATATGAATAACACATATTTAAAAAATATATATTAAGTTATTTATTTTGTTATTATAATTTAAAAATATATGAATAACACATATTTAAAAAATATATATTCACGTGTGAAGCACATGATCATGTACTAGTATATTTAAAGACACAAATGTAAAAAAACTTTTGAACTGACAAAAACAAACATTTTTGTTCACTATATTTTTAAATTTTCATTGTAAATATTATATATTAATAATAATAATAAGATTTATCTCATTATTATTTAATATTTAATATTATAAATATTAATAAAATTTATCATCGAAGATAATGATTTTAACAATTAAATTATGTATAGAACTTTGAAGTAGTTAAATTTAAACAACAAGTGCTAAGTTAGACATTACAAGCAATTAAATCTCATATCTTTATATATATATATATTATAACAAGTTTTGATTTTAATTTATTCATCATACGAAGTTTGATAACTCTAATTTTTTTTGTTTTGTTTTGGGAATGAGACAAATGCCCTTTTTTTTTTTTTTTTTTTTTTCATTTGGTTAGTGAAGTAATAGTTTGTTCAATAATTACGTCATAGGTATGGTAGAATTACTAAAATAAGATTTTGTTATAAAGAATTCTTAAAACAATTTTCTTTCCAAATTATATGCATTTGTTATAAAGAACTCTTAAAACATATATGGATTGTATCTCTTCTTAATCTTCCTCGCTTATTTTCAGTGAAGAATATATCACTATTTATAACATAAAAATACAAGCATACATGGTAAGTCAACTATATGGAGCATTTACTTAGGCAATGTTATTGGGATTACATGTAATCAAGAATTATTCTATTGCTTAAATATAACAACAAACAATTGTGCAACATATTACTTTAAGAGGACGTTTGGTATTATGGAAAATTATTACTATTCATAGAAAGTAATTAGTGGGAATGTGATTCCCATTTGGTATATATGCTAAAAACTGTTCACTTTCCTGGGAATATAACTTTCCTTGGAGAGTTACTTTCCCACAAGCATTGGAATGTGATTCCCATGAGAAGTGGTGGGAAAGTAACTTTCCCATGTAGTTGGAAAGTTAAAAAAATGTTAAAGACAACATTATCCTCTTTCTATTTGAGTTAAAATTATCAATTCAAATATTATTTTAAAATATTTCGTACAAATATTTATTAATAATAAATATTACTGAAATATTTAAATAATATATAATTTGCATTCTGCTTTTTAATTTTCCAATTACTTGAGAATAAATTCGAAAATTTATTATTAACAAACATTTTTTTATCATAAAATAACTCAAATTACCAATTGAAATATTATTTTTAAATATTTAGTACAAAGGTTTGTTAATAATAAATATCATTGAAATATTTAAATAATATTTAATTTTTATACAACCTTTTAACTTTAAAACCACATGAAAGTAATTTCAAAATTTTATTATTAACAAATATTTTTTATCATAAAAATAACTCAAATTATCAATTAAAATATTATTTTTAAATATTTAGTACAAATGTTTGTTAATAATAAATATCATTAAAATATTTAAATAATATTTAATTTGCATATAGTCTTTTAATTTTTTAACTACATGCGAGTAATTTCAAAATTTATTATTAACAAATATTTTTTATCATAAAAATAACTCAAATTACCAATTAAAATATTATTTTTAAATATTTAGTACAAATATTTGTTAATAATAAATATCATTAAAATATTTAAATAATATTTAATTTGTATCTAGCCTTTTAATTTTTTAACTACATGAGAGTAATTTCAAGATTTTATTATTAATAAATATTTTTTATCTTAAAAGTAACTCAATTTAAAATATTATTTTTAAATATTTAGTATAAATATTTTTTAATAATAAATATCATTGAAAAATTTTAAAATTAATAAAATTTATATTTTTTTTGATAAGGGTAGTTTCGGAAATTATCATCACATTCCCAGGATTTTAATTAGCACTTTTTCATGTATACCAAACGCTGGAAAGTTACATTTCCAGGAATCACATTCCCAAGAATCACATTGTCAGGAATCACATTCCATGAAATGTGATTCCTGGGAAGGTACCAAACGCCCCCTAAGTACTAATACGGTTTACCAAGCAATCCTTTGACTTGTTTTGCTCTCTTCTACATGTTATTCATGTGATAATGTCAAATATATTTATCCTCTAACGTATATAACGTATATCTGTAATCTGAAAATGATTGAGTTGGTGTCACGAGTCAAGTGACATCAATTCAATTTAGAAAATTATAAAAAAAATCAAATAGATTATTACATTAAAAAACATAATAAGAGTATTAATGACTTTTCAATTTTTATATGATTTTTATTTTTAAAAAAATTACCAATTTTTTTCCTTTCTAAAACTATCCACTTATTTAGAAAAAAAAAATTACCCATATTTACAAACTATCCACTAAATAACTTTTTTAAAAATAAGTTTTTACTCATTTTTTTTTTCTTTCACCCAGATAGTGGGTGTGTCATATTTTAGTATATATAAAGTAAGAGACACCAATTCAATTAAAGAAATAATTTAAAAGCTAAAATAAAATTAAATATATTTTTATCTTTTAATTTATTATTCACATAGTTTTTTTAGACCTGTTCAAGGGTCGGCTACTCGCCCAAGCCCGAAGGTTTGCCCTATATTTGGAAGGATTTGGATAAAAATATTAGACCCGAAATATGAGTTTGGATAAACAAATGAGGCCCGTTTAGAAAATAGGGTGAGCCTTGACTCCAACAATCAAGACTTGAGCTCAGCCCGACCCATTTTTCATTTTTATATTTATATATATATATATTATGTAATTTATATCATATAAAAATAAATATAAATAACATTATAGTGTAAATATTTAAAAATATGTTAAGTTATCCATGTTTTAGAACTTAATAAAAGAAAAAGAAAGATAAAATTACTAAAAATTAAATAAAAATAACATATTTTTTTATTTATTTATTTTTTTTATAAAAATGAACGGGCCTAAACGGGTTTTGACTACCTATTTACAAATATGGGCGAACTTGGATAGAATTTGAGGCATATATTTCGGATTGGGCCGAATTTCAACAAATATATATAGTGTTGGTATCATACTTAAGTCCGGTCCGTCCCATTAACACCTCTAAATTCCTTCTCCCCTTTATTTATTTATTTTTAAAAACAACCGTATAGTGATGACCAAATTCTAGTTTTTATGGAGCTATATCCAATAAATATACAGTAAGATTGTGTCTTTTTTTAGAGAATACTAGATAATGTTTACGCTTCGTTGTGGAATGTTATTGAATTTGAATTAATATTTTGTAATAAATTTGAAAGATAAAAAAGTAAGAGTAGTAAAGATAATAATTTAGAAAAATAATAATTCTTATTCTTATAAGACACATGGTATAAAATTGAGAGTTATTTGAATATGATCAATTAAATCCGGTAATTTGAAACACAATATAATTATACGATACGAACATAACATGGGAAAAATAATTAAAACACGATATGACACGAAAAATGACATGAACACGACACAAAAATACGAACGTGTCAAAATCAATATAAAACGGATTATTAACATGTCAAAAATATATAAATATATAATACTTTGAATACAATTATAATAGAAAAAATAACACGAACATGATGACACGCGACACAAAATTGGGAGTTATTTGAATAGTGTCAATTAGACTTGATAATTTGAGACACAACATGATTATACGAAACGAACATAATATGAAAAAAAATAATTAAAACACGACACAAAAATAATATGAACACGACACAAATACATGAACGTGTCAAAATTTACATAAAATGAATTATTAACGTGTAAAAATTTATATAAATTTATAATACTTTAAACACACGATAAAATAATACGAACATGTTACGAACATACATTTTTTCTCTAAATTGAATCATTATAACAAATTATGAAAAATATGAGATGAATTGAGACACGACACGAACACACAAAAATTTCTCTAAATTGAATTACCATGACAAACTATGCAAAATATTTGAATGAATCGAAGCACGACGTGATCACATGAAAAAATAATTAAAATACGACAAGACACGAAAATAACATGAACACAACACAAATACACGAACGTGTCAAAATCTATAATACTTTATAAAATGAATTATTAACATATAAAAGTTTATATAAATTTATAATACTTTGAAGGAAAAAAAATGAACACAAACACCACACGAAAAATAACATGAACACGAAAAAACGAACGTGTCAAAATCTACATAAACCCAAAATCATTTAAAAATCAACCCTAAATCAGTCCAATAAAATGACCTAATTAACCCTAAAAACATTGATTAAGTCATTGCTTAGTTAGTTATTAAAATGACCTAATTAACCCTAAAAACTTTTATTAATGTCATTCCTTAATTGTCTAATTATCATGGTTTTAATTTGTCTAATTCTTGTTATTCATTGATTCGAGGAATTGTTTTTATAGCAAGATATAGATTGTGTTAAAATGATGATAAGATATTTATAAATCACTTAAGTTGGGCGTATCTTGAATAGTTTAATATAGTTTCAATATAAATGGAATATATTTTTGGTGTCGTCAATTTATGATGTTTATCATAATCTCATTTCATCCTTACCATTTGAGCTAAGTCTAAGTCTAAGTGATTAACACTTCAATGTTTATTACATTTTCCCTTCTAAAAATTTAGAAAATTGTATTTCGTTTCACACTTTTGTTTTCAATTCTTTATGGGTCAACCTAATTAGTGATGTGGGGAATTGGGGAAAATTAAAAAGAAAAAGCTCTCGGCTCATGTTAGTAGGCCTAACATCTTGACGAATATTTTCTTGATTTTCCCCCATTTTCCCTCAGTTTCACGCTATTTCTCAATCATTTTTCCATGATTCTTTGAGCTTTTGCAATTCTACTTGCATTACTTTGGTGATTTTGCTCATTTAGGCGTTGATTTTTTTTTTCTGAAATTCTTTATTGGATTTCTTGAATTTCTTTTGGAAGTGATATATAGGTTTTCATTGTGAACAAGTGTCACCTTGAGCTTGATCGAGATCTCTTCTCTCTCCAATGGCGAGTTTTAATGGAGGTTTGGAGGATTATCCTCCGTTGAAAAGCTTGGTTCAGAATGGAAAAATCCAAGCGGGCAGTATACCGGAAGCGGTTTTAACTGCTCCTTTTGATGTGTCATCACTTGATCGGAGGAAAATTTTCTCTGTTTCTAGCGATAACTCTCTGCAGTTTTTCGCCCAAAAAAAAAGCATGAATGGAGCAGTCACAGTTAAACCTTAGAAGTCTTTGAGGAAGGAATTATGCAGTGGCAAAATGCGGTGGTTGCCCAGTTCATAGGTAAGATTCCAAACTTCAGCCAATTTCAAAGACTAGTTACTCTTTTATGGGGTGAGGATAGCACGGTTGAGATCAAACTAGCAGGTTTGAACCTTTTTGTCATTCAAATTTCAAACCCTGAGGCTAGAGATAGGGTTCTTGAATCGGGACCCTGGCACATCGAGAACAAGCCTCTAATTGTGAGGAAATGGGAGTCAAGTTTGAAATCTCTTGAATTCAACATGGAAAAACTCCCTATTTGGGTTCATTTAAGAAGTATTCTCCTTGAGCGGTATACACGGAAGGGTTTGAGCTATTATTGCCAGTGCAACTGGCGTACCCCTCTATATGGACAAGATCACTACAACCCAACAGCGCCGAGCTTTTGCTTAAGACTGTATTGAGATTGAGGCTCATGCTGAGATCCCTCGTTCTATTGAAGTGAAGCAAAGAAATGGCACCTTTGTTACTATTCAAGTGGACATTCCCTAGCTGCCACAGAATTGCTCATGCTGTAGAATATTTGGCCATCTTGATAAGAACTGCCCTAAGAAACCAATTGCAGCTATTGGTAAAGTCTGGATTCCTAAAGTTCAGACAGATAGAGGTGAAGGGAGCAATAAAGGACTTGAGGGCAATGAAAAAAGGTCTTGAACCTAGAAGCCTGAGCCAAGATGAAAGTAAAGAACTGGAATTGGATGCAGGTAATATATTATCCTATGAGGCACATAGTCAAGTTGTTGGGGTTGTTGTGAGACAGGGAGCAAACAAGCAGTCTGCAGGTCATAAATCAACAAGCTCAGGGTCCAGCAACAAATTTGCAATTTTGGAACAAGCAGATGACATAGTGGAAAATGTTCCAATTAAAGACATGCACATATGAAGGAACATGCAGTCAGACCCAAAGGCAGCCACGAGCTACCTCAGCTGGTGTTGCAGATTTAATGAAAACCCTGAAAAGCAAGAGGAGAGGGCCAATTGACAAGGGCAAGAGAGATAAGGTAGTGATATCTACCTCTGGAGGTAATTCTCCTCTTCCTTCTCATTGAATATCCTTTTCTGGAATGTTAGAGGATTTAACATTCCTCTAAAATAAAGAAGAAGTAGTTAGAAGGATTAATAGATTGAGTATTGAAGTTGCTTGCCTTCTTGAGACAAAGTCAAAGAACACAGTATGCAGCAGATTCTCGACAAATGCTTTTCTAGTTGGAATCTCTTCCACAACTATTCAGAAGCCTATAATGGTAGGATCTAGATCCTTTGGAGAAATCACTTGTAGGTAGACTTGGTGGGAGTCACAAGTCAAGGTATTACCTGTACAATTGTTTATAATGCCCAAGAATTTTACCTTACAGCTATATATGCATGTAATGAGGGACTGGAAGAAGAAGTTTATGAGATATCTTCACTCCCTTCATGGCTCCCTTCCTCCAAAGCCATGGCTGATTGATGCACCCAAAAGAGTGTATCTTATTTAACCTTGCACAAAAAACATAAATTGTAAGTATAGTAGTTAGCAAGGGTCGAGTCCTCAGGGATTGGGTTTTAGTTTATAAGTTAATAGTTTAAAACTTAAATTCAAGAACAATAAAAGAAAAGGGGTTTTTGAAGCCAGATTTAAACTAAAGTAAATAATAAGAATAAGATGCAAGGCGGTATAACCAGCCAATAAAAATATATATACTAAATTAGGCGGTATAACCAGCCAATATATATACTAAATTAGGCGGTATAACCAGCCAATAAAAATAAAACAAAGATAATATACAAATTAGGCGGTATAACCAGCCAATAAAAATAAATATACTTTTAAAAATAAGCAAACTAGAAAAGTAAGAAAACAAGTAAGTAAGAAGAATCAAATATGAAAAATATGGTTAAGGTTTCATTCTCCACCACTAGACATCATTAAGAATCAATTTCAGATCTATCAATATCAACCAACTATCAAAGTTAACAACCGTAGATAACAACAAGCTCTGTTATCCCAATCTTTCCTTAGTTTGTCGTTAAATAGAACAAGCTCTCTATTTAATCTCTAACCATTAAACAACCTAGAATAAGCTCTCTGATAACTCGTATAATTATATAGTTTTTAGTTATGTTTTATTAATGTTTTGTGTCAAATACGAGTTATTATTGTTTAGTCTAATTGTGTTTATGATCTTTTATATTTTTATGTATTTTGGTGTTTTTCACAAGTTTCTTTGAGTGATTTCAGATTACTAGAATTAAGGGCAAATCCAGTTCAGTTTCAGTTCCGACACCTTTTGCCATATCAGCTATATCTCGAGTTTCACTGAATCAATAAGGCTGAAATTTGTAGCCATGCAAAGCTAAGAGGCATATCTATCTTTTTCATGTTTTACACTTCTTAAAACGGAGTCGTTTTTCCTAGCGAAATCGACCATCAAGTTGGCTGATGTGCAATGACGTCTGTGCTGACATGTTTTCGTATTATGCCCGTATCTTCTTATCCACATCAGCAAATGAGCTGATTCCAACGGCTATGGTTCCGTAACTGATAGGGGAACCTTTGTCTAGAAGACCATGTGATCAGATCAGGCCTCCAATATTGAATAAATCGACCATCAAGGTGGCTGATGTGTAATGACATCTGTGCTGACATGTTTTCGTATTTTGCCCATATCTGCTTAACCACATCAGCAAATGAGCTGATTCCAACGGCTATGGTTCCGTAACTGATAGGGGAACCTTTTTCTAGAAGACCATGTGATCCGATCAGGCCTCCAATATTGACGAAATCGACCATCAAGTTGGCTGATCAAAATCGTCATATACCTACCTTTGAAATTTGTAAAGCTTGTCTCTTGTCATTTAGCCCTCCAAAATGTGTATAAATAGAGGGCCTTGGATGATTGTAAGGGATCATATTGGAGATTGGTAGGATATTAGCCATTTTAACAAAATTCTCTAAGTTTTCTTCTTCTTTCTTTTCTATAGTTTTCTTTTTCTTTAGAAAGAGCAAGAGGTTGGATAATTAATATTCTTCTTCTTCTTCTTTCTTTCTTTTATTTCCTTCTTAGATTCTCTTTAATTTTATGTTTATGTTTATGATGCCTATGCTAGGCTAAACTTCTATTTGGTTAAGGGTGATTTCAAAGCCCTAGACACGTTTTGTGATTGATTTTCAGATTCTATCTATCATTAATTTTCTATCAAAGTTGCTTATGTTCTTCTACAAGAATTGTTCATGATGTTGTCTTGATTTATTTAGGTGTACAACTAGATAGATCTTGATAATTATCTATTGCTAGTTTAGGAGTCTTGATCCGTGTAATTGTCTTGATTTCCTATTCATAAGTGGCAATTTGTGATTAATGATTATGGTCAAGTTTTCAATAATTGCAAAGTGGAACATAACCTAAGTTGAACAATCCGAGCTTATGTGTTTGTTGCTTAGATCAACCTGTCTTTCTCATCATAAAGCTGCCATTAAATTGAATTTAGAGAGCTTATTCTAGGTTGTTTAATGGTTAGAGATTAAATAGAGAGCTTGTTCTATTTAACGACAAATTAAGGAAAGATTGGGATAACAGAGCTTGTTGTTATCTACGGTTGTTAACTTTGATAGTTGGTTGATATTGATAGATCTGAAATTGATTCTTAATGATGTCTAGTGGTGGAGAATGAAACCTTAACCATATTTTTCATATTTGATTCTTCTTACTTACTTGTTTTCTTACTTTTCTAGTTTGCTTATTTTTTATATTTATTTTTATTGGCTGGTTATACCGCCTAATTTGTATATTAACTTTGTTTTATTTTTATTGGCTGGTTATACCGCCTAATTTAGTATATATATTTTTATTGGCTGGTTATACCGCCTAATTTAGTATATATATTTTTATTGGCTGGTTATACCGCCTTGCATCTTATTCTTATTATTTACTTTAGTTTAAATCTGGCTTCAAAAAGAGTGTATCTTATTTAACCTTGCACTAAAAAGATCAATTGTAAGTATAGTAGTTAGCAAGGGTCGAGTCCTCAGGGATTGGGTTTTAGTTTATAAGTTAATAGTTTAAAACTTATAGCTAATTTTTCTAAGTCGTAAGTCTTTTTCGGGAGCTTGGAACTTCTCACCAACAACCAATCGAGGAGTTGATCCAAAACATCCAAGAGAAGCAAGGAGAGATGGCAGCAGCTGACAACCGAACTCTCAAGGAGCTAGCCGCTCCGGACTTGGGTCAACAACCATTATGCATTGAATATGCTAATCTTGAGGTAGCTTTTGAATTAAAATCTGGTTTGATTCACCTTCTCCCAACTTTTCATGGTTTTGCAGGAGAGGATCCAAATAAGCACCTCAAGGAATTCCATGTAGTTTGCTCAAGCATGAGACCAACAGGGGTCACGGAAGAGCAAGTTAAGTTGAGAGCCTTCCCATTCTCTCTAGCTGATTCAGCAAAGGAATGGCTCTACTATCTACCATCCGGGACCATCACTACATGGAATGATTTGAAGAAAGCATTCTTGGAAAGGTATTTCCCAGCATCTAAGGCTGCCAACATTAGGAAAGAGATATGTGGGATTCGGCAATACAACGGAGAGTCCTTATATGAATATTGGGAGAGGTTCAAGAAACTTTGTGCATCATGTCCACACCATCAAATAAGTGAACAACTTCTCATCCAATACTTCTATGAAGGTCTCATGCCCATGGAGAGAAGTATGATAGATGCCGCTAGTGGGGGAGCTCTAGTTGATAAGACTCCCAGGGCTGCTAGAACATTAATCTCCAACATGGCAGCCAATTCTCAACAGTTCTCAATGAGACAAGATCCACCACCACAATCCAAGAGAGTTAATGAGGTAAGTATATCATCCCTTGAACAAAAATTTGATAAACTGACTTCTCTTGTTCAACAATTGGCTGTAGGTAAAATACAACAAATAAAGGCTTGTGGCATATGTTCAAACATAGGGCACCAAACTGATATGTGTCCAACACTTCAAGAGGATACCAATGAACATGTGAATGCCATGGGTGGATTTCAGAACCAATCAAGGAAATATGATCCCTACTCAAACACATACAATCCAGGATGGAGGGATCATCCAAACTTCAATTATGGAGGGAACCAATCACAAACTATTCCTCCACCATTTGACCACAGGCCACCGGGTTTTCAGCAAAGAGTGCAACAACCATACCAAACCCGACAACAACTACCACCCACCCAAAATTCAGGTACTTCTCTTGAAGATCTTGTTAAAGCTCTTTCTACTAATACAATTCAATTTCAACAGGAAACAAAGACAAGTATTCGAAATTTGGAGACTCAAATAGGGCAATTGGCAACAACCATGAGTCAAATGCAAGCAAGGGATTCTGGGAAATTACCTTCCCAAACCATAGTGAATCCAAGAGAGAATGCCAATGCTATAAATTTAAGAAGTGGGAAACAGCTAGAGACACCACAAAATGATAGTGCTCAAGGGGAGAACAATACCATGGCATCCTCTTCACATCCCAACGAGCCACTAAAAAAGGTAATTCCTAAACCATCCTTTCCTTCTTATATAACTCCTCCACCTTTTCCTAGCAGGTTAGCAAAGTCCAAGAAGGAGGAGCAAGAGAAGGAAATTTTGGAAACCTTCCGGAAAGTAGAGGTGAACATTCCTTTACTAGATGCTATCAAGCAAGTGCCAAGATATGCCAAGTTCCTAAAAGAGTTGTGCACATCTAAACGGAAGTTGAAATGGAATGAAAAGGTAAGTGTGGGGGAGAATGTGTCAGCTGTTCTTCAAAAGAAACTCCCACCTAAATGCAAGGATCCAGGTATGTTTACCATTCCTTGTAAGATAGGCAACACCAGGTTTGAGCGTGCTATGCTAGATCTAGGGGCATCTATTAATGTCATGCCATATTCAATTTATGCTTCATTGAATCTAGGACCATTAGAGGAAACCGGTGTTATAATACAACTTGCTGACCGTTCTAACACTTATCCAAGAGGAGTTGTAGAAGACGTTCTTGTACAGGTTAATGAATTGGTTTTTCCCGCTGACTTTTATGTTATTGAGATGGAAGATGAGATGTCTTCTAATCCCACACCTATTCTATTAGGGAGACCATTCTTGAAAACAGCAAGAACTAAAATAGATGTACATGATGGCACTTTAACTATGGAATTTGATGGTGAAATAATTCGCTTTAACATTTTTGAGGCCATGAGATATCCTAGTGATGTGCATTCTGTTTTTAATATTGATATAATTGACTCACTAGTGCAGCAAGCTTATGAGCTAGATGGTGAAGATAGTGTGGAAATAGTCCTTAGCAACCATCTCGGAATGGGGAATGCTAAACTAGCCTTGAGTGACCATGTGGAAGGGGCACTAGAATCTTTACACTCGCTGCAACCTAAAGATGCAAGGTTTGATGTTTCATTTATTGATTTGCCTTTATCTAATGAGAAACTTCTACCTTCCATTTTGCAGGCACCAACTTTAGAATTGAAACCACTACCGAACCACTTGAAATATTTGTTCTTAGGGGAAAAGGACACACTACCTGTCATCATTGCCAAAGAGCTCACACCTTTGCAAGAAGAGCGACTTATCCGGGTGCTTAGAGAGCATAAAACAGCAATTGGTTGGACAATTGCCGATATCAAGGGAATAAGCCCATCCATGTGCATGCACCGGATTTTGTTAGAGGAAGGGTCTAAACCAACAAGAGAAGCACAAAGAAGATTGAACCCTCCTATGATGGAGGTTGTGAAAAAGGAGATACTGAAGCTCCTAGATGTTGGAGTGATCTATCCTATCTCGGATAGCAAATGGGTGAGCCCAGTCCAAGTGGTTCCAAAGAAATCAGGTGTAACGGTGGTAACAAATAATGAGAATGAACTTGTTCCTACTAGGATTCAAACAGGATGGCGAGTTTGTATTGATTATCGTAAACTTAATTCCACAACTCGCAAAGACCACTTTCCTTTACCTTTTATTGATCAAATGCTTGAAAGGTTAGCTGGCCATTCTCATTATTGTTTTCTTGATGGTTTTTCAGGTTATAATCAGATAGCCATTGCTCCGGAGGACCAAGAGAAAACAACATTCACATGTCCATTTGGTACTTTTGCATACCGGCGTATGCCATTTGGTCTTTGTAATGCACCAGCTACATTCCAAAGGTGTATGGTTAGCATATTTTCAGATTATGTAGAGAATATCATAGAAGTGTTTATGGATGATTTTAGTGTCTATGGTGATTCTTTTGATAGATGTCTAGAGAACCTTACACTTGTACTTGAAAGATGCATGGAAACTAACCTTGTTTTGAATTGGGAAAAATGTCACTTTATGGTAGAACAAGGAATAGTTTTGGGCCATGTTATTTCTTCTAGAGGGATAGAGGTTGATAAGTCTAAAATAGATATTATGCATTCTTTACCACCTCCCACAAATGTGAGAGAGGTTCGTTCTTTTCTTGGACATGCAGGTTTCTATAGGAGATTTATCAAAGACTTCTCAAAGATCACATTACCTCTTTGCAAGCTACTACAAAAAGATGTGGTTTTCCACTTTGATGATAAATGCAAAGAGGCGTTTGAAACATTGAAGGGACTCTTGACATCAGCTCCTATCATCCAACCACCAGATTGGAATGTACCTTTTGAAATCATGTGTGATGCTAGTGACTATGCCATTGGAGCTGTTTTGGGCCAACGGGTTGGGAAAGCCTCACATGCCATTTATTATGCCTCAAGAACTCTTAATGATGCTCAATTGAACTATTCCACTACTGAAAAAGAACTTTTGGCTGTTGTATTTGCTTTAGAAAAATTTCGATCTTATTTAATTGGTACTAAAGTAATTGTATTTTCTGACCATGCAGCCCTTAAGTACTTACTCACTAAAAAGGAGGCCAAACCAAGGTTGATTAGATGGATACTTCTCTTACAAGAGTTTGATTTGGAGATTAAAGATAAGAGAGGTAGTGACAACCTGGTTGCGGACCATCTTAGCCGTTTAGTTCATGAAGATGAGGCACTACCCTTGAATGAGAACTTTCCGGATGAGCAACTTCTTTTTATAAGAACAACAACTCCTTGGTATGCTGATATTGTTAATTACTTAGTTAGCAAGAAGTTGCCACAAGAGTTGTCACAAGCTCAAAGAAATAAGATCAAGAGTGATGCCAAATACTACATATGGGATGATCCTTACCTTTGGAAGCATTGCTCCGATCAGATTATAAGAAGGTGTGTACTCGAAACTGAATTTCAATCTATTCTCACCTTTTGTCACTCTTATGCATGTGGAGGACACTTTGGATCCAAAAGAACAGCCATGAAAGTTCTTGATTCTGGATTTTATTGGCCTACCATATTCAAAGATGCATACCTCTTTTGCAAGTCATGTGATCGTTGCCAAAGAACTGGTAACTTAGGTGCTAGAAATCAAATGCCTCAAACTCCAATACTTATTGTTGAAATTTTTGATGTATGGGGCATGGATTTCATGGGACCTTTTCCTCCTTCTTTTGGTAATCTTTATATTTTACTTGCCGTTGATTATGTTTCAAAGTGGGTGGAAGCAAAATCCACTAGGACTAATGACTCTAAAGTTGTTTCAGATTTTGTCAAGACTAACATCTTGGCTAGGTTTGGAACGCCAAAGGCCATAATCAGCGATAGAGGTACTCACTTTTGCAATAGGACTATGGAAGCACTTTTGAGGAAGTATAACATCACACACAAGGTCTCCACCTCATATCATCCTCAAACTAGTGGGCAAGCTGAAGTGTCAAACCGAGAAGTTAAGTCCATCCTTGAAAAGACAGTTAATCCAAATAGGAAGGATTGGAGTTCACGACTTGATGATGCACTTTGGGCTTATAGGACAGCATATAAGACACCCATTGGTATGTCTCCTTATCGACTTGTTTATGGTAAGCCTTGTCATCTTCCGGTTGAATTGGAACATAAATCATATTGGGCTATCAAACAATGCAACATGGAGATGGATGAGATAGGAAAGAAAAGAAAACTTGACCTACAAGAATTAGAGGAGATAAGGAATGATGCCTATCAGAATTCTAGGATTTACAAGGAAAAGACTAAGGCATTCCATGACAAGATGATATCAAGAAAAGAATTTGTTGTTGGACAAAAAGTTCTTCTCTTCCATTCACGCCTTAAGTTATATCCAGGTAAGTTACGTTCTCGTTGGGTTGGACCTTTTGTTATTACTAATGTATTTACTCATGGTGCAGTTGAAATCCAAAGCCCAAAAACAGATAAGGCATTCAAAGTGAATGGTCATAGATTGAAGCCTTACTATGAGAACTTTCCAATACAAGATGTGGAGGAGTTTCCACTTTTTGAGCCAAAGTATGTTGAATAATAATGGCATGGGTCTAAGTTAGGCTGAGGACAATAAACCAAGCGCTTCTTGGGAGGCAACCCAAAAGGATGGAGAGCATCTATTATATCAGATTTACATATTCCTTACTCTCCATCATTCTATCTTTTATTGTTTTTCTTTTCTTTTGTTTAATAGTTCTTTTCTCTTACAAGATGTAAATATAATTTTTAATTTATTTTTTTTTACCCCGGTTAAATGGCGGATAACGGTACTCCGTGATTATTTAAATCGGTTCCATCAGCTACCCACAAAACTGATATTGTATATAAATTTCTCTTCCAATTTCTCTTTCAATTTTTTTTTTCATTCTTTTTTTTCAGGATGGATGATATTCTCACAAGATTGCAGAAACGATTTCCTCCTTTTCCTCGAAATATTTTACTGAAGCTTTACCAAGTTCGACTTGAGAGATTAAGAATGCTTATGCACAAAGGGATTCCTGACGACATACGTTGGCTAATTGAAGCCAAGGTACGTGAAGATGAATATCTTCCTGTTTTGCATTTACCAGGTACAGGTAGAAGCACTTTTGCAAAGAAGCGACGAGCAAAGCGCATGAGTTCAAATTGCCACAAATGTGCACGATGGACGTGTAACGGTAAATGTCGTTCTATTGGGATTCCGTCCTCTAATCGAGATGATAAAATTGAATTCATTAAGGATGGACTGAGTAAGGAGAATTTGGGTAATATCCAACTTTCTCTTGAGACGCATCCTAGTGGAGACGTACAAAGAGAAATTCTTGATTTATGGCCGCAATTCCAAAGGGAATGGCAACATCTTGGGAATCTGATGTTAAAAGACCCTGTTTGCCAGCTTGTAAGAAAACTGGATGGGAAGCATATCCTCGACTCATAGAAGGCGTTTAAGCCGTTTCTGGACGTAAAACCAGAGGAAGATGTGAGCCACAATCACAACTACAATAAATGACTTCTCAGCTTTTGGTTTGATTTGCAATAACTTTATTTTGTTTTAATTTACGTGTTGTTCGATTTGTGTAATTATTCTCGTTTTTTTTTATTTGTCTTTTACGGTTGATTTTTTCTTCTCTTTTTGATTTTCTTCCTGAAATCACGCAAAAATCTTTTGTTAGGTTAACATTTTCTTCTGACAGGTCAGATACACTTTCGGCGACATTATTACTCTTGTCTGATTCACTACTCAGTCCTCTATATATTACACCATGTACTCATTCTCTTTCAGGCACTCGAAAAAAAAAAATGGAAAGTACTTCATCCCAGCGCATTAAAAAAATTTGTGTCTTTGGAGGTGCTTATCCAGGGAAAAATAACATATTCGCTGATGAAGCCATAAGAGTTGGAGTAATACTTGCCCAACAAAAGATCCACTTGATTTATGGAGGCGGTAGTACGGGTTTAATGGGAGCAGTCGCTACAGCAGCACACACCGGAGGAAGTCCAGTTCTAGGAATCGTGCCAAAACTATTCACAAGTTTTTGTGGACCTACCGTGGGTAAGGAAATACAAGTCTGGAGTGTCCCTGAACGGATAACAATCATGTACCATTCTGCCGATGCATTCATTGCTTTACCAGGAGGTCTGGGTACATTGGAAGAAATAGCTTGCGTGGCTTCTTGGTCATCTTTGGTCACAAATAAGAAACCCATTGGTTTGCTTAATATTAATGGTTATTTTAGTAATTTGCTTTTATATTTAGATAATGCTGTGGATAATGGATTCATGTTTTCAGAGGCAAGGAGAACCATAATTTCTGCTACAACCATTGAAGATTTACTTAAAAAGCTCCAAGCTTATGAGTGTTTATCTGCTACGGTTGTTTCGCAAACGCTCGGAAAAAGAAAAAGAGATATGGACGAGCAAGGAGTGGATTGCACTTTGTCTTTGTGACATTATCTAACATTTTGCTTGTTGTGTCTCAGTTATAATAAGTGGTTAGCAACCTCTGCAGGTAATATCTCCTAAATTCTACCTTTAAAATTTGACATTGGGGACAATGTCATATTTTAGTAGGGGGTAAGGGACATATTTTGCTAATTTAAAAAAAAAAAAAAAAAAAAATTTAAGAAGTATTCATTCTGAACAAGGTCTGAGTAAGGGAGACTTGAGACATACCTTGTCAGTTTGATTTCTTCTTTTCAAAAAAAAAAAAAAAAAAAAGTTTGTTGTGTTTTAAGCAATTTAGAAGTATTCATTCTGAACAAGGTCTGAGTAAGGGAGACTTGAGACACACCTTGTCAGTTTGATTTTAATCTTTTTATGTTTACTTGTTAATTTTTGTTTAGTATTTTAAGATTATTTAGGTTGCATGAGTTTGTTTTGTTTTGAGTCTTAGCTGTTCCTATTCTTATGTTATTACTTCTTTTCTCTTACACATGATTCTTTCATTTGGGTTAATAGACTTACATTGAGGACAATGTAAGAATTAAGTGTGGGGGGAATGATTTAGGATTTCTTTTATTTTTGTCTACTATTTTTTTTTTTTATGAGTCTTTATTATAATTTTTAGTGTGTTTTAGTTCCTTTTTAATACAATGATGAGATATGAATTGCATAAGTCTAAAACAGAGTTATTAGTGAGAAGATTTTCATGAGAATTGAGCTTGATATCATTTTTTTTTTATGAGCCAATGTTAATATGATATGTTGATTGAGAAAGAAGCATGTTTAGACTTAATCTGACTTGTATAATCATCCTTGTGAGTTTTTGAGCCTATAATGATTGATGCATTATACAAATCAATCTAATTTCTTTCTTGAGTGCTCTTATGATTACAGGATTCTCTAGAACTTGCTTTAAACCGTTTGAGACTATATTGATACATGTGACAACATGAATATGATAGAGGCATTAGGATTTTTAGCCAGAGCCAAACAGCCATCCCTTATTGATGTTCCAAGAGAACACACCCTTAGTGAACCAATTTGAGCCTACATTGAATAAGCTATCTCTTTGGTAACCATAACTTGTCCCTAACCTAAATATACTTATATCTTTACCTTTGTTCCAAAGATGAATTAGCATGTTTTGAGACAAGTTGCAAAGACAAGGGATATTTTTAGTTAAAAATTTGGGTTAGAAACAAGAAATAAGTGTGGGGGGGAAAGAAAAGAAAAGTCAAAAAAAAAAAAAAAAAAAAAAAAAAAAAAAAAAGAAATGGAATACTGGCAAATACATTCAAAAAAAAGAAAATATGAATCATCTCTTGAATTTTGGGAAAAAGAAAAAGATGTTACAAAGTTGTTCAGAATGAAGAAAAGGCCCAACATAAATATCCGGCCTAGGTGACTATGTACTTGTAAAGAGTTTTGAGAAGTTTCTTTGTATGATCTTTTTATGTCTCTAAACTTTATGAACTCTTTGGAACCTTTGTGATATCTTTATCCTTTTGTTCTTCAACCACATTACAAACCCCTTGGCCCCATTACAACCTTGATTAAAGACCTCTTGATTCATGAAGTTGTATGATCTAAATAGTGGAGAATAGGTGGACAAGCAAGAATATGGTAGAACTGTTTTCATGAGATTGATTGAGTGTAAACACTTCACCACTACTTTAAAGAGTGAAAATCATGAGGGTATCCCATGTGAGAAGTTGAGATTAAATTTGAACATGCAATATTTTGATTGAGATATGTTATGCTAATATTGGCTTAACTCAAACAATTTACATTCAAGCATGATTTTTTGTGAAATTCTTTAAGCTATTGATTAGTTTATAAGACTTGTTCAAATATTGTATCTAATTTGTATTGAAAGGATTAGGAGTAAATATTTTTAGTATATGCAGTTTATTTATATTTTAGTTTTTCAATGTTTGTGGGTATCGTTCTAGTAAACCCTCACGAGACTAAACTCGTCCACTAGGGACACCTAGGGGTTTAAAGGCTTGTGTCACATGCTAAGTGCCACCGTGATTTCCTACGAAAATGGATTAGATTAGATTTTCTTATTTTATTTTTATTGAGTCGTTGCTAGGGACTAGCAACAATCTAAGTGTGGGGGTGTGATAACTCGTATAATTATATAGTTTTTAGTTATGTTTTATTAATGTTTTGTGTCAAATACGAGTTATTATTGTTTAGTCTAATTGTGTTTATGATCTTTTATATTTTTATGTATTTTGGTGTTTTTCACAAGTTTCTTTGAGTGATTTCAGATTACTAGAATTAAGGGCAAATCCAGTTCAGTTTCAGTTCCGACACCTTTTGCCATATCAGCTATATCTCGAGTTTCACTGAATCAATAAGGCTGAAATTTGTAGCCATGCAAAGCTAAGAGGCATATCTATCTTTTTCATGTTTTACACTTCTTAAAACGGAGTCGTTTTTCCTAGCGAAATCGACCATCAAGTTGGCTGATGTGCAATGACGTCTGTGCTGACATGTTTTCGTATTATGCCCGTATCTTCTTATCCACATCAGCAAATGAGCTGATTCCAACGGCTATGGTTCCGTAACTGATAGGGGAACCTTTGTCTAGAAGACCATGTGATCAGATCAGGCCTCCAATATTGAATAAATCGACCATCAAGGTGGCTGATGTGTAATGACATCTGTGCTGACATGTTTTCGTATTTTGCCCATATCTGCTTAACCACATCAGCAAATGAGCTGATTCCAACGGCTATGGTTCCGTAACTGATAGGGGAACCTTTTTCTAGAAGACCATGTGATCCGATCAGGCCTCCAATATTGACGAAATCGACCATCAAGTTGGCTGATCAAAATCGTCATATACCTACCTTTGAAATTTGTAAAGCTTGTCTCTTGTCATTTAGCCCTCCAAAATGTGTATAAATAGAGGGCCTTGGATGATTGTAAGGGATCATATTGGAGATTGGTAGGATATTAGCCATTTTAACAAAATTCTCTAAGTTTTCTTCTTCTTTCTTTTCTATAGTTTTCTTTTTCTTTAGAAAGAGCAAGAGGTTGGATAATTAATATTCTTCTTCTTCTTCTTTCTTTCTTTTATTTCCTTCTTAGATTCTCTTTAATTTTATGTTTATGTTTATGATGCCTATGCTAGGCTAAACTTCTATTTGGTTAAGGGTGATTTCAAAGCCCTAGACACGTTTTGTGATTGATTTTCAGATTCTATCTATCATTAATTTTCTATCAAAGTTGCTTATGTTCTTCTACAAGAATTGTTCATGATGTTGTCTTGATTTATTTAGGTGTACAACTAGATAGATCTTGATAATTATCTATTGCTAGTTTAGGAGTCTTGATCCGTGTAATTGTCTTGATTTCCTATTCATAAGTGGCAATTTGTGATTAATGATTATGGTCAAGTTTTCAATAATTGCAAAGTGGAACATAACCTAAGTTGAACAATCCGAGCTTATGTGTTTGTTGCTTAGATCAACCTGTCTTTCTCATCATAAAGCTGCCATTAAATTGAATTTAGAGAGCTTATTCTAGGTTGTTTAATGGTTAGAGATTAAATAGAGAGCTTGTTCTATTTAACGACAAATTAAGGAAAGATTGGGATAACAGAGCTTGTTGTTATCTACGGTTGTTAACTTTGATAGTTGGTTGATATTGATAGATCTGAAATTGATTCTTAATGATGTCTAGTGGTGGAGAATGAAACCTTAACCATATTTTTCATATTTGATTCTTCTTACTTACTTGTTTTCTTACTTTTCTAGTTTGCTTATTTTTTATATTTATTTTTATTGGCTGGTTATACCGCCTAATTTGTATATTAACTTTGTTTTATTTTTATTGGCTGGTTATACCGCCTAATTTAGTATATATATTTTTATTGGCTGGTTATACCGCCTAATTTAGTATATATATTTTTATTGGCTGGTTATACCGCCTTGCATCTTATTCTTATTATTTACTTTAGTTTAAATCTGGCTTCAAAAACCCCTTTTCTTTTATTGTTTTCTTTGAACGTAAGTTATAAACTAATAACTCATAGATTAAAACCCAATCCCTGAGGACTCGACCCTTGCTAATCATTATACTTACAATTGATCTTTTTAGTGCAAGGTTAAATAAGATACACTCTTTTGGGTGCATCACTCTCTAAATTCAATTTAATGGCAGCTTTATGATGAGAAAGATAGGTTGATCTAAGCAACAAACACATAAGCTCGGATTGTTCAACTTAGGTTATGTTCCACTTTGCAATTATTGAAAACTTGACCATAATCATTAATCACAAATTGCCACTTATGAATAGGAAATCAAGACAATTACACGGATCAAGACTCCTAAACTAGCAATAGATAATTATCAAGATCTATCTAGTTGTACACCTAAATAAATCAAGACAACATCATGAACAATTCTTGTAGAAGAACATAAGCAACTTTGATAGAAAATTAATGATAGATAGAATCTAAAAATCAATCACAAAACATGTCTAGGGCTTTGAAATCACCCTTAACCAAATAGAAGTTTAGCCTAGCATAGGCATTGTAAACATAAACATAAAATTAAAGAGAATCTAAGAAGGAAATAAAAGAAAGAAAGAAGAAGAAGAAAATAAAGAAAAAGAAAACTAGAGAAAAGAAAGAAGAAGAAAACTTAGAGAATTTTATTATAATGGCTAATTTCCTACCAATGTATAATATGATCCCTTACAATCATCCAAGGCCCTCTATTTATACACATTTTGGAGGGCTAAATGACAAGAGACAAGCTTTACAAATTTCAAAGGTAGGTATAATAGGTGGGTGCATTTTCTAACAATTTTCGTCATACATGACGATTTTGATCAGCCAACTTGATGGTCGATTTTGTCAATTTTGCAGGCCTTATCTGATCACATGGTCTTCTAGAAAAATGTTACCCTATCAGTTACTGATCCATAGCCGTTGAAATCAGCTCATTTGCTGATGTGGATAAGAAGATATGGGCAAAATACGAAAACAGGTCAGCACAGACGTCATTGCACATCAGCCAACTTCATGGTCGATTTCGCTAGGGAAACGACTCCGTTTCAAGAAGTGTAAAACATGAAAAAGATAGATATGCCTCTTAGCTTTGCACGGCTACAAATTTCAGCCTTATTGCTTCAGTGAAACTCGAGATATAGCTGATATGGCAAAAGGTGTCGGAACTGGAACTGAACTGGATTTGCCCTTAATTCTAGTAATCTGAAATCACTCAAAGAAACTTGTGAAAAAGACCAAAATACATAAAAATATAAAAGATCATAAACACAATTAGACTAAACAATAATAACTCGTATTTGACACAAAACAATAATAAAACATAACTAAAAACTATATAATTATACGAGTTATCACACCCCCACACTTAGATTGTTGCTAGTCCCTAGCAACGACTCAATAAAAATAAAATAAGAAAATCTAATCTAATCCATTTTCGTAGGAAATCACGGTGGCACTTAGCATGTGACACAAGCCTTTAAACCCCTAGGTGTCCCTAGTGGACGAGTTTAGTCTCGTGAGGGTTTACTAGAACGATACCCACAAACATTGAAAAACTAAAATATAAATAAACTACATATACTAAAAATATTTACTCCTAATCCTTTCAATACAAATTAGAGACAATCTTTGAACAAGTCTTATAAACTAATCAATAGCTTAAAGAATTTCACAAAAAATCATACTTGAATGTAAATTGTTTGAGTTAAGCCAATATTAACATAACATATTTCAATCAAAATAGTGCATATTCAAACTTAATCTCAACTACTCACATGGGATACCCTCATGATTTTCACTCTTTAAAGTAGTGGTGAAGTGTTTACACTCAATCAATCTCATGAAAACAGTTCTACCATATTCTTGCTTGTCCACCTATTCTCCACTATTTAGATCATACAACTTCTTGAATCAAGAGGTCTTTAATCAAGGTTGTAATGGGGCCAAGGGGTTTGTAATGTGGTTGAAGAACAAAAGGATAAAGATATCACAAAGGTTCCAAAGAGTTCATAAAGTTTCGAGACATAAAAAGATCATACAAATAAAACTTCTCAAAACTCTTATAAAGCACATAATAACATAGGCTAAATATTCATGTTGAGCCTTTGCATCATTCTAACCAACTTTGTAACATCTTTTTCTTTACTTTAACTAGAAGTTCAAGAGAAGATTTTTTTTTTTTTTTTATATGAGAATGTATTTGAAAATGATCCCTTTCTTTTTCTCTTGACTTTTTTCTTTCTTTTCCCCCCACACTTATTTCTTGTTTCTAACCCAAATTTTCAATAAATCTTCTTTGTCTTTGCAACTTGTCTCAAAACATGCTAATTCATCTTTTGGAACAAAGGTAAAGATATAAGTATATTTAGGTTAGGGACAAGTTATGGTTACCAAAGATATAGCTTATTCAATGTAGGCTCAAATTGGTTCACTAAGGGTGTGTTCTCTTGGAACATTAATAATGGATGGCTGTTTGGCTCTGGTTATAATCCTAATGCCTCTATCATATTCATGTTGTCACATGTATCAATATAGTCATAAACGGTTTAAAGCAAGTTCTAGAGAATCATGTAATCATAAGAGCACTCAAGAAAGAAATTAGATTGATTTGTATAATGCATCAATCATTATAGGCTCAAAAACTCACAAGGATGATTATACAAGTCAGATTAAGTCTAAACATGCTTCTTTCTCAATCAACATATCATATTAACATTGGCTCATAAAAGATTGACATCAAGCTCAATTCTCATGAAAATCTTCTCACTAATAAATCTGTTTTAGACTTATGCAATTCATATCTCATCATAGTATTGAAAGTAACTAAAACACACTAAAAACACACTAAGTCTAAACATGCTTTTTTTTTTTTTAGAAGATTAAATCAAACTGACAAGGTATGTCTCAAGTCTCCCTTACTCAGACCTTGTTCAGAATGAATACTTCTAAATGTCTTAAAACACAACAAATTTTTTTTTTTTTTTTATATTAGAAAAATATGTCCCTTACCCCCTACTAAAATATGACATTGTCCCCAATGTCAAATTTTAAAGGTAGAATTTAGGAGATATTACCTGCAGAGGTTGCTAACCACTTATTATAACTGAGACACAACAAGCAAAATGTTAGATAATGTCACAAAGACAAAGTGCAATCCACTCCTTGCTCGTCCATATCTCTTTTTCTTTTTCCGAGCGTTTGCGAAACAACCGTAGCAGATAAACACTCATAAGCTTGGAGCTTTTTGAGTAAATCTTCAATGGTTGTAGCAGAAATTATGGTTCTCCTTGCCTCTGAAAACATGAATCCATTATCCACAGCATTATCTAAATATGAAAGCAAATTACTAAAATAACCATTAATATTAAGCAAACCAATGGGTTTCTTATTTGTGACCAAAGATGACCAAGAAGCCACGCAAGCTATTTCTTCCAATGTACCCAGACCTCCTGGTAGAGCAATGAATGCATCGGCAGAATGGTACATGATTGTCATCCGTTCAGGGATACTCCAGACTTGTATTTCCTTACCCACGGTAGGTCCACAAAAACTTGTGAATAGTTTTGGCACGATTCCTAGAACTGGACTTCCTCCGGTGTGTGCTGCTGTAGCGACTGCTCCCATTAAACCCGTACTACCGCCTCCATAAATCAAGTGGATCTTTTGTTGGGCAAGTATTACTCCAACTCTTATGGCTTCATCAGCGAATATGTTATTTTTCCCTGGATAAGCACCTCCAAAGACACAAATTTTTTTAATGCGCTGGGATGAAGTACTTTCCATTTTTTTTTTCTTCGAGTGCCTGAAAGAGAATGAGTACATGGTGTAATATATAGAGGACTGAGTAGTGAATCAGACAAGAGTAATAATGTCGCCGAAAGTGTATCTGACCTGTCAGAAGAAAATGTTAACCTAACAAAAGATTTTTGCGTGATTTCAGGAAGAAAATCAAAAAGAGAAGAAAAAATCAACCGTAAAAGAATAGTAAAAAAAAACGAGAATAATTACACAAATCGAACAACACGTAAATTAAACAGAAATGAAGTTATTGCAAATCAAACCAAAAGCTGAGAAGTCATTTATTGTAGTTGTGATTGTGGCTCACATCTTCCTCTGGTTTTACGTCCAGAAACGGCTTAAACGCCTTCTATGAGTCGAGGATATGCTTCCCATCCAGTTTTCTTACAAGCTGGCAAACAGGGTCTTTTAACATCAGATTCCCAAGATGTTGCCATTCCCTTTGGACTTGCGGCCATAAATCAAGAATTTCTCTTTGTACGTCTCCACTAGGATGCGTCTCAAGAGAAAGTTGGATATTACCCAAATTCTCCTTACTCAGTCCATCCTTAATGAATTCAATTTTATCATCTCGATTAGAGGACGGAATCCCAATAGAACGACATTTACCGTTACACGTCCATCGTGCACATTTGTGGCAATTTGAACTCATGCGCTTTGCTCGTCGCTTCTTTGCAAAAGTGCTTCTACCTGTACCTGGTAAATGCAAAACAGGAAGATATTCATCTTCACGTACCTTGGCTTCAATTATCCAACGTATGTCGTCAGGAATCCCTTTGTGCATAAGCATTCTTAATCTTTCAAGTTGAACTTGGTAAAGCTTCAGTAAAATATTTCGAGGAAAAGGAGGAAATCGTTTCTGCAATCTTGTGAGAATATCATCCATCCTGAAAAAAAAATGAAAAAAATTGAAAGAGAAATTGGAAGAGAAATTATATACAATATCAGTTTTGTGGGTAGCTGATGGAACCGATTTAAATAATCACGGAGTACCGTTATCCGCCATTTAACCGGGGTTAAAAAAAATTATATTTACATCTAGTTATTTTCAAAACAAGGATCAGAAAGAAAAACAACATAAAAAGACTCAAAAACAAAACACTCTAAATAAAATCCTAAATTCTTCCCCCCACACATAATTTTTACATTGTCCTCAATGTAATGCTATTATCCCCCAATGCAAGAATTATATGTAAGAGAAAAGAACTATTAAACAAAAGAAAAGAAAAACAATAAAAGATAGAATGATGGAGAGTAAGGAATATGCAAATCTGATATAATAGATGCTCTCCATCCTTTTGGGTTGCCTCTCCAAGAAGCGCTTGGTTTATTGTCCTCAGCCTGACTTAGACCCATGCCATTATTATTCAACATACTTTGGCTCAAAAAGTGGAAACTCCTCCACATCTTGTATTGGAAAGTTCTCATAGTAAGGCTTCAATCTATGACCATTCACTTTGAATGCCTTATCTGTTTTCGGGCTTTGGATTTCAACTGCACCATGAGTAAATACATTAGTAATAACAAAAGGTCCAACCCAACGAGAACGTAATTTACCTGGATATAACTTAAGGCGTGAATGGAAGAGAAGAACTTTTTGTCCAACAACAAATTCTTTTCTTGATATCATCTTGTCATGGAATGCCTTAGTCTTTTCCTTGTAAATCCTAGAATTCTGATAGGCATCATTCCTTATCTCCTCTAATTCTTGTAGGTCAAGTTTTCTTTTCTTTCCTATCTCATCCATCTCCATGTTGCATTGTTTGATAGCCCAATATGATTTATGTTCCAATTCAACCGGAAGATGACAAGGCTTACCATAAACAAGTCGATAAGGAGACATACCAATGGGTGTCTTATATGCTGTCCTATAAGCCCAAAGTGCATCATCAAGTCGTGAACTCCAATCCTTCCTATTTGGATTAACTGTCTTTTCAAGGATGGACTTAACTTCTCGGTTTGACACTTCAGCTTGCCCACTAGTTTGAGGATGATATGAGGTGGAGACCTTGTGTGTGATGTTATACTTCCTCAAAAGTGCTTCCATAGTCCTATTGAAAAAGTGAGTACCTCTATCGCTGATTATGGCCTTTGGCGTTCCAAACCTAGCCAAGATGTTAGTCTTGACAAAATCTGAAACAACTTTAGAGTCATTAGTCCTAGTGGATTTTGCTTCCACCCACTTTGAAACATAATCAACGGCAAGTAAAATATAAAGATTACCAAAAGAAGGAGGAAAAGGTCCCATGAAATCCATGCCCCATACATCAAAAATTTCAACAATAAGTATTGGAGTTTGAGGCATTTGATTTCTAGCACCTAAGTTACCTGTTCTTTGGCAACGATCACATGACTTGCAAAAGAGGTATGCATCTTTGAATATGGTAGGCCAATAAAATCCAGAATCAAGAACTTTCATGGCTGTTCTTTTGGATCCAAAGTGTCCTCCACATGCATAAGAGTGACAAAAGGTGAGAATAGATTGAAATTCAGTTTCGAGTACACACCTTCTTATGATCTGATCGGAGCAATGCTTCCAAAGGTAAGGATCATCCCATATGTAGTATTTGGCATCACTCTTGATCTTATTTCTTTGAGCTTGTGTCAACTCTTGTGGCAACTTCTTGGTAACTAAGTAATTAACAATATCAGCATACCAAGGAGTTGTTGTACTTATAAAAAGAAGTTGCTCATCCGGAAAGTTCTCATTCAAGGGTAGTGCATCATCTTCATGAACTAAACGGCTAAGATGGTCCGCAACCAGGTTGTCACTATCTCTCTTATCTTTTATCTCCAAATCAAACTCTTGTAAGAGAAGTATCCATCTAATCAACCTTGGTTTGGCCTCCTTTTTAGTGAGTAAGTACTTAAGGGCTGCATGGTCAGAATATACAATTACTTTAGTACCAATTAAATAAGATCGAAATTTTTCTAAAGCAAATACAACAGCCAAAAGTTCTTTTTCAGTAGTGGAATAGTTCAATTGAGCATCATTAAGAGTTCGTGAGGCATAATAAATGGCATGTGAGGCTTTGCCAACCCGTTGGCCCAAAACAGCTCCAATAGCATAGTCACTAGCGTCACACATGATTTCAAAAGGTACATTCCAATCTGGTGGTTGGATGATAGGAGCTGATGTCAAGAGTCCCTTCAATGTTTCAAACGCCTCTTTGCATTTATCATCAAAGTGGAAAACCACATCTTTTTGTAGTAGCTTGCAAAGAGGTAATGTGATCTTTGAGAAGTCTTTGATAAATCTCCTATAGAAACCTGCATGTCCAAGAAAAGAACGAACCTCTCTCACATTTGTGGGAGGTGGTAAAGAATGCATAATATCTATTTTAGACTTATCAACCTCTATCCCTCTAGAAGAAATTACATGGCCCAAAACTATTCCTTGTTCTACCATAAAATGACATTTTTCCCAATTCAAAACAAGGTTAGTTTCCATGCATCTTTCAAGTACAAGTGTAAGGTTCTCTAGACATCTATCAAAAGAATCACCATAGACACTAAAATCATCCATAAACACTTCTATGATGTTTTCTACATAATCTGAAAATATGCTAACCATACACCTTTGGAATGTAGCTGGTGCATTACAAAGACCAAATGGCATACGCCGGTATGCAAAAGTACCAAATGGACATGTGAATGTTGTTTTCTCTTGGTCCTCCGGAGCAATGGCTATCTGATTATAACCTGAAAAACCATCAAGAAAACAATAATGAGAATGGCTAGCTAACCTTTCAAGCATTTGATCAATAAAAGGTAAAGGAAAGTGGTCTTTGCGAGTTGTGGAATTAAGTTTACGATAATCAATACAAACTCGCCATCCTGTTTGAATCCTAGTAGGAACAAGTTCATTCTCATTATTTGTTACCACCGTTACACCTGATTTCTTTGGAACCACTTGGACCGGGCTCACCCATTTGCTATCCGAGATAGGATAGATCACTCCAACATCTAGGAGCTTCAGTATCTCCTTTTTCACAACCTCCATCATAGGAGGGTTCAATCTTCTTTATGCTTCTCTTGTTGGTTTGGACCCTTCCTCTAACAAAATCCGGTGCATGCACATGGATGGGCTTATTCCCTTGATATCGGCAATTGTCCAACCAATTGCTGTTTTATGCTCTCTAAGCACCCGGATAAGTCGCTCTTCTTGCAAAAGTGTGAGCTCTTTGGCAATGATGATCGGTAGTGTGTCCTTTTTACCTAGGAACACATATTTCAAGTGGTTCGGTAGTGGTTTCAACTCTAAAGTTGGTGCCTGCAAAATGGAAGGTAGAAGTTTCTCATTAGATAAAGGCAAATCAATAAATGAAACATCAAACCTTGCATCTTTAGGTGGCAGCGAGTGTAAAGATTCTAGTGCCCCTTCCACATGGTCACTCAAGGCTAGTTTAGCATTCCCTATTCCGAGATGGTTGCTAAGGACTATTTCCACACTATCTTCACCATCTAGCTCATAAGCTTGCTGCACTAGTGAGTCAATTATATCAATATTAAAAACAGAATGCACATCACTAGGATATCTCATGGCCTCAAAAATGTTAAAGCGAATTATTTCACCATCAAATTCCATAGTTAAAGTGCCATTATGTACATCTATTTTAGTTCTTGTTGTTTTCAAGAATGGTCTCCCTAATAGAATAGGTGTGGGATTAGAAGACATCTCATCTTCCATCTCAATAACATAAAAGTCAGCGGGAAAAACCAATTCATTAACCTGTACAAGAACGTCTTCTACAACTCCTCTTGGATAAGTGTTAGAACGGTCAGCAAGTTGTATTATAACACCGGTTTCCTCTAATGGTCCTAGATTCAATGAAGCATAAATTGAATATGGCATGACATTAATAGATGCCCCTAGATCTAGCATAGCACGCTCAAACCTGGTGTTGCCTATCTTACAAGGAATGGTAAACATACCTGGATCCTTGCATTTAGGTGGGAGTTTCTTTTGAAGAACAGCTGACACATTCTCCCCCACACTTACCTTTTCATTCCATTTCAACTTCCGTTTAGATGTGCACAACTCTTTTAGGAACTTGGCATATCTTGGCACTTGCTTGATAGCATCTAGTAAAGGAATGTTCACCTCTATTTTCCGGAAAGTTTCCAAAATTTCCTTCTCTTGCTCCTCCTTCTTGGACTTTGCTAACCTGCCAGGAAAAGGTGGAGGAGTTATATAAGAAGGAAAGGATGGTTTAGGAATTACCTTTTTTAGTGGCTCGTTGGGATGTGAAGAGGATGCCATGGTATTGTTCTCCCCTTGAGCACTATCATTTTGTGGTGTCTCTAGCTGTTTCCCACTTCTTAAATTTATAGCATTGGCATTCTCTCTTGGATTCACTATGGTTTGGGAAGGTAATTTCCCAGAATCCCTTGCTTGCATTTGACTCATGGTTGTTGCCAATTGCCCTATTTGAGTCTCCAAATTTCGAATACTTGTCTTTGTTTCCTGTTGAAATTGAATTGTATTAGTAGAAAGAGCTTTAACAAGATCTTCAAGAGAAGTACCTGAATTTTGGGTGGGTGGTAGTTGTTGTCGGGTTTGGTATGGTTGTTGCACTCTTTGCTGAAAACCTGGTGGCCTGTGGTCAAATGGTGGAGGAATAGTTTGTGATTGGTTCCCTCCATAATTGAAGTTTGGATGATCCCTCCATCCTGGATTGTAAGTGTTTGAGTAGGGATCATATTTCCTTGATTGGTTCTGAAATCCACCCATGGCATTCACATGTTCATTGGTATCCTCTTGAAGTGTTGGACACATATCAGTTTGGTGCCCTATGTTTGAACATATGCCACAAGCCTTTATTTGTTGTATTTTACCTACAGCCAATTGTTGAACAAGAGAAGTCAGTTTATCAAATTTTTGTTCAAGGGATGATATACTTACCTCATTAACTCTCTTGGGTTGTGGTGGTGGATCTTGTCTCATTGAGAACTGTTGAGAATTGGCTGCCATGTTGGAGATTAATGTTCTAGCAGCCCTGGGAGTCTTATCAACTAGAGCTCCCCCACTAGCGGCATCTATCATACTTCTCTCCATGGGCATGAGACCTTCATAGAAGTATTGGATGAGAAGTTGTTCACTTATTTGATGGTGTGGACATGATGCACAAAGTTTCTTGAACCTCTCCCAATATTCATATAAGGACTCTCCGTTGTATTGCCGAATCCCACATATCTCTTTCCTAATGTTGGCAGCCTTAGATGCTGGGAAATACCTTTCCAAGAATGCTTTCTTCAAATCATTCCATGTAGTGATGGTCCCGGATGGTAGATAGTAGAGCCATTCCTTTGCTGAATCAGCTAGAGAGAATGGGAAGGCTCTCAACTTAACTTGCTCTTCCGTGACCCCTGTTGGTCTCATGCTTGAGCAAACTACATGGAATTCCTTGAGGTGCTTATTTGGATCCTCTCCTGCAAAACCATGAAAAGTTGGGAGAAGATGAATCAAACCAGATTTTAATTCAAAAGCTACCTCAAGATTAGCATATTCAATGCATAATGGTTGTTGACCCAAGTCCGGAGCGGCTAGCTCCTTGAGAGTTCGGTTGTCAGCTGCTGCCATCTCTCCTTGCTTCTCTTGGATGTTTTGGATCAACTCCTCGATTGGTTGTTGGTGAGAAGTTATAAATTCCCGAATTTTCCTAAGTCGTAAGTCTTCTTCGGGAGCTTGGAACATTCACTAATAAAAAAATAAGAAAGTAAATAATTAGAACAGAAAATAAGAATAAACGAATAAACTAATAAACTAAAGAAAGCAATCCCCGGCAACGGCGCCAAAGATTTGATGCACCCAAAAGAGTGTATCTTATTTAACCTTGCACAAAAAAACATAAATTGTAAGTATAGTAGTTAGCAAGGGTCGAGTCCTCAGGGATTGGGTTTTAGTTTATAAGTTAATAGTTTAAAACTTAAATTCAAGAACAATAAAAGAAAAGGGGTTTTTGAAGCCAGATTTAAACTAAAGTAAATAATAAGAATAAGATGCAAGGCGGTATAACCAGCCAATAAAAATATATATACTAAATTAGGCGGTATAACCAGCCAATATATATACTAAATTAGGCGGTATAACCAGCCAATAAAAATAAAACAAAGATAATATACAAATTAGGCGGTATAACCAGCCAATAAAAATAAATATACTTTTAAAAATAAGCAAACTAGAAAAGTAAGAAAACAAGTAAGTAAGAAGAATCAAATATGAAAAATATGGTTAAGGTTTCATTCTCCACCACTAGACATCATTAAGAATCAATTTCAGATCTATCAATATCAACCAACTATCAAAGTTAACAACCGTAGATAACAACAAGCTCTGTTATCCCAATCTTTCCTTAGTTTGTCGTTAAATAGAACAAGCTCTCTATTTAATCTCTAACCATTAAACAACCTAGAATAAGCTCTCTAAATTCAATTTAATGGCAGCTTTATGATGAGAAAGATAGGTTGATCTAAGCAACAAACACATAAGCTCGGATTGTTCAACTTAGGTTATGTTCCACTTTGCAATTATTGAAAACTTGACCATAATCATTAATCACAAATTGCCACTTATGAATAGGAAATCAAGACAATTACACGGATCAAGACTCCTAAACTAGCAATAGATAATTATCAAGATCTATCTAGTTGTACACCTAAATAAATCAAGACAACATCATGAACAATTCTTGTAGAAGAACATAAGCAACTTTGATAGAAAATTAATGATAGATAGAATCTAAAAATCAATCACAAAACATGTCTAGGGCTTTGAAATCACCCTTAACCAAATAGAAGTTTAGCCTAGCATAGGCATTGTAAACATAAACATAAAATTAAAGAGAATCTAAGAAGGAAATAAAAGAAAGAAAGAAGAAGAAGAAAATAAAGAAAAAGAAAACTAGAGAAAAGAAAGAAGAAGAAAACTTAGAGAATTTTATTATAATGGCTAATTTCCTACCAATGTATAATATGATCCCTTACAATCATCCAAGGCCCTCTATTTATACACATTTTGGAGGGCTAAATGACAAGAGACAAGCTTTACAAATTTCAAAGGTAGGTATAATAGGTGGGTGCATTTTCTAACAGTTTTCGTCATACATGACGATTTTGATCAGCCAACTTGATGGTCGATTTTTTCAATTTTGCAGGCCTTATCTGATCACATGGTCTTCTAGAAAAATGTTACCCTATCAGTTACTGATCCATAGCCGTTAAAATCAGCTCATTTTCTGATGTGGATAAGAAGATATGGGCAAAATACGAAAACAGGTCAGCACAGACGTCATTGCACATCAGCCAACTTCATGGTCGATTTCGCTAGGGAAAACGACTCCGTTTCAAGAAGTGTAAAACATGAAAAAGATAGATATGCCTCTTAGCTTTGCACGGCTACAAATTTCAGCCTTATTGCTTCAGTGAAACTCGAGATATAGCTGATATGGCAAAAGGTGTCGGAACTGGAACTGAACTGGATTTGCCCTTAATTCTAGTAATCTGAAATCACTCAAAGAAACTTGTGAAAAAGACCAAAATACATAAAAATATAAAAGATCATAAACACAATTAGACTAAACAATAATAACTCGTATTTGACACAAAACAATAATAAAACATAACTAAAAACTATATAATTATACGAGTTATCACTGATTGCAAGAGATTTCAACATAGTAGTCTCACCCTCTGAGAGCTCCAATTCCATTGCTTCCCAAGCCTTAAACTCTGCTTTTAAAGACTTTAGGGAATGTTTTGAACAGGTGTCTATCTTTGATCATCCTTTTTCTGTCCCTCTTCACACTTGGACGAATAAGCAAGTTGAGGGATTCATTGCTAAGAAGCTTGACAGGGTGCTTGTTAATGAAGTTTGGCTCACTGCCTTCACCAACTCTTTTGTAGAATTCCTTGCTCCTGAATCTTCAGATCATTGTCCTGCTCTAGTGAAGTTAAACCTAGCCAGCCACTCTCCACCAAAACCATTCAAGTTCTTCAATTACTGGACTAGGCACTCTCGATTCTTGGAAATGGTTGAGACCTCATGGAAGGAAGATATCCCGGGAACCCTATGGTTCGGCTGTATATGAAACTCAAACGATTAAAACAAGTTCTCAGGAATTTCAATGCTTCACAATTTGGGAGTATTTCAGACAAATTGGTGGAAAAGAGCAAAGAACTTGATATCATCCAAATGGCTATGCTAGATCAGCCTTCTATTGCTCTAAGTGAAAAGGAAATAGCTGTTTCACAGGAATACAATGATCTGCAGCTTGTTGAGGAGTCCCATTTCAGGCAAAAATCCAGAATTCAAGGATCCAAGAAAGGGATCAGAACACCAGTTTTTCCACAAGATGGCAGCTGCCAAACAATCCAGAAATACAATTAGGGTGTTATATAATGAGGAGGGAAACAGGCTTGAATCCTATTAGCAAATTGCTCAGGGCAATAGTTGGAGCTGGAAAAAACTCCTGAAACTGAGGCAAATGGCTTGTCAATTCATCTGTCACCAAGATGGAAGACTGATTTGGAAGTTCCCTGGTATCTCATACTCGGCTACAAAGGTATGGCAGGAAATCAGGCCTAAGAAACAGAAGGTTGGATGAGATATGGTCTTGTGGTTCACTCACCATATTCCTAAGCATTCCCTTATCTCTTGGATGGCCATATTGAATAGACTTCCCACAAATACGAGACTTTTTCAATGGGGGATGGAGGTTGATGTGAATTGCAAGTTTTGCCATGTAGGGCAAGAATCTCGGGATCATTTATTCTTTGAATGCAGTTTTTTCAAGACTATTTAGCTGCAGGTCCTGCAACTCTGTGAGTTACCATTTGGAAATTGCAATTGGGGAAATGTGCTTACTTGGGCTACAAAGAAATTTAAAGGCAGATCGTTGCTTACTACTATTCTGAAGCTTGCTTGTAATGCAACTATCTATCATGTTTGGAAGGAGAGAAATAGACGTTCACACGGAAGGCCTCAGAAGACTCCCACGCAAGTTCTTGAAGTAATTAAACAAGAGATTAGATTCAAGTTGGTAGGTCTCAAGAATATAAAACTTGATGATGTAAATAATTCCCTTTGTACAGCTTGGGGCTTAAATAGCTCCATATTTTTTCATATTGATGTATAGGCTAGCTGAGTAGCTAGCTGATTCAGTTTTGATGTAGCAGCTCCTTGTTGCTTTTTGGATAAATAAAATGTTTACTTATCCGAAAAAAATAATTAGTGATGTTTTAAAGTTGGGTAGAAAAAGAATATTTTCCCATTATGTAAGTTAATATAATATTTAACGTAAAATTTGTATGAAACCCCACTTCTTTTATGTTTTATAGATTTAAACCCCAATTAAAAAATAGTAATTCAAAAAATAAGAAGGCATATTATTTTGCACCTTGAATATCTCTTGGAGTAGATTGGAATATTATTTTGCATCTTTTGAATCTCCTTTACTAAAAGTTGCAAAGCACAATTTGCGTACACTTGTAAAAGTTGCACTTTAGTGATTGAACTAAAGTCTGAGAGCCACTGATAAAAAAAAGAAAGAAAGAAAAAAGCCCAAAAATTTGTCTACCAAACTTTTGTTCATTTTGGAATAATAAGATTCAAACTAAATTATGTAAATTTAGAATCATATATTTATCATTAAAAAAATCTATAAATGTGTCCATCAATTTTCTTCTTTTTTATACTCCCTTCATCTCGAATTATTAGTCTCTTTTGACTTTCAAGGAGTTTGAAACAATGTCTTCACTTTGGTGTATTAATATTAAAATTTTAATTTTTTATAAAATTGATGTTACATAGTTTTCATTGCAAAAAGTAAAAAAAGAAAAGAAAAAAAAAAGAAAGAAATAGTTTTGAAATATAAAAAGGTAAAAGATTTAAGTATTCAAATAAAAAGCGAATATAATTTTGAGACATTCAAAAAAAAAAGATAGACAAAAAAATTGAGACGTAAGGAGTATAGAAAAGATGAATACACTGTTGTGCGGAACTAGATCGAGATTACGAAAACCGATAAAAAACACACACTGAAACACAGATATTTTACGTGGTTCGGCCAATATACCTACGTCCACGGGAGGAGGAGCAAAGCTTTGTATTTAATCGGAGATGGAGTACAAACCGGATACAAACCGGCTACATATTACAAGTGCTCTTTCTAGCACACACTCAACACCTCAATACACAAGCATCTAACAGGCAGCTACTGCCTCTAAACTCTCTCATCACCTCTACCGGGAGGGGCTCCCTCTGAAGCTCTCACTATGCCTCAACCGGGAGGGAGCTCATGGAGCTCTCTTTGGAGCTCTTGCTCCTTTCTCTCCTCTGCCTCTCCCTGCTCTGCTCCAAGCTCTCAACCTCATGCCTATTTATAGGCAAGGCTTATGGTGTGAATACACCATAGCCACCATGTTGTTCTTTCAACAAAGGCTGCCAACATCTCTTTTGTTTCAACAATTTCAACAGCAGCCATCCACATTTTCAAAGGCTGCTTCAACCTTTGCTGCTTCAACAAAGTCTGCTGCCCAGTTCTTTGTTGAACTTTCTAGATTGGAGCCACAATTCTAACAATCTCCACCTTGGCGAAAATCCACAGAGAGAATTTACTGATCAGAGCTTCCTCCATTCCTCCTTCAGGTTTCATACACACCATTACACATGAGGGCACCTACTGTATTGGCATGATCCATCAATGCACTGAGCCTGAGTCAATTTTTTTCTGTCTATTCTGATCTCCTTCCCAATAATTTATTGGCTTCTCCAAGATCCTTCATCTCGAACTCTGAGCTCAGTTGAGCCTTCAGCCTGTTGATCTCCACCTTGCCTTTTTCAGCAGATAGACAAATGATCCATCTTGAAGTTTCCGGAAATAGACACGATGATCAAATTGACTGCGTGTGTACTTTTCATTCTGTCATGAAACTGTCCAACCGTTTGTACAGCTGTCACGGGATTGCTTCAGACCATACAGTGACCGGTTCAACTTGCTTTTCTAGTCTTCGCGACCGGGGACTCCAAAACCATCTGGTTGAGTCATGCAAATCTCCTCCTCTAAGGAACCATGGAGGAATGCAGTTTTTACATCAAGTTGAACTAACTCTAGGTCATACTGTGCTACTAAAGCCAATAATATCCGAATAGATGCATGCTTAACAACCTCGTTGTAATCTATTCCTTCCTTTTGAGCGTAACCTTTTGGCTACCAGTCTGGCTTTGTATCTGATACTGTCTTTGCCGGTAGCACCTTCCTTTTTTGGCAAAGACCCATTTGCACCCAATTGTTCTCTTGAGTGTTGGAAGTGGAACCAACTTCCAAGTCTGATTCTGATGAAGTGATGTCATTTCTTCATCCATCGCCTCCTTCCACTGGGCATGCACGGGGCTGTTTACAGCTTCTTTGTAATTGGTCGGGACATCATCATCAATTACTGGAAGGGCGTATGCCACCATGTCTGTGTACCGAGCAGGCTTTCCGAATACGTCTTTTTGGTCTGCTGGTGGCAATTCATTCAGGTTGCTGAAAGATTTCCGGTGATGACTCCTCCACTTCACTTAAGGTGTCATCAGATTCTGGTTCAGATTCATCGAAATTTTGACCAGCATCTTCTGATTCAAACTCCACCTGCTTTAGAGAATCATGGTTCACATTCTCTGGAGTTGACAGTTTCAGCATTACAGATTCGTCAAAGGCAACATCTCGGCTTACGATGACTTTCTTTGACTCAGGGTTCCACAGTCGGACTGCCTTTACTCCTTCACTAAAGCCCAAGAAGACAGCTTTCTTGGCTCTAGGATCCAGTTTTGCATCCGTAACTACGAAGCCGATCATAATCAGTGGCAGAATTTCCGGACCACACCTCTATGGGAGTTTTCCCATCAATTACAGTGGAGGGTAGTCTGTTGATAATGTGGGAGGCTTACAATAAAGCCTCCGCCCAAAATGCTTTGCTCAAGCCTGACTGGGATAACATGCAACGAACTTTATCAACCAAAGTTCCGTTCATCCTTTCTGCAACTCCATTCTGCTGGGGAGTGCCAGGAACAGTGAAGTGTCAGATTATCCCATTATACTGACAGATTTCCTTCATTGCTAAGAATGCTCCACGTACAACCTTCAGGACTCCATTCTGAATGGTCATCTTGTAACCATTTGAGTCTAAGACCCCCAGTGATATGAGGTTCTTCTTGAGATCAGGGACATAACTTACATCTGTAAGTTGTCTGATTGTACCGTCATGCATTTTTAGTCGGATCGTTCCAATACCTCTAGTGTGACATTGTTGCCCATAAGGACAATTCTTCCATCAAGCTCTTGATAGCTTGAGAACCACTCTTGGTTCGAACACATCTGGTATGAACATCCGGAATCTCTTGATTGGAAGGATGTATCTCCACCTAAAACTGTGAAAGCAGAGTCTTCTTCTCTATCAGTCTTTTGAGCAACTATCACAATCGACCTCTCTGTCTGGACAGTCTTTCCTCCAGTGTCCAACACTGGGCACACTCGTCCCTTGCAGATTGTCGATGATACTTTTCCTAGACGGGATCTTCATCCATCTATTGGTCCTTCGCGGATTAACTGGATTCTTCTCCTCGATAGGATATCCACATCTCGGTTCGAACACATCTGGTATGAACATCCGGAATCTCTTGATTGGAAGGATGTATCTCCACCTAAAACTGTGAAAGCAGAGTCTTCTTCTCTATCAGTCTTTTGAGCAACTATCACAATCGACCTCTCTGTCTGGACAGTCTTTCCTCCAGTGTCCAACACTGGGCACACTCGTCCCTTGCAGATTGTCGATGATACTTTTCCTAGACGGGATCTTCATCCATCTATCGGTCCTTTGCGGATTAACTGGATTCTTCTCCTCGATAGGATATCCACCGCCTTCTGGACTGGTCTGGACAGGATCCTTCGCGGATTAACTGGATTATTCTCCTTGATAGGATATCCACCGCCTACTGGACAGGATCTTCACCGTCTACTGGACTGGATGAGACAGGATTCTTCGCGGATTAACTGGATTCTTCTCCTTGATAGGATATCCACCGCCTACTGGACATTCACGGATTAACAGGATTCTTCTCCTACATAGGATATCCACCGCCTACTGGTAATTTGCGGATTAACAGGATTCTTCTCCTAGATAGGATATCCACCGCCTACTGGTCATTCGCGGATTAACAGGATTCTTCTCCTAGATAGGATATCCACCGCCTACTGGTCATTCGCGGATTAACAGGATTCTTCTCCTACATAGGATATCCACCGCCTACTGGTCATTCGCGGATTAACAGGATTCTTTTCCTAAATAGGATATCCACCGCCTACTGGACAGGATCTTCACTGTCTACCAAACTGAACTGGACAGGATCTTCACCTCCTACTGGACGGGATCTTCACTGTCTACCAAACTGAACTGGACAGGATCTTCACCTCCTACTGGACGGGATCTCCACCGTCTACTGGACTGGACGGGGTCTTCACCTCCTACTGGACGGGATCTTCACTGTCTACTGAACTGGACTGGACAGGATCTTCACCTCTTAATGGACGGGATCTCCACCGTCTACTGGACTAGACGGGGTCTTCACCTCCTACTGGACGGGATCTCCACCGTCTACTGGACTGGACGGGGTCTTCACCTCCTAATGGATGGGATCTTCACTGTCTACTGGTCCTTTGCGGACTCACAGGTCCAGTACTTCGCACTGCCATATGCCAAAGTTACGTGGTGCCATCAAATTTCTCCACCTCGAACTTTGCAGTGGTCATCGAGTTCTTTCTGATGTAGAACTTGATGGTGCGCTGCTGGTTGTTTCAGTTGTCTAATGATTCTGCCATGGTAATAAAACAAAATTACCAACTCAGAGTTTTTCCCTTATCTGTATGGAAAAACGGATGCCACGGTTGAGTCCGGAATAGTTGAAATAGCCAGGAACGGGTCCAACTGTGTAAGTTTTGGACACACGGTGAATATTATGCGAATATTCTGCTGCAGGTGGCTCGAAATGGACTCGGTTTAGCTCAACCGGCTCGAAAAAGTCTCGGAATAGTGTTCTGAAACGGCTCAAAAAATGGCCCGAAAAAGTTGGTCGGAGCTACGGCGGCGCGTGGCGCGCGTACGGCGGCGCGTGGGCGGCGCGTGGAGCTGCTGGTGGCGGCGCGTGGGCTTCACGCGCCTTCAACCTCTGGAGCGCGTGTGGCGCGTGGGCGAGTGAGTCCCACGCGCGCTTCTTCCGGCTGCGCGTGTGGGCGCTTGCGGCCTCCTCTGGTGCTCCGGTTGATTCTGATGCACTCCTCTCGACGACCTCTTCAACCTGGTATTTTCAAAACACAATTTGGAGCACTTTTGAAAAACTGGCAGAATCGAACAAACTCGGTTTTACGTAAAATTTGGCTCTGATACCAATTTGTTGTGCGGAACTAGATCGAAATTACGAAAACCGATAAAAACACACACTGAAACACATATATTTTACGTGGTTCGGCCAATATACCTACGTCCACGGGAGGAGGAGCAAAGCTTTGTATTTAATCGGAGATGGAGTACAAACCGGATACAAACCGGCTACATATTACAAGTGCTCTTTCTAGCACACACTCAACACCTCAATACACAAGCATCTAACAGGCAGCTACTGCCTCTAAACTCTCTCATCACCTCTACCGGGAGGGGCTCCCTCTGGAGCTCTCACTATGCCTCAACCGGGAGGGAGCTCATGGAGCTCTCTTTGGAGCTCTTGCTCTTTTCTCTCCTCTGCCTCTCCCTGCTCTGCTCCAAGCTCTCAACCTCATGCCTATTTATAGGCAAGGCTTATGGTGTGAATACACCATAGCCACCATGTTGTTCTTTCAACAAAGGCTGCCAACATCTCTTTTGTTTCAACAATTTCAACAGCAGCCATCCACATTTTCAAAGGCTGCTTCAACCTTTGCTGCTTCAACAAAGTCTGCTGCCCAGTTCTTTGTTGAACTTTCTGGATTGGAGCCACAATTCTAACATACACAATTAAATTCGTTTATTGAACTGAATATTCAATGTGTCCATCAAACTTTTTAAGTGAAAGTAATATTCATTTTTTTATAATTAATTCGAGCAAGAGTATCCTCAAGCAAAAGCTTAATTTAATCTTCATCTCAACTAATCTTAAGATGCATTCTTCTTTAAAAAAAAAATTTGGTGTATTCAAAATTTTATTTTTGAAAACTCGTGTAAATATTTAAATTTGATTGGAAAAAAAAATCATTATTAACAGCACCGACCTTGTATTAAAGTAATTCATTACCAAACTTATGCTATAAGAGTAACATAAAGAAAAATCAAAAGAGAAAATTAGATTAAAATAGTCAAAAGATCTCTAAACTTTATCATTTTATTTAAGTAAATTTTTGTTATACTTTAATTACATCCAAATAAATCTTAAAGTTTTATTTGTATTCAAATAAAGTCTTAACTTTTAATTTATATTAGATAAATGCTCGTATTTTATTGCGGGCATGTTATCGGATTTGAATTGATATTTTATAATAAATTTGAAAGATAAAAAAGCAAGAGGGGTAAAGATAATTTAGAAAAATAATAACTTCTATCTTTATACGACACTTGATATAAAATTGAGAGTTATTTGAATATGATCAATTAGATCCGATAATTTCAGACATAACATAATTATACGATACAAACATAACATGAGAAAAATAATTAAAACACGACATGACACAAAAAATAACATGAACACAACACAAATACACGAACTTGTCAAAATCTATATAAAACGAATTATTAACGTGTCAAAATTTATATAAATATATAATACCTTTAATACGATTATAACAGAAAAATCAATACAAACATGATGACGCGCGACATAAATTTGAGAGTTATTTGAATAGTGTCAATTAAACTTGACAATTTAGGACACAACATAATTATACAACACGAACATAACATGAAAAAAAATTAAAATACGACACAAAAAATAACATGAATACGACAAAAATATACGAACGTGTCAAAATCTACATAAAATAAATTATTAACGTATAAAAATTTATATTAATTTATAATACTTTAAACATACGATAAAATAATAAGAACATGTTACGAACGTACAATTTTTCTCTAAATTGAATCATTATTACAAATTATGCAAAATATGAGATGAATTGGGATACGACATGAACACACACAATTTTCTCTAAATTGAATCACCATGATAAACTATGCAAAATATTTGGATGAATTGAAACATGACATGAACATATAGAAAAAATAATTAAAATACGACACGACACGAAAATAACATGAATACAACACAAATACATGAACATGTCAAAATCTACATAAAATGAATTATTAACATATATAAATTTATAATACTTTGAACACAAAAAAAAAAATAACACGAACACGAAAAATAATATGAAAACGAACGAATATCTAAATGTGTTAAAATCTACGTAAAATGAATTATTAACATGTAAGAATTATATAAACTTATAATATTTTGAACACACAAAAAGTAACACGAACATGACACTAATACGCGAACGTGTCAAAATCTATATAAAACGAATTATTAACGTATAAAAAATTATATAAATTTATAATATTTTGAACATACAAAAAAAACACGAATACAAAAAAACACGAACACATAATTTTTTTCCATTTCTTTTTCCTTTTATTTTTTTTTTCCTTCCTAATAAAAGTACCCAAAACCACTCCCAAAACCCCTTAATACCCATGCTTAGTTGTCAACTAAGCATGATTTCAAATTTTAAAATTTTTAAAATTCCAAAAATACGACTTTTTCTATAAAATAGAAACATTTAATACGATAAAAATATAAAATTACTTAAAAGAAATTATTTTAAAGTTTTTTTTTTAAAAAATATTTTGGGTAAATATGAAAAACATACCCTAAATAGGTAAATTATTGCTAAATGGTCTAATGAATAAAAGTTATTTTAAAAAGAGAAATAAATAATTAGAAATTATTATAAAAGATATTGTAAAGATAAAATTACCCTTAATGAAAAAATTTACTTTTCCTTTTTCTTTTATTAAGGAAATATTATTTTTTAAAATTTTTAATTGAAAATAAAATTTAAAAATAAAATATTTAAATATTTATTCTTTTAAAATTTAAAAAAATTTTAAAAAAATAAAAAAAATTAATTTTAGGAATATTGTTTTTATTATTTTAAATTTTTTAATTAAAAAATGTAAATAAAAAATTTTAAAATTTATTTTTTTTATTTTCATAATATTTATTTTTTAATTAAAAAGTAAATTAAGGAGGAAAAAGTTTTTTTATAAAAGATAATTTTGTATTTAAAATATCTTTTATAATAATTTTTAATTGTTCATTTCTATTTTTTAAATAATTGTTATTCGTTAGACCATTTAACAATAACTTACTTACGAGGGTATGTTATTCAAATTTATCCAAATATTTTTAACCTAAAAACTACTAGTATTCATCTTTATGGGGAACAATGCAATTTTAGAATTTCGAAGTAATAAAATGAGTCGTGTCAAATAAGCCATAAACGTATGAAATTGGGTAGGACGCGACGCCTGGGCTCTGCTCAGCAGTCTAATTTTCTCTCTCTATTTTCCCCGAATTACGTACCATTACATTCAATCAAAAACCTGTAATCCTTTCCGATTTCGATCTTTCTTCTCTTCTATAAATACCTTCCAAAAGCCAAACAAGAACTAACACAATCAGCCTTTGATTGAATTTCTCGAATTCTCTCCTATATTCAATCTTATATATGGCTTTCAACAATGATCTTGCCGTGATCCTCCCTCGTGTTCTCATCGTCTCTAGACGTAGCGTTCGCAAGAATAAGTTTGTAGATTTTGTTGGTAGGTTTTTGTATTGGTAATCAATTTTTTCGTCTACTATTTTTTGTAGTTATTTTTTTATGATGGAATTTTTCAGGTGAATATCATCTTGATCTTATAGTCAGCTATGGTGCAGTGCCGGTAATTGTGCCACGTGTTAATGGGGTTCATATGTTATTAGATAGCTTCGAGCCAATCCATGGTGTTCTTCTTTGTGAAGGGGAAGACATTGATCCATCTTTATATGAAGCTGAAACGTCTGGCCTTTCACCAGAAGAATTGGAAGAAATTAGGAGATTGCATGAAAGTGATACAGCCATTGATAAAGAGAAAGATTCGATCGAGTTAAGGCTAGCAAAGCTTTGCCTGGAAAGGAACATTCCTTATCTGGGAATTTGCAGGGGTTCACAGGTTTTGAATGTTGCTTGTGGAGGTACCCTTTATCAAGATATTGGAAAAGAATTATCAAGGAAGTTGCCACAGAATCAAAGAGTAGTTCATATGGATTATGATAATTATGATGGGCATAGGCATTTAGTGAAAGTGGTGGAAAATACCCCTTTGCAATGCTGGTTTAAGGATTCTTTGGAGGAAAGGAAAATGGAGATTTTGGTTAATAGTTATCACCATCAAGGTGTGAAGATATTGGCACAAAGATTTGTACCAATGGCTTTTGCACCTGATGGTTTGATTGAAGGGTTTTATGATCCAGATGCTTATAATCCTGAAGAAGGTAAGTTTATCATGGGACTTCAATTTCATCCAGAGAGAATGAGGCAGCCTGATTCAGAAGAATTTGATTATCTAGGATGCCTATCTGGTTATCAGGTTCATTACAATATTGATCCTTACATTTCCTCATTTACAAGATATTATTGATTTGGAAATTTGTTGAGCAGGTTTTTGATTCTGGTGGAAATTTGTGCCAGGAATTTGTGAAGTCAGTAATTGCTTATCAGAAGAAACTTAATAGCTCAACATCTTTGCCTAAGCCTTTGAAGCTTAATCAAGAAATGGAGAACAAAAGAAAAATTATAATCAGAAGCTTCTCACTTGCAAAGAATTTATACACTGCTGGAGGTGGGATGAATCCTTCTAAAGAATCTGAACTTCAAGCTGGAGCAGAATTTCTTGAGGTATGACAATCAGAGATTTAAATTGCAGTTGCGGACGTGTTTTTGGTCGCGTCGTGTTTATCGCAATGTAATGGATGTTATTGCGATCAATTGTAATAAATATCGGCTGTGAATATAGGCGATGAAAAGAACCCAAACCGTAAAATAACAATCGAAACATCACATTAAAATTGCTATTTAAATCCCTGATGACAATGAAACAAAGAATTAGATTGGGAAAGCATTTTAATATTCCATTTTTTTTCTAGAATAATAAATATAAAGTAATGCAGTCAATTCATTCATTGAGTCTGTTATTTGCTTGCAGTCAAACACAGCTCTTAGTGTGCAACAAGAGAATAGGCTGAAGCAGATGGGTGCAACAGTGAGAAATGGGAGTCATTACATTGAAAAATTGAAGTTAAATGAAGAAAGGGAAAGATTAGCAAGAAATGTGATGGGGAAAATGTCAGTTGAACAATTGTCTGATCTGATGTCATTCTACCACATGATTGGGCAGATATGTTCAGAAGTTTTGGAAAGAAAACTACATGAACAGTAGCTATTGACACTTTCATTTCTGCATGATTCTATGGCAACACTTTGTTGTCAATAAAAGGACATATATGGTTTATAAAGACTCACAGGAAACCTGGATTATAGCTAGGATCTCCGTCTTTCTTCTCTGTTCTGTTTTGTCTTCTTTGTTTCCTTTCATGTGAAGTCTGATATATGAAATAGATGATGCTAAGTAACTTGATTTTTCGACGTTCATTTTTGTGTTGGAAACAACATCAATGTGTAGATTTCTGGTCATAAAGAGTTAAGGTGGGTATAAAAAAAAGTCATAACATAGAGAGAATATGGTTTCAAGACGTGTTGCAAATGTCATTTTCTTTTAGGTTTATTTAACCCTCATCATTTATGATATGCAAGAGGGATTTGTCGAATAATCATAAGAAGTCTATGTTTGAAATCACTTTATATTAGTGAAATCAAACCACTAAACACTTCTTAATGAACAGCAAAATTATCTTTCTTATAAATTATTTTTTATAATTTAAAGAACCTAGATTAAACCCTTAATAATAGCAATAAGCATGTAAGCTAGACCCTAAGAACTCTCGTTTCAAGAACCTAAGTTTGATAGGTTGAATGCCACAAAGAAAGAATTCTTTGATAAATTCCTAAGTTCTTTCAAGAACTAAAAGAGAAAACTCTCACTGAATAAAATCAGACTTAATTGATCAAAAGATAATTGAAGTAGGCGGCTAAGACATATATTTATAGCCTCCCTACAATAACCCTAATCTACTAAGTAATAATATGTAAAATATGGGCTGAACATGCTCAAGCCCAAACCTAAATAATTAAAAGATGCCCATATTACATAATATAAGCCCAAATGCCTAAGTAATTATAAGAATTAAAATAAGCCCAAATAAGCCCTCTTAATGTGCCACATTCTATTCTTGAATCACATAGACCAAACTTGGATGCAAGCCCATCTTGCATGTTGAAGCCTTTCCTGAATAACTTGCAACATAGCCCAAGTGAATTCCACTCATTCTTGCCATGTTTCTTAGATCTTCTTAGATCTTGGCCCATATAGAAATTGCCATGGGATTGGGCCATCTTGGATCTTATCATCAACATGTGTCATTGACAATCTTTTACAAGTGAAAGAGTAACCTATGAAAAGGTAGGAATGAGCTTGAAACAAAATTAGCCGTTACAAATAGATCTACCAAAATTTGAACTAAGGTATTCGAATTCTCGAGTCAGGCAATTTGAATCTTTCTTTGTAAATTTTAATGCAACATTTTCCAAACCTTGTATTCGAATTCTTTTGGATGGGTATCCGAATTCTCTTGTGTAAAATGTTATAGAAACTTATTTTCTATTCTAAAACTTATGGAATTCCACTGCAAGTGGACGGATTTTTACCGACGAAATTTTTCGTCGGTAAAAATTCGTATTCCTTCTGTAATACTTAAGTCGGTGATATTATTTTCGTTCGAAAAAAAAAATTCTGTTGGTAAAAGTATTACAGACAAAATTTTTTCCATGGAATTTTCTTTCGATGATTACTGTTTTGGATGAAAAGAAATAAAATTTTAATTTAATTTTTTTAATAAATTATTAATTTAATTTTTTTTAAATATACCAAAATATATTATTATTTGTTTTATAAAAAATTTCATGTTAATTTACAAACCAATTACATTCCATTCGGTATTCTTTCTTTAGCAGAACCTCTAGAGCAATATAGTCAGGTGCACCAACCGTAGAATAAGCCTGAAATATTACAATATTTAAATGTTCAAGCAACACTCATTTGACATTTCAATAAAAAGCAAAAAAAAAAGCTTTCCATTTATGAAATTAGCAGGAAAAAGAGGCGAGCTTCTGGTCTTTCTACAATATCAAAGGCAACTAAAAGCTGTAAAATCTAAGCCTTGCAAACTCTGACAAAATCAAACAAAGGAGAAAAAAATTCGAGAACTTTCTTGCTTTGTTAAAAAATTATATTACCATTAGTAATAAGTAATAACAATACTTAATATTGCACTAGTTACATGGTAGTCAAGTACTTACAAGTATCCTTCTGTTCTTCTGCCAGTGCTGCAACTGCTCTTGTTGTGTGCGTTTTGGTGCTGCAGGTCGTCCATCACTTTGAAGAGCTCCATTGAGATTGTTTGCCGTAGAAAAATCCTTTTCCTGGAGATTACTGCAATCTAAAGGTTTACATAATCCAAAATCTGATAATTTCTTATGACCATTTCTATCAAGTAGCAGGTTGTCAGGCTTGATGTTTCTGCAACATGTAACAAATTATTATTCGTCTGCGAACGGCGAGGGCGACGGCAACCAGCGGACAGTTGGGCTGCTTCGAGCGGTAGGGTCGACTGTGGGGGAGGAGTGAAAGAGAGAAGAAAAAAAAAGGGGGGGAGTCTCGGGCATATTAATTATGCTCGAGATTTTTACTGATGGAATACCGTCTTTACCGACGGAATTTTCATCGGTAAAAAATTCTCGATTTTGTAAATAAAATTCTGTCGGTAATGCTAATTACCGATGTAATTTCTGTCGATAATAGTTTTTAACAATTAATTTTAATTATTATTATTTTTTTTTAAAGTTTTCATTTTTCTTTTTCATTTTTATAAAAACCAATTTTATTTTTACCGACGATTATTCCGTCCGTAAAAAGCCTAAATTCGTCGATAATACTTTGGCGAGAATCTAATTCGTTCTCGCCAAAGTATTAGCGAATGAATACTTCGGTCGTAAATATTCCGTCGGTAACGTTAAAAAATTCCGTCGGTAATAGATAAAAATATTACCGACAGAATTCCGTTGGTAATGCTCTAATTTTCGTGGGTAATAATGTTTTTTACCGACGGATTAATTGCGTTGGTAGTAAATCCGTCGGTAAATCGACATTCTCTTATATTAAAGCTTCTCAAATTGATTTTCTCATCTTTAAATCAATTTTCGTGGTTTGAAGCTTAACCAAAATGCCATTATTTGGAGACTAGAAAAGTGTTAAATTTGTTTGCATTTGAAAAATGAGGTTTTACAAAGTTTGATTCTCAAGAAATTCACTATTTTAGAAAAATTATGTTTTATTTGGGAGTCTAGATGCAAGGCCATATATTTCTCTTATTCACTGTCAAGTTGTGAAGTTTTCCTAAAAGAAGCGAAACCTCGTTGAGCCAAATCATTCAATCTAATCAAAAAAATTAATGGACCTTCTATCCATTTAGAGAAATTTTTAACAGTGATAACTAATTTTTTTCAAAGCTTGAATATCACATTTTTAATAAAATGGATGTTTCACTTTGGAAATGATTATCAGTGTTCATGAAAAATAATTATGTAGGAAAAAAAAAATTTTGACTCAAAACTTTGATTTCATAGGTGTTGAAAGAATAATATCTTTTGGATGAAAAAAATTAATTAATAAGAATGAAATGTGTTTCAAGAAAAAGGAGATGATTTTTTATGATCAAGTGGGGTAATGGTGTTGGTCATTCTCATGAAATTCTTATTTTAAAATAAGTTATAGAGAAGAATTTTGAAAGAAGCAAAAGGAAATATGTTAAAAAAGGAAAGAAAAAAAAGTATAGGGTAATTTTTGGAAATAACAAATGGAGACCAACGAATAAAAATATTTTAGAGGTATATAATTTTTGGAGTTTAAAATTTTGAACTAATACATATATGAATTTTGATTATGTACTTGGTATTGGCTAGGAAGTGCAAGGATGAAAGAGCTTCAAGAGTTCTATAATCAAAGATTGTTATAGGGACAAAATGGGGAGACTCTTGAGACCATGATAAGAAGATGGACAAACTGGAAAACATTTTTTCTGGGCAAGGAAAATTTCAAGGAGTATAAGATTTGACAACAAATATGAAGGAGAGTACATCATTTTCTCATGTGATGAAGATAGTGTACCAATCGGTCAAACCTCACCAAAATGCAAAGAAAAAGGGAGGTGATTTGCTTTTTCGAACACTTCCTCAATTTCATGCGAAGGATAAATGAAAGACTACCATTCATCATCTGAAATATGAATATTCTCATTAAAGAATATTTATTGAAAAATGACAAGCTTGCTAAATTCACTATAAAAGATATACATACTTGTAAAGCAGTTATACTTCTACTAATTTTTTCTTTTTAGTAGGCAAAAATTGCATGCCAAATTTCGTCTTCTTTCTTGCTCGATTAGTCTCAACAAATGAAATGGAAAATATGGTCATTTGTGTTTTTTTTGGACCAAATTCACCAATATGAATAGAGGTTTCAAAATTGTTGCCATGATTGTACATTCATTATTTGGAGACTTTCTGGATTTGGTTGAAGACAAGCAGTGGCGTTCTTGAAAAAGTTAGATAATGAATGAATGAGAAAATATAATAAAATGCATCCTACTTGCCATCTTATTGAAATGATAAAATATAAATAATCCATACATAAAAGACTTCCTTAGTACTTTTTGGCACAAGCATTTAGGGATTTGAATACATTACTTTGCAAGAAATTCAAGGGTAACAAGTAGCTCCAATCTTTTCTCATAATCCTCTAATTTTTCCTACCAACCATCTATATGTAGAATTCCATAAGAGCCCTTTCACCATTATGCTCCTATGTGACTAAGTAAAAGGTTTCCAATAACATTTGGTATGCTTTCTTCTCAAAATTCAATAAGCCAACTTTGACTAGACCTTACAGTTTATACTTCAGGACTATGCAATTTTCTATAAAATGGCCTAAAATTTTACAATAATAGTCACAAGTAGCATTGTCATCATGCCACTTAGGGTAAGGATTTTAGAGGCTCCACATAAACTGGTGCAACTGGACGAGACTGGATGAGATTAGTGAGTAATTCCGTATATGAGATAGAAATTGGGTCAATGAGAGTTTTCTACTAATGTGATCCTCTAAGTAATAGGCCGAGCTGCAGGTATAAATGTAGAGATAGGCATAGAGGTAGGTGTTTGGATAGGAAATTTTGGTTGGCAAGGATAATGGTTTGGTGAAACATTGTCATGATATGGGTGGTATAGGATAAAGTTTTTAAGTGTTGGTGTATGCCTAAAGTCCAATCGCATTGGTTATGAGATACATGTCATATTAAGTATTGCTATTATTAAATAAGACATTGTTTATATACAAGTTATGTTTATACACAAGTTTGTATATATATTTGATATTACTTACTTTTTAGATAAAGTCTTTGGAATCAATAAAAATTTGCAAGAGAATTACAAGCGTGTTCTATTTATGATACTATTATTGCATAAAAGATATATTTCTTAAATGCTCCTAGTCTATGCATTATCAAGAAATGACATTGACAAAGCTGTTGAAACCGGCAAATTGTTATGCTCTTACTTATGAAGCAAGAAACCAATCTCATATAAGTTTAAGTTTGATAAATTTGAGCTAACATATGAGTGATTGTTACAATAACAACTTCACTGAATTAACATGATCCAATATGAGAATGCCATTTGGTAAGTTCACTTAGTGTTTATGGCAAGATTCTCATGTGGTAGTTGTATAAGTGATCCTTTCACTTGAAATTACCATCAATCTTATATTAGGAATGTCATACTTTGATTTTACTTTACGTATGGTTCTAATCATGAATGCTCCAGTAAGGTAATATGATAAGCTCATAAAATACACATTTTATGCCCTTTCTATTCTTAGTTTTAGTTACGTTTTCGATCTTTATTTTGATTACTTATATTATGTTTTTGAATTTTAGGTATATTTAGGAGAATGACGTGAAAAGATATCAATAATGATGGTAAAGCGCTTACAAAATCATAATCACAAGATGGAAGAAGATTGGGAGTCAAAAAGATCAATTCTGGTTGCAAAGCAAGAAGGTAGATTTGACCTCCGGAGCTTGTTGCAAGAAAAACATGATGTTAAGGTCTTTATTTGAATAAATTCCTTTGACTTTTGAAACTAACTTAAATACCTTTCCAACGGTAGTTTACACACCCAAATCGGACAAGAAATGATCATCCAAATCAACCGAGGAAGTGCAAGAAGATGCATTAGAAAAAATCAGTGACCAACGCCGCGACTCCGGATGGTGCCGCGGCACCCCAAAGTCCGAAAACCAGCGCTGCAGCACTGGAAATCTGGCACTACAGCGCTGGCCGAGCCTTCCAAAAATTAAAAAAAAAAATGTAAATTTGACCCCTAAACTACCTTGTGCGGCAAGAAAGGGTTTTTAGGATTTTGAAGCTCTATAAATACCATCTTTTGAGCCACAAACTATCTATCTTTTGAGGAGACTCAAGGATCATCATTATTCTTTTTCTTCTTCTCCATTTTTTTGTTTTCTTTTTATGTTTATGTTAATTATGCCTATGCAAGACTAAATTCTTTTTTGGTTAAGGGTGATTTCAAAGTCCTAAAACATGTTGTGTAATTGATTTTCAGATTCTATCTATCATTAGTTTTCTATCAAAATTGCTTATGTTCTTCTATAAGAATTGTTTATGATATTTGTCTTGATTTATTTAGGTTGCAAACTAGATAGATCTTGATAATTGTCTAATGCTAGCTTAGGAGACTTGATCCGTAATTGTCTTGATTTTCTATTCATAAGTAGCAATTTCTAATTCATGATTATGTTGAGTTTTCAGGAATTGCAATGTGGAACATAACTTAAGTTAAACTATCCGAGCTTATGTGTTTGTTGCTTAGATCAACCTATCTTTCTCATCATAAAGCTATTATTATATTAAATCTAGAGAGCTTATTCTAGGTTGTCTAATAGTTAGAGATTAAATAGAGAGCTTATTCTATTTAACGACGAACTAAGGAAAGATTGGGGGTAACAGAGCTTGTTGTTATCTACGGTTGATAGTTTTGATAGTTAATTGATGTTTGATAGATCTGATTATTGATTCTCAATGATGTCTAGTGGTGGAGAATTAAACCTTAACCATACTTTTCTCATATTTGATTTCTTCTTACTTACTTGCATCTTACTTTTATTGTTTGCTTTAATTTTAAAACTATTCCAAAACCCTTTTTTTCTTTTCTTATCTTTGAACTTAAGTGATAAACTAATAACTTATAAATTAAAAATCAATCCCTGTGGAATTGACCTTTGCTTATTGCTATACTTAATAATTGACTACTCTAATTGCAAGGTTAAATAAGATACACTAATTTGAGTGCATCAAGTTTTTGGAGCCGTTGCCGGGGATTGCTTCTTTTAGTTTATTTGTTACTTGGTTTATTCTTATTTTCAGTTCTAATTAATTTTCTTTTTATATGTATATGTTTTCTTTTCTACCCAATCAAAGAGAGATGGCAAGGGCTACATCAAACATTCAAAACCAACTAGCCAATCTCACATCCATAGTTCAACAACTAGCCATGGGTAATGTTCAACAATCAAGGAAGTGTGGAGTCTCCTTTATGATGGATCATCCAACCAATTTGTGCCCATACTTTCGAGATGATAATTTTGAATAAACCTATGATTTAGGAGGATGTCAAGGCCATCAAGGGTTCCAAGGACAACAGTATGATGCTTTCTCAAACACTTACAATCCGGATGGTGGGATCATACCAATTATAGCTACTCGGGAAATTATCAAGAAGTTGATCTTTATGTCAATTACAATCATCTATCTAGCTTCAACCAATCATGGTCTGAAGAACCAGATCTTTTTTAGCCACCACATATGACTCAAAACTTAGGCACTTCTTTAGAAGATCTTGTCAATTCTCTTGTTAATAATACTTTGCAATTCCAACAGGAAAGAAGGGATCCATCTATCTTCAATCAACCATGGGCTCAACAACAAGATCTTTTTGAGCAACCACCTATGACTCACAACTCAGGTACTTCTTTAGAAGATATGATCAATTCCTTTTCTACTAATACTTTGCAATTTCAACAAGAATTTCAGGCCGATATTCAGGAAACAAGGGCAAGTATCCAAAGTTTGGAAACGCAAATGAGCCAATTGGCTAGTAGTATGGTGGAATTAGTAGCAAAAAGATCTCAAGCACTCTCTTCCCAATCGGTGATTAACCCAAAGGAGAATGCTACTATTGTGACCTTGAAGAAGGAGGAACGAGTTGAGGATGAGACAAAACCAAAGATGGATTCACTTCTTGAGGATAATGAAGCCACCATTCAAATTGAGAGTATTTCGGCACCTCAGATAACTTTTAAGGTTTCTATTTATACTAATGTTTCTTCTCCACATTTTCCTAGCATATTTGCAAAGTCCAAGAAGGAGGAACATGAACAACAAATTTGAAAATCTTAAACAGCTTGTTGTGGATGCTATTAAGCAAGTACCAAGAGATGCACCATTCCTCGATGAGCTATGTACCACTGAGAGCAAATTAAAGTGTGATGAGATAATATTTGTGGTGGAGAATGCATCTACTGTTGTGCAAAAAAAACTTCCTAAATGTAAGGATCCGGGAAGTCTCATGCCTGAGCTGGAAGATCCCAATAAGGTAAGAAGGGGTATTGGTTAGGTTGAAGACATTAAATTAAATGCTAATTGGGAGGTAGCCCAATTGACGAAAGTTTAACCAACCTGCCATATCAAATTTGCTTTCTCTTTCTTTCTCTCTTTGTTTTGTTATTATTTTTTTTAGTTTGTTTTGTTTTGACATATTTTTTGTGTGTGTATTTTAGCAAGTCAGGCTAAGGACACTAAACTAAGCGTTTCTTGGGAGACAACCCAAAAGGATAGAGAGCACACATTATTACCAGATTTGCTATTTCTTACTCTCCATCATTCTATCTTTTAATATTTTCTTTAGTTATTTTGATTATTTTGTTTATTAGTTCTTTTCTCTTATACATGATTCATTCATTTCAGATAATAGCATTACATTGAGGACAATGTAAGAATTAAGTGTGGGGGGGAGAATTTAGGATTTCTTTTATCTTAGGTCATTATTTTGTTTGTTTTAGTTTGCTTTGAGAGTTTATTTATTTATTTTTAGTGTGTTTTAGTTTCTTTCAATATAATGATAAGATATGAATTGTGTAGATCTAAAACTGGTTTATTAGTGAAAAGAATTTTCATGAGAATTGAGCTTGAAATATCATTTTTTTATGAGCCAATGTAAATATGATATGTTTATTGAGAAAGAAGCATGTTTAGATTTGATATTGACTTGTATAAGCATCCTTGTGAGTTTTGAGCCTATATGATTGATGCATTATACATATCAATCCAATTTTTTTCGTGTGTGCTCTCATGATTACATGTTTCTCTAGAACTTGCTTTAAACCATTTGAGACTATATTGATACATATGACAACATGAATATGATAGAGGCATTAGGATTTTTTTACCAAGGCCAAATAAGCCATCCCCTATTGATTTTCCAAGAGAACATCCCCCTAGTAAGCCAATTTAAGCCTACATTGAATAAACTATTTCTTTGGTAATCACATCTTTTACCTAGCCTAAATATACTTATATCTTTATCCTTGTTCTGAAGATGGATTGAATGTTTTGAGACATATTGCAAAAACAAGGATACTTATTGAAAATTTGGGTAAAAACAAGAAATAAGTGTGGGGGAGAAGTATGGCAAAAGTCAAGAGAAAAAGAAAGGGAACATTGTAAAAATACTTTCCCATATTAAAAAAAAAAAAATCAATCATCTCTTGAACTTTTGGTTAAAGAAAAGAATGTTACAAAGTTGGTTATTATGAAGCAAAGGCTCAAAATGAAATATTCAGCCTATGTTATTATGTGCTTCTAAAAAATATTGAGAAGTTTTTCTTTGCAAAATCTTATTATATCTCTAAATTCTATGAAGTCTTTGAAACCTTTGTAATATCCTTTAACTTTTATTTTTTAACCACATTACTATCCCTTGGCTCCATTACAACCTTGAATAAAGACCCCTTGATTCATGAAGTTATGTGATCTAAATAGTGGAGAATAGGTGGACAAGCAAGCATATGGTAGGACTATTTTTATGAGATTGATTGAGTGTAAACACCTTACCACTACTTTATAGAGTGAAAATCATGAGAGTATCCCATGTGAGAAGTTGAGATTAAGTTTGAATATGCACTACTTTGATTGAGATATGTTATGTTAATATTGGCTTAACTCAAACCATTTACATTCAAGCATGATTTTTTGTGAATTTCTTTAAGCTATTAATTATTTTATAAGACTTGTCCAATGATTATCTCTAATTTATATTGAAAGGATTAGTTGTAATTATTATTTTTATTTTTCTTATATTTTCAAATGTTTGTGGGTATCATTCTCATCAGACTAAACTCGTCCACTAGGGACATCTAGGGGTTTAAAGGATTGTGTCACATGCTAAGTGCCACCGTGATTTCCTACGAAAATGGATTAGATTAGATTTTCTTATTTTATTTTTATTTTGTTTTGCTTTAGGGCTAGCAAAAAGCTAAGAATGAGGGTATTTGATAAGCTTATAAAATACACATTTTATACCCTTTCCATTCTTAATTTTAGTTACGTTTTGGATTTTTATTTTTATTACTTATATTATGTTTTTGAATTTTAGGTATATTTAGGAGAATGAAGTGAAAAGATGTTAATCATGATGATAAAGTGCTTACAAAATCATATTCACAAGATGAAAGAAGACTTGGGAGTAAAAAAGATCAATTTTGGGTTGCAAAGAAAAAATGTAGATTTGACCTCCGGAGTTTGTTGCAAGGAAAACATGATATTAAAGTCCTTATTTGAAGAAACTTCCTCTCGACTTTTGAAGCTGACTTGAAGAACTTTCCAACGGTAGTTTACACGCCCAAATCAGACAATAAATGGTCATCCAAATCATCCTAGGAAGTGCGAGAAGGTGCATCATAAAAAATCAATGACCAGCGCCGCGACGCCTGAGTCTGGCACCGCGGCGCCCCAAAGTCCGAAAACCAGTGCTGCAGCGCTGGCCGAGCTTTCCAAAAATATAAAAAAAATGTAAATTTGACCCCTAAACTTCCTTGTGCGGCAAGAAAGGGTTTTCAAGGTTTTGAAGTTCTACAAATACTATCTTTTGAGCCACAAACTATCTATCTTTTGAGAAGACTCAAGGATCATCATTATTATTATTATTCTCCATTCTTTTCTTTTCTTTTTATGTTTATGTTAATTATGCATATGCAAGGCTAAATTCCTTTCTGGTTAAGGTGATTTAAAGCCCTAGAACATGTTGTGTAATTGATTTTTATTTTCTATCTATCATTAGTTTTCTATCAAAATCTTATGTTATTCTATAAGAATTGTTTATGATATTTGTCTTGATTTGTTTAGGTTGCAAACTAGATAGATCTTGATAATTGTCTAATGCTAGTTTAGGAGACTTGATCCGTAATTGTTTTGATTTCCTATTCATAAGTAGTAATTTGTAATTCATGATTATGTTGGATTTTCAGGAATTGCAATGTGGAACATAACTTAAGTTAAACAATCCGAGCTTATGTGTTTATTGCTTAGATCAACATATCTTTCTCATCATAAAGCTGTTATTACATTAAATCTAGGTTGTCTAATAGTTAGAGATTAAATAGAGATCTTGTTCTATTTAACGACGAACTAAGGAAAGATTGGGGTAACAGAGCTTGTTGTTATCTACGGTTGATAGTTTTGATAGTTAATTAATGTTGATAGATCTGATTATTGATTCTCAATGATGTCTGGTGGTGGAGAATGAAACCTTAACCATACTTTTCTCATATTTGATTTCTTCTTACTTACTTGCATCTTACTTTTATTGTTTGCTTTAATTTTAAAACTATTTCAAAACCCTTTTTCTTTTCTTGTCTTTGAATTTAAGTGATAAACTAATAACTTATAAATTAAAACCTAATCCCTGTGGAATCGACCCTTGCTTATTGCTATACTTAACAATTGACTACTCTAATTGCAAGGTTAAATAAGATACACTAATTTAAGTGCATAAGTATAGCATGAGACATATGAAGATACATGAGTAATCAATATAGGATTCAACACCTTGAGTGTCGAGAGAATATCTCACTAGTCTTGAAAATAATTAACTCAAGAATTTTTTAGCCAGAGTGGAATGAAGTTTTGAAATAGTTCTAAACTTTATTCAAAGAGTTAATTGCCTAATCCAATACTTAAAATGGTTAAACTAATTAAGTAGACACTAATACATACTCAGAGTTAAACCGAGATATCAAGTGATGAAAAGATAATAATTATACTGAGAACCTAAGCACGGATAGGTTGGTTAAACCTAATTATCCTTTCCTAACAATTAGGGGTTATGGCTCATTACTAGATGAGAACCATGACCTATAAATGTAAGATTGATTATTTGGAGAATTAATGATGAACTCAAAGGGTTTGATTCATCTAATCTTAATTTAAATGAGGGATTTCAATGCTTATATTTATTGTCAATATGTTATGGAACTTAATTGGTCACACACAATAGAACATGGCTTGTGAAATATTAAATTGGATTAATTAAGTTGGACTTAATTAAAAGAAGTTAAAAACTTTAAGGACTAAATTGAATAAATCAAAAGTCTAAGAGAAATAATTAAAAAGGCACAAATCGTCATATGAATGGTGCTTGTTGTGGTTGTGCCTCTTGAGATGTTTGAACATGATATGGGCTAAAACCATGTGGATATAAAAGATCTTCGACACTTCACGATTGGTGCCCTTCTTGAATAAATACTTCCTCTACTAAACTTTTTCCTTTGTTCAAATTCATCAGCAAATTCATCATCTTTTCCAATCATCCTTTCATTTTCTTGCGCCTTTTTCATTTTTCCACTTAATTGACTAGTTCCTCTTCCATAATCCTAGCTTGTGAACGACTGTTGTATGAGTGGCAAGCAAGTTATCTTCGAAGCTTTGATGGTCAACCAATCCTTGAACCTTTATTACCATAATTTAAAAAATAATAATAAGATGCTATATTATTATTATTATTATTTCAAATTTTGATGATTTTAAAATCATCCCATCATTCTAGCTAGATTTTAAAATCAAACAAATTTCTTTTTAACAAGACAAAATGAACATGTTTGTATGCATGAATGATTGTATTTGTGAAGTATTTGATGCAAAACGATTGTTAACAAAAAGAGCCTAAATTTAACTTTGAAAATTGTGTTTATCAAAAATTGTTATGCGACAAACACTCCTTGTATGAAAAACTAATGATATAAATGCATGAAATCAAAAGAAATAAATTAGTAGAATAAAAATATAAAATTTTTGAAAAATTGCCTTTAAGTTTTCTTCTTCGGGCATACTTTGATAAAAAAAAGATATGAGAAAGGTAAGAGGTGTCCCTTTATGTGTCCTAACTTGTGTTATTCTCTATATAATGGGTTGACAATGCTCTATCTTAAGAATGGTTTCTTTAAGTGTTGTTTATATGCTGAATTAGGATAACCAAGCTAAAAGGTACCCATATTTTTACTTAGTGTCATCCACACTAGATTAGTAAGGCACCAAATCCTCACCCATCATAGGCTACAAATGAAAATGATTCAATCTGAGCCGAAGTATTTCGGTAATCATTGCGGAAGTTATCATCTCAAGAGAGCACATCTACTTTACTCCTTCCTAAAAGAGACAAAGCTTAGGTGTATGGCTTTATGTGTGAATATGCACTTGTAATATGTGTTAAGGAACATACAAATCTTTGGATCTCTCAATTCACAAACCAAAATCTTAAATGCCCCAAATTATTTAAACTAACAAGAAAAATAATAATGTTAATAAAACAAAAGATAAACATTAAAAAAATAGGTAAAATAAATAAATTAAGATCATTCACATAAGATCTAAGATAATATATGACTAACCAATGGCTCGATTGTCCAAGTGTCTCCAGTGGAGTTGTCAAATTGTCATAACGTGTAAGTCCGAGATTTGACTGCTAGACGGAAAGATGAGTCCTCAGCAATTTTTTTTAGTTAGATGTGATTGGGCACATAAATGAATATATCTTTCTTAAAAAAATTCTAAACTTGACTAAGATTCTTTAAAAAGAATAAATTCAGGTCTATATTATAGTACTAAATTCGGGAGTTAGTTAGATGTGGGAAAGGTATTAACATCCCCACAATCCCATCCAAAGACAATACCAATTAATCTTATATCATTCTAAAATGATCTTAATTAAAATGATATTTTATTTTTAATTTATTATTTAAATATTGGAATTTTTTAAAATTTTTTATCATCCTAAAATATCCTTTGATATGTCCTATTCTATTTCTATTTCTTTTTTATTTTTCCACTGATTTTCTTTCCTTTTTCAAAACTGGATTTTTATGTTCTTTTGGTTTTTTTTATTGTTTTCGATTTTTATTAATTTTTTGGAATTTCTTATTTTTTATGTTTTTATGAATATTCTATTTTTTTTTGTTTTTGAAAATTTCTATAATTTTTTTGTTTTATTGTAAAAATAAAAAAACAAAAAAAGAAATATGCTGATCCAACTTGAATTCCAAAGCCCAATCAAAAAATTCAAAACCCAATTAATAATTTGAGACCTAATTAACAATTCCAAATCTCAATTAACAATTTAAAGACCCAAAATAAAATTATAAATAGGCTTTATGAAAAAAATTACTATAAATTTTAAAACTAACTTTAGTTTCGAATTTGAATTAAAAATGTATTTGATATCTAAATTAAAATATCTCAAAAAAATTTAATTTAATAATCAAATACAATTTAATTATAATTATCCCAAATGATATTTCAAAAGAGAAATTATCCAATACACTAACGATGAAATTTTTAAATTTCACAAGCATGATTAAAAAGATAACACATGTCAAGGTATAGTAAAATAAAAAAATAAATGAGGCATTCATTTCGAAAATCTCAAATAAAATGAGATATCTATAGTTTTTTTTATCATAATATAGCTAATTTTATTTTAATTACTAAAATACCATTGTTTTCAAATTAAGTACCAAAATCTGTTTTTTTTTAACCAGTTGGGAAATCGTCATGGCCCATGGCGATTTTCCAACTGTAAATTTTTTTTTTTTTTAAATTAAGTTGGAAAATCGCATGGGCCATGGCGATTTTCCAACTAAAATTTTTAAAAAAATTTAATTTTTACACTGGAAATCGCCACCGTGGGTGGCGATTTCCCAAGGGACATTCTTCATCTTTTGTTTACTTTTTTTTAATTATTAAATAATAAAATTTAAATAATTTTTAATTTTTAATTTTTAAAAATAAATAATAAATAATTTTTATATATAATTTTTATGCCATGGTGGTAAGTCCGGCCCGGTAAATCCGGATCGTATTTATATAATTTTTTAAATTGTTATTATTTAAATTTACTGTTGAAAAATCCCTAGTGGCGATTTCTCAACTTTTTTTTAATTATTAAATAATAATAATAATATTTAAAAACATTATATAATTTATAATTTTAAAATTTTAATAAAATTTAAATAAAAAATATTAATTTACAAAAAATTTAAAAATTATATTCGTAATGTCAATCGGATTCTCTTAACTTGTATTCGTAATAAATGGATCTCCGGGAGAAAGGCAAACCAAAGCATTGTGGTTATGCATGAATAAAGGTCATAACTAGACCTATCCACGGGCCGGGTAGCCCGCCCAGCCCGGTAAGCCCGGATGTGTCTCGATGTACTAAATTGATAAAGACATTTTTGACGGCTATGACTAGAGTTGTCTGGGTCGGACCGAGGCCTGAAAAAATTTTATTTCCCTTGTCCAAGCCCAAAAATAAAAATTATATAATTTATAATTTTAAAAAAATAAAGATTAATAAAATATAAAATTTAAATGAAAAGTTAAAATAATAACAATTTACAAAAAACTTAAAAATTATATACATTTTTATATAAATATATATAAATATTAAAAATACATTTTTATTTTTATATATATTCTATAATTAAAGTTAAACAAAAAATATTTTTATTTAATAAGTAGTAAGTCGGGATAGGCCGGACCGACTCGAATTACAAAAACACTTGTTCCGAATTACAAATAATTTATATATATCATAATTAAATTTAAATAATAAATAATTTTTATTTAATAAATAATAATTCGGGCTAAGCCGGTCGGCCCGAATTACAAAAACACTTTTCCCGAATTAAAAAATTTTATTTAAATTATTTAAATTTTATGATTTAATAATTAAAAAAAAAAGTAAACAAAAGGTGAAGAATTTTATTTAAATTCTTCATCTTATGAAGAATGTCCATTGGGAAATCGCCACCCACGGTGACGATTTTCTAATATAAAATTTAATTTTTTTTTAAATATTAGTTTTTAAAAAAAATTAAAATTTATAGTTGATAAATCGTAATGAGGCATGACGATTTTTTAACTGATTAAAAAAAAAGAATTTTGATACTTAATTTAAAAATACCGATATTTTGATAACTAAAAAAAATAACTATACTATGATAAAAAAACCGATATCTATACTCCAATTCAAAGTCTGACTTTGACAGGACTAAGGAAAAGGCAAAATGCTTGGAGGATTCAACAACTGCTCCCAGCCCAGGTTTCACTTGGTACGATTAGCGACTGGTCTGGCTTACCTCTTTTTCCATTACGCCTTGTCAAGTGGGATCAGACCGTTGTATGCACGGTGTCAAGTCAGTGGGGAAACTTCACTGCAACTACTTCCAAAGCGAAACGTGTAAAATGGTCTTATCTTTTCTTACCTTTTGCAATCTGCAATTACATGCAAGTTTGTATGAGTTTAGACATCATTCACACGTTGCCCTCGAAAAAAGTGTGCATGCAAAAGTCTTTCAAGTCAACTAATTAATGTTTCAAATTGTCTAGTCTTTTTGTTTCGATGGTTTACACTTTCATTTGAAAACTTGAAATCAAGTATTCCTACACTTCATCTGAGGTAAACCTTTGTATATTCTCCTAAATCAAACGTATTTTTTTGGCACAAACAAAACCAAAATTTGAGAATAGGAGAAAGGGACGAAGATGCTAAAATATGAACCTCAGAATTGTTGATATCATTTCTTAATGATGGCTGCTTGTAGTATAATTCTAAAATGTGATCGTTACGCAGCGTAACGATCGCGATGTAATAAAAATTGAGATTTTCGCATCACATTTTATCCGTTATGTAATTAAAATTTGACACTATCAAATTCTTTGAAACAATACCAAATTCACATCCGCGACAACCACGACGCATTACGTAACTATCGCGACACCCACAACCGCGACCAAATTGTTGTGGACAACCTGGTCTCCAGTTGGATGGTGAAAATGGTACTCCAAATTGTTGAACAAACAGCTAAACATTATGCCATAGACATTGCTCGAGAACTTGAATACTTACCCAAGGATATAACACAAGAATTTTGCATTCTAACATAAAACCTCACAATATTCCTTTAGATGAAGAGTTTCGTCCAAAAATTCCTGACTTTGGACTTGCTAAATTATGTTAAAGGAAAGAGAGTATAATATCCATGTTAGGAGCAAGAGTAACTGCAGGCATATCATAGTTCTAGATCATGTTTGCAGGTGTCGCGGATGTTATGTAATGCGTCACGGTTGTCGCGTATATGTGAACTTAATAATGTATCAAAAAATTTAATAATGTCACGAGTATTATTAACGAATAAAATACGGTGTGGAAGTTTCAATTTACGTTAGGTTGGGACCAATACGCAATTTTAGAACTATGGGGCATATATATGACTCCAGATCTATTCGGTAGAAGCTTTGGTGGGGTCTCTTATACAAGTCTTATTCTTATAGCTTTGGTATGATGGTTCTCCAAATGGTTGGTGGAAGGAAAAAACATTGATGTTGCAATCTCCCAAACAAGTGAAAAATATTTTCCACACTGTTAAATTGTCCAATACCAGCCCAAGGAAAAAATAAAAGCCTAACAATGTGTGGTTGCAATTGTGTGGTTTAATGTGTGGTTGTAATTGTGTGATTTAAATGTGTGGTTGTTATTAAACAACAATGGGTGGTTGTAATTTATTTAGATTTTATATTTGTGTGGCTTGTGTTTGTCTTGGTATTGTATAAATACCCCCCTCCCTTTCATTTGTAAATCATCAAGTAGTAAGCTTCAATAAGCAATAAAAGTTCTAAGTTTTCCTAAAGAGTTCTTCTCTAAAGAGTGTAGTCTAGAGTGAAGTGTGAGCATTTGTGAGTTTTTCCTAAAATCTAAACTTTCTGGTAAAATTAGAGTTATCTACTCTAAGTTTTTCTCAACACACACTACCCAAACAAGCAAGCGGAAACAAATAATCAAACACAAAGAACACAAATTTTTCTTGTGGAAAGATTCCACAATTATGACTAATAAACTTTCAAGATTAATACAATCATCCATTCTCATAATTTAACATATTCAAAATCTATTACACCCAATAACTCTCTCTCATACTCTCAAAATGTCTTTCAACTCTCTAAACAACAGACTTAACCCTAAACGTAATCACATATTTACAAATATCCAAAAAATCTTAAATCAATTTACCATAATATAAATTAATGGTCTTACTTAGATAACGGTCCGTCATTCCCATGAGGGAATGACGGACAAACGAGAGCCACAAATTTTAAAAGAACAAATTGGTGACTTGTAAAACCGAGTAAAATTTTAACTTATACATAAATGCTTACCAAGGTCAGCACTCTGTTAATATAGGCAAATTATGAAAGGGACATTAAAGATTCTTTTCACTTTTGAGTCTCCTAAATTAAAAAGTATAATATATTTAGCCTTTTAAATTAAAATATTTTACCCAAGCAAAATTTTAAAAATTGTATTATCACATGAAATATTAAAAAATTTATGTCATAACAAAATTATTTTCACTTTAATTTATTTTAAAATGTCTACATGTAACTGTATGAATAGAAACTACTATACATATAAAAAAATAAAAATAATTTTTAATTAGTACTCTTAAATCTTAATTCTTAACACGTTTTTTTCCCTAGATATTTCAACATTTTAAAGAAAACATGTTATCATTTTATGTGTAAAAAAGTCATAGCGTTTTGCAATTAAGACATAATTTAATAGCTTTCAATATTTATTATAATTAATATTTTTTAATTTTTATTCCAATCTTTATTTTTTTATAAATATTTTTACACAAGTGAAAATTTAAATATTGTATTATCATTTTAAAATTCTGAAAATTCCAATTATATTAAATTTATTTTTATCATTATATTTTTATTGTACTCATATTCTATATAGTTTGATTTTGAAAATTGAGCATAAAAAATGAAAGAAATTATAAAAAATGATCAAAGGAAATATTTATACTAAGTAATTAAACAACCACTGGCTAATCAAGTTAGCCGATTGTGACAAAAAAATTGATAGTGAAGGTGTGTCAGCTAATGATTTTCCATAAATTAAGTACAACTATATCGCTAAGAAGTTTGAAAAAAAAAAAACACTAAACATCAGATAAACTTGGCCAAAGAAAACTTCCAGATAAACCCAAAAAAAAAAAAAAAAAAGTTTTGGATGATTCAAAAGCTAGTTCCTGGTTTTATTTTGTAAGATTAAAAACTTGTTTACTTGTTTTTCCATGCCTTATGAAGTAGGGCTGTTTGACGGGTGACAATTATAATGATAATTTTTTTTTAAATGAAAATTAGGGGAATAACTTGCTTTTATATGGGAATTATAAAATAAAAAAAAAAGTAAAGAGTTAAAAAAATTATGCTTGCACCAATAAAAAAAATATTTATTAAAAAAATAAAAAAATTAAAGAAATAAAAAAACTTGTTTTGATTTCCTTTTTAAATTAATTTTTTTATGATAGAATGAGTATAGATAAAAACACTACAAGAAAAAAAAAATTATTCCTATGTAATGGGGTCAAATTCATTTTTAAGTTAAAAATTAATTTAATTATCCAATTAAATTTAGCAACAAGATTTCTATGACCAATGCTTTCTACGATCACATATAACTCGAAAGTTGTTGAATCTAGCAACAAGATTATCAGATAGACCTGTCAATCTTGACTCGAACCCGAAAAGCCCAACCAACCCAAATGATCTGAACCCAAAAAACTCAAGTGTCAAACCCGATTGATCCGAATTCGAAATAATTCGAACCCGAAATGACCCGTCCCGATATCAACCTAACCTGCCTAATTGACAAGTCTCGTGGCTTGAAGAAGAAACAAAAAAAAAAATGATTTGAAGTAAAATGATAATAACAGTTGTCGCAACCTAAAAAAATTAACGACGTCTCATCGCAAGACATTATTGTTCGTTAGGCGTGACATTAAAAAAACCCGAGGAAAAGTCGACTTAATTCCTCTAAAAATGAAGGTTTTGAAAATGACCTTAAAAAAGACATGGAGTCGCCACCAATCTTTTTTAGCTAGGTGTGATCGGCCACCTATTAAAACCGATTTTATAAAATATTTTAAAAATTAATTAAAACATTTTAAAAACCAATTTCAAGTCTGCGTTTTAAACCAGAGAAATCAAAGAAGCAGGTTCGGGAGTAGGTTACGTGTGGGGAAGGATTAGCACCCCCACAACGCCCGTATAAATCGGTACCTTATTAATCGTGTGTTATCTCAAGTCTCGGTAAAAGTTGGTTTTAAATTTAGTATTTCAAATTAATTCCCAATTTAAAGAAAAATAATTCAATTTTTATTTGGAAATGATTCGAAATTTATGAATTCAAAATTTTCCTATATTCCCCAACAAACGTGACAAAATATAGAAATTTTTATTAGTTTTGAAAAAACTTTCCGAATCATTCTCTTTTTTGAAAGAAAGATATTCCTTTATTAATGATAATTGATGAAATTCCCTCCAGCAAACCTGGTAGAGAACTCATGAATTATTTTAACTCGGGAATATCTTTATTTTTATTGAAAACCATTATCTTTTTGAAAACATTTAAAATAAATGAATATGTATATGCATGACATAAATAAAATGACATAGCAAAATCTAAATAATATAATGCAACCTAAATGACATGGCAAACATGAATGATATGGCATATAATTTAAATGACATGGAATAAAATAATGCTATCATATAATATGCATGAAAATAAAAATGCAATGCATGAAATGTATTTTTTCCTTTAATTAAGGAAATCCGTATATCTAAAAAGATATCCGGCTACCTTAGGAAAATATGTCAAATTAAATATTCTAAAACCAAAATACTTTGTGATTGTTTGAAAACAATTTTGAAAAGCTTGAATTAACAATAAAAACTGGGCTAAATTTTTTTAAATGGCTCTAATTTCCTAAGTTTAAAAAATCCGGACTTGACTACCCTTAACCCGGGACTTGAAAAACCATTTTTAGAGTTTAAAAGGGCTTAGAAATCATCCTAAGTCAGTAGCTAACCCTCCTAATCAGCCCACTCTAAGTAAATTAACCAAAACAGAAAATTGGTTTTTCTTTAAATTCAATTCTGACTCAACTGTCCAGTTTTAATACACGATTTTTTACCCTATTTTTAAAAATTCCAAAAATTCTAAAAACAATACTGGAGACTCAGGACATATAAAACTATACGAGAAAAAATCGGCTTAATTGTTTGATCAAAGATGAATTCCCAAAAAAACCAGAGATGTACGAGTTTTTGGAGGAGAAAAAACTGCTTTGTTTTTCTTTAAATTCAATTCTGACTCCACTGTCCAGTTTTAATCCACGATTTTTTATCCTATTTTTAAAAATTCCAAAAATTCTAAAAACAATACTGGAGATTCAGGACATGTAAAACTACAGGAAAACAAATCGGCTTAATTTTCTGATCAAAGATGAATTCCCAGAAAAATCATAGATATACGAGTTTTTGGAGGAGAAAAAAAACTGCTTTGCCAACACATTTTTGCTTTTGATAAAATCATTTAAAAACCAAAGTAAAAATATTTGAAACTCATAAAATGACTTGAAAGCAGTAGCTAGGACTCTTTGAAAGTTAGATAAAAATTGGCTAAATAAAAAAATCACAAAGGTAGAGTAATCAATTTGACAAACTTAATTTTCCACAAGTGTGCTCAAGAGAGCATGATCTTGAACCATTAATTGGCTCAAGTCATTATTCAAGTGGCATGAACATGAAATGCATGAAACAATGCAGCAAACATAATGCATGAAATGCATGGATCTAAACCTAAATGTAAGGAAAATGCATGATATAAATAATATGGCCTAGACCTAACATGAACTTGCATGGCATTTAATGTAACCTAGACCTAAGATATGCATGGCATTTAACAAACACAAGGCATGTTTAATTCAAAAATCCAACCAAATATCATGCAAATGCAAAAACCTAACAACTAGCATGACAAAAATGCAACACACAATGCAAAACACATGGAGTAGCCAAATGGCCCCAAGCTCCAACAAGCATGGCATTTTCACAAACACTTGGCATGCTAGCATAAAAAACTAAGTCATAACACAAAAATCACACAAGCATTTTCACAAACACCTAATATACTAAATCTAAAACATGCTCACTAAGATATAAAACAAGAATCATGCAAAGAATCACACAAGCATTTTCACAAACACTTAATATGCTAACTCTAAAAATGCTCAAATTTAAACAACATAAAAACATAAAATTATAAATATAAAAACATGATATCTAAGACATAAATGGCAATAAACAAGGCAACCAAATTAAATATAACTTAAGAACATGAAATAACATAACATTTAAAACATCAAAAACAAAGAAAATAGCATAAACAATATGGTAAAATGAATCAAAAACAACAACTTAAAATAAATAATGTAGGCCATTTGGCCATGGTGAGTTTATTGTAAAAACAAAATGTAAAAAAAAAAAAAAATACTTAAGAAAGGAAATGAAGGAAGAACAAGAAACATTATTTTAAAATGAAAACTCACCAAGTAGAGATTAAAATAGCAAAAAATAAGAATAGAAAATGAAAGTGCAAGAGTTGGTGCTCAAGAGCAACCTCAAGAAGCTAATATTTCAAGCTTTTCTCTTCAAACTTTCCTTTTTTTCTAAACTTTTCTTTTTTGCTCTCAACCAAGAAGATAAAAACTAAGAAAAACTAATAGAAATCAGCCAAAATGGAAAAGAAAAAACAAAATCTGCCTCCTTCCCCTAGGGTTGGCCTAAATGCATGGTTATATAGCCTCCAAGATATTGTCATTTTTGTGTAACCTAATTTCCATCAAATGGCCAATAATTCAAGATGAAAAGTCATGAAATTACCACCTTTAGATTAGCATCTCAGCCCTCTCAAATTACAGCTATGCACAAATAATGTTGACATCTTTCTTAACCTATATGGTTTAATCACCATGGCTTGATCAAAGATAATGGTTAACTAACTCTTGATTTTTAACCACTTGATTAAAAAAATTAGAAGCTTCCTCCTTTCTTTGGGCTTGGGCATGCCAGCACTTCTCTTTTCCAGCCCAACTCTGATTTTTTGAAGGGCCAAAAAAAGCCCTTTTCGGTTGCTTGGGTGAAATGACCATTTTGCCCCCCGGATGCAAATAAATATCAAACGGACTCCAAATTCAATTTTTATTTTTTAATACTTCCAAAATAATAAAATATTGAGTTCTGGAAGTTTTCAAAATTTTCCGAGTCCGTTTGCTATTTATTCGGATTTTTTCTTCCCAAAATGTCCTTTTGTGCCCCTACTTTTTACCATTTTTTAAACGAGCTCCAAATCAATATTTTTCTTCACCAATCTCTTCAAAATAATTAAAAAGTGTGATCTGGAAGTTTTCATAATTTTTGGAGCTCATTTGGTATTTTTTCGGGATTTATCGGCTTGAATTACTACATAGGAGGCCCGAGATTTGGCCATTTTGCAAACGAACTCGGAATCAAGATTTTCTTTCGCCAATATCTTCCAAATAATTTAAAAATGAGATTTGCCAAATTTCATAATTTTTGGAGTCCATTTGCTATTTTTCCGGGATTTATCTTTTTGAATTACTGCATTAGAAACCCGGGATTTGGCCATTTTGCAAACGAACTCGGAATCAAGATTTTATTTCGCCAATCTCCTTCAAATGATTTAAGAATGAGATTGACAAAATTTCCATAATTTTCGGAGTCCATTTTCTATTTTTCCCAAATTTTTCCAATTTTGCCCTTTAACCTCCGAAACCCGGTTTTGCTCAAAACAAGTCCAATTTTTAGATTTTTTTCAATCTGAGCCTTGGGCCATCCTTTTTAATCATTCCTCATCCATTGGGGGCTTTGGTCTTACCAAGTCGGGCCATTTCTGTGATTCTTCCCGATTTCACCGAAATCCACTAAAAACCCTAATTCTCGGTTTTCTCCCGGATTGACTTTTCTTTCGGTTTTTCTTGCAAGTGACTTCTCCATTACCCGTAGTCAGTGCTTATCTTTCATTTGGAACCTTCAATTTCGACCAGTTTGATCGTTTAAGCACTTTTCCCCAAATTTCTCGGATTAGGGTTTCTTTTCTACTGAATCTCCAAATCCCAACTTCCGAACTCCATATCTTTCAATGTAGACCTCAGATTATCAAAATTCTTTCTCCATTTTTCAATTGAACGTAAAATCTTGATTTTGAAAGTGGGTTTACTTTTTTAGTAGTTGACTTTCTGGGGTTGACTTTTTCGGGGTTGACATTTTTTCAAGTTTGACTTTTTGTGCTCGCCCTCTTAAACTAAGTCTCGGAGTACCACCTGCAGGATAAAAACAGTCTTTTTATACTCGGAAACATCAATATAGGAAGAAAACATACCTGTTTAGTGGTCCGGACAAAATTAGGTGTCTACAGCTGCCCCTCTTTGGCTATTGCTGAGAATCAGAAATCAGGCAAAGATAAACCGACACTAATTTTGTACGGTCAGTGAAATCACATGGAAAGGAAAGGGGTTTTCTTTTTCATTTCTTCATTCATTTTTGCATTTTGCATTTTTTATTTTCTTTTTTCATTTTCTATTTTTTTTCATTTTTTCTCTTTTTTTTTTCAATTTTTTTTTTTTGAAAACAGTAAATTGAAGATTTGTCCTTAAATTGAATTCCCTGCCTAAACAAGGCTCGATTCGTCTTAAGGAAACGAATTCGATTTGCAAGAAAAGAAATGACCTCGACGATGGTCTCGGGGCCTTAACCTGTCTTGTTCTCAGCTGTGTTTAAAATTCTGGATATCTCCTCCAGAAGCTTCGGCTATCACCACCAAAGTCTTGCTCATTTTTTTTTAAATATAAAAATTCTGGGTATCACCTCCAGAAGCTTCAGCTATCACCACTGAAGACTTTCTATCTTTTCAAAGGATTTTAAAACTCTGGATATCTCCACCAGAGGCTTCAGCTATCACCACCGAAGTCTTGCTCATTTTTAAAACTGTAAAATTCTGGGTATCATCTCCAGAAGCTTTGGCTATCACCACCAAAGACTTGCTCAATATAAAATTCTAGATAACTCATCTAGAAGAAGATTTCTCATGTTTCAAAATTATAAAACCCTGGATATTTCCACCAGAGGCTTCAACTATCACCACCGAAGACTTATTCACTTTTAAAACTGCAAAATTCTGGATATCACCACCAGAAGCTTTGGCTATCACCACCAAAGACTTGGTCATTGTAAAATTCTGGTAACTCCTTCAGAATAAAATTTCTCATTTTTCAAAATTATAAAACCCTGGATATCTCCACCAGAGGCTTCAGCTATCACCACCGAAGACTTGTTCACTTTTAAAACTGTAAAATTCTGGATATCCCCACCAGAAGCTTTGGCTATCACCACCAAAGACTTGCTCATTGTAAAATTCTGGGTAACTCATTCAGAATAAAATTTCTCATTTTTCAAAATTATAAAACCCTGGATATCTCCACCAGAGGCTTCAGCTATCACCACTGAAGACTTGTTCACTTTTAAAACTGCAAAATTCTGTATATCACCACCAGAAGCTTTGGCTATCACCACCAAAGACTTGCTCATTGTAAAATTCTGGGTAACTCCTTCAGAATAAAATTTCTCATGTTTTCAAAATTATAAAACCCTGGATATCTCCACCAGAGGCTTTAGCTATCACCACCGAAGACTTGTTCACTTTTAAAACTGTAAAATTCTGGATATCCCCACCAGAAGCTTTGAGAAATGATGCAGATGCACATGTCTTTTAACAAGGTGCCCATGCTTCATGGTGCAAATGTAAAATATTTCTTAGTGCAAATGCAAATGGCCTGGATTAATGCCCATGTTTCATGATGCAGATGCCCCTACTAATTGTGTTCATGTAACTGGTTTATGAATTACCACACATTAATGAAAATGCAATGATTCTAGAAATGATGCAATTGCTTGAGATGACACAAGGGCGAATTCTATGAAGAATGTAAATGTAAAGGTAAAAAATGCAGATGCTTATGGAATAATGCCAATGCAAATACCCATGAATGACGCAAATGCTTGCTGACACTGTGCAGATGCAAAAGCTCGATAAAGAGATGAGTGCTCATGAGTGATGCAAATGCCCCCGGTTGTTTTTCTAGACTTTGGCTTAGCCTTTCAAATTCATTTTTCCTCTTCAAATCAGAGTATATCTTCAATTCATTTCGGCTATTCTCTTTGCCCCAACAGTTTTCAAACTTTCATCAATAGAGATCTAAACTGGGTTCGATATCTTCTTCTCATATCTGGAAGTCAGGACCTATCCTGGCAGTTCTATACCTTTGGGTTAGAAAAACCCTTGTCTCATGTCGACATCAAAAATGGGTATTTCAAAAATATTTTTATTTTCCCTTTTTTGGAAAACAATTTTGCTTATTTAAGGAAAACTTCTAAGCCAAAATTTTTAACTCCACAATGTATGATGTACAAATCTTTTGATGACTGATGATCGCTGTTAGAAAATTCCCTAAGTATTAATTTGGGTTTTTCAATTTGAATTGACAAGGCTTGATACAACAAGATTTTGGTTTTTTCAGGAAAACTTCACAACAAAAATGTATGTCCTTTCTAGGCTCACAAATGGAACAAGTTTTATAAATCATGAATTCATTGAGAACCAAGCAAATTCAACATTCTTTTAGTTTCCATATCAAGGCTTTTTGACAAGCGTCAAAATTGGCCGGGATGTTTAAATCGGAAAGTTTGATCTTGGAGGAAAAAAAGATTCAATTTTTGAAGACAATCCTCCGAATGAGAGCTGACAATTTGGGGGGTTCAGGAATTCCTAGATGTTCCTCGATGACCACTTTTTTTTAAGATGACCCTTTTTTTTTTTTTTTTTGGGGATCAGCACAGATGGCATCGAAAATTTCCAAATTTACTCTAGACCGCCCGTTTTTGGGTTTTCGTCGTAGAGTCCCATTCTTTCCATTTTTTTTCTCTTTTTTTTTCATTCTACCGTACACTTGAGAATTCTAAATTCTTCCTTAGTGAAATGATAATTCGATGAAATGTGATAAAATCTGAGGAAAAACCTTTCAAATTAAATATTCATGCTTCATCAAAATGGACTTTTAAAGCACGTAACGTAGGCCATGGCTTAGGGTTCAGAAAGAAAGGATAAATAGGCCCAAAATATGTGTTTGAGGGTAATCAGATCAAGGATCTATATTTTTTTTTTGAGGAGGATTCTCTTTGAAGCATTTGTTCCTTCTTGGACATTTCTTTCCTTTTGACTTTGCTTTTTTCTTCTTTGCTTTTGGCTTTCAATTTGCCATATCTTTCACACATTTTTCCTTTTTTTTATTTTTTCATTTTGCCCCCTTCTTTTTCAACGGAGTGAGCCCGTCTTTATTCGGGGCTCCATTTGCTTTGCATCTGTCTTTGAGCTAGGACACATTTCTCAATGATCTTTTAAAAAATATTTCCTTGCATTTGCCCCCTAGTGTAGAGGGTGATCCTTGATCAAGGTTCAAACAAGAAAGAATTCTTTTGGCTCAAAAGGGGTGACTATGGATGATTTCTTTTTGTGTGAAGGGATATGAAAGATGGCCATTCCTCATGTCAAGCACGAATATTCACTTTGAAAAGCAATCCCCAGGGGAAATAGATATTCAGAATTTCATTTTGCACTTTGGAATCATCCGAATTCTCATATGCATGATATCACAAATTTTTTCATTTTTCATTTTTCATCGCATGCCCCAACGATTTATGCGTTTAATCCATCCTTATTCACCATGTATCCATCATTTCCACATATGATGCCCCAATTTGATTAACCATGAGAATTTGTATCAACGAGGAACATAGCAAGTCTAGGTCTATTTTGAAAAGGCTGAGTTTCCATATCAAGGCTTTTTGAAGAGACAAGGAAAATATGACTCAAAAACGGGTTTTCTCTAGGACAAGGGATAATCTAGTTTAATCATTGTGCCCCAGGATGTCAATCATGATGTTTGGGCAATTAGTGTTTTGTGGTTATTGGGAAAGGTCATGAATGGTTTTAGCACAATCTTGACACACATCAAATTACCAAAATCTGGATTCTTGATAGAATGTCTCATTTGTTTGATTTTCAAAGAATTTGAAAATTTTCAAAGAGTTCGTTCCTTTGTTCATAGCCTAGACTAAGATCTACGTCTTTGCTTATTCTGTGATGACAATGGTTTTATGAAGTCAAATCATTCATATTTCTTGAAGCATTAGGTCTTTCAAGTGGTCTCGGTTCAAAAGATTTAGGCTTAGGAAAGCCTAAAAAAAAGGGCTGAAGATATTGGGTCATTTCTAACAATGATCATCAATCTTCTTGAGACTATCCATTACTAAAAATTCCTTAATGCTTGTTTTTTGCAAATTCAAGTTATTGTTGAAACACAACAAACACAAAGCATTTAAAATACAAAATTCATTTAATTAACATGAGACAAGTGCTTTCCTCATCACAGTGTATAGAACTACATGTGTCAAAAACCTAATGTGATCATGCACAATGTTTCTTATGACACTTGACTTCCCTATCTTCAAAACTTATCGAACCAGCCTTGATGAGATCTCTGACCTTGTACTTCAAAGCGGGGCAGTTCTCTGTTGAGTGACCTTGATTGCCAGAATGGTACCCACAACACTCATTAGCATCATACCAGCTCGGATAAGGGGGCTTCAGAGGCGCTATTTGCATGGGTGTCACAAGGTGATTCTGGATGAGTTGAGGTAGTAGCTCACTGTATGTCATAGGAATCGGGTCATCCTGATTTATTTTTCGCTTTTTATGCCCCCTTCGACTATTCCCAAGGATATTCGATTGATAGACAGATGCAAATTCTGGTGTAGTTGCAGTCATTGGTTGGTAGGGATAAAAACCTTGAGAGACATTGTTCAGGGTAGAGTAAAATGGCTGATACAAGGATAATTGGGGAGATGGGGCCAAGTCTTCCACGACTTGGTTATCTTCCTTTTTCTTTTCAGATGCCCCCTTGTTCTTGGTATTGGATGTTCTTTCTCCATCAATTTTCCCATCCTTGATAGCATTCTCAATCATCTCCCCTGAAATTACCATGTCTGAAAAATTATGTGTGATGTTGCCAACAAGTATATCATAGTACGGGGCCTGCAGTGTATTCACAAAAAGGACAGTGGTTTCCTTCTGAGTTAAGGGCGGTTGTACTTGGACGGCCAGGCTCATCCACCGTTGCACATATTCTTTGAAGCTCTCAGTAGCTCTTTTCTTCATATTTTGCAAGGGGTCAGGCGCCGTGTCAGTCATATGCTTGTACTGGTTTACAAAAACCCTAGCCAGGTCATTCCAAGAGTGAATCTGATCCTTGCTCAACTGACTATATCACCTAATTGCGGATCCGCTGAGGCTATCTTGAAAGCAGTGAATCAAAAGCTTATCATTATCTATCTGACTTGTCATCTTTCGGCAGAACATAGTGATGTGGGCTGATGGATCGGTCGTCCCGTCATATTTTACAAAGTCATGGATCTTGAACTTAGGAGGAATGACTAAATCGAGGACCAAGCATCGTTCTTTCGCCTCCACACTCCCTAATACGTCTGCATTTTCTACTGCCCGGAGCCTTTCATCTAACAACTGATATTTCCCTTGGGAATCTGCCAACTCAACCTCATTTACTGCAACCCTTTTCAACTTTGCCTGTTCAGCTGGATCATCTGAGTTTAGGATATTGACGGGGTTAACAGTGTTCTGGGCATCACTTATTGCGACCTCATCTTGGCCCTTTTGTACCTCTAACCCTTCTCCGGCGACAAAGTTTTCGGTGTATCCTTTTCCCTTGATTACAGCAGACATTAGTTCCATCAGTTTAGTCATCTGATCCTTAGATTCTGCTTGAGATTTTGCTAGCTGTTCTCGCAATTCTCTCTGTTCCCTTTCCATTTTTTCCATTCGGGCAACTTGTTCATCCTCCATAGCACCAGCCTGTATTAAAAGTGTACTCAGTACTTCTTCTGATTTGAAATGGAAATTCTTTCAAAGACTCCTAAAGCCAAGCCAACTTCTATTTTATTTCCACCAAATATGTGTCATGATGAATGAGCCATGAATGCAATTTGACGCATATGAAGCCTAAACAATATGATGTATGGACATGTACAATGGAAACATGCTAACCATATATGTAATAAATGCAATCACAATGCCAACATGTTGCAAACAAAGAATAAACAAATCAACACATGGATATATGCAATGACTGATCATGTGCATTTTAGCATATTTCCCAATGAATCTTCATATATCCTATGAATCCAACATGGTGTCAATTATGATACATGCAAACAATGAATGATTGATACAGAGTATATACAAAGAAAATCATACTAACCATGTGTGTCATGATTGTGACCTAATGCTAATCATGATGTATGTAATAAGCAAATTAATGCATAGATATATACAGAAAAATCATGCTGATTATGAATGCATGAATGCAACCTGACATATTGATGGGATGCAAAATGCAAAGGGGGAGATATCACGGAGGAAATAAGAATCGGAGGAACTTAATCATCAACCTCTCATAAATTTGAAACATAATCAATTCATTCCCACATCAACATTCACAATGGTATAAACCATGTTTTACAAAATTTGAACAGTGGTTAAGACTGTCCTTACAAGCACTTTATTCTTCCTAACATCCTAAGGCTATAAGAGCTGGCTACTGAAAAAGTGAAATCCTATTACATCATATAAGACCGAAGTCTTTCCATCTCAATGATGTAAATCTCTCAATCCTAATGACGCTTTCCCAGTCCTCTATCAATCAGTGTCGTGGGATCCAACCACTTGGCATTTATAAGAGTTTTCACTTTCTTTTTGAATGCCATACAGTCTTCAACGTTATGGCCAACAATTCCACAATGATAATCACATCTTGCATTTGGATTATACAACCTTGGATATGGTGGTAACAGGGGTTTCAATGGGACACAGGCAACCATGTGATTTTGGATCAGTATAGGGAGGAGCTCTTGGTAGCTGATTGGAATGGGATCAAAAGGCATTTGGGTCTTATCCTGGGGTCGTTTCTTAGTTACACATGGCCTAGGAGTTGGGGCACTTGGTGGTGGCACTAAGGTCCGAACCGGAGTGTTTACATGGAGATATGGCGGAACAGCATGGTGAGGGTATGGATTCGGACACGGGGCCTTTGGAGGTTGTACATAGCTCGAGGTTCCTATCCCAGATGCTGGATAAGGTGGTTGATGAGGGAAATAGTATGAACTGGTAGTTGTTGGTGATGGAGTGGGATTCAGGAATCCCGTAGTGGTCATCCCAATGGATGATTGGACCATGGTAGGGTGGGGATACTGGCTTGGACCTCGAACAGTTTGCAGGTATGGTACAGGATCCAAGGTTTCTATCTTTGGTATCAGGCTCTCAGGTTTAATCATTTTCACGATTTTGTCCATAATTTCATCAGGATTGCAACCTTTTTGGCATTGACAAGTGCAGGATCCAGCAAGGATTGTATGTTCTGGACCTAATGGTTTTGGTTGATCCGAAGATGATTCGAAGCCCTGAGAAAGTTCCTTTTTACTGTTACCCATATCCTCAACCATTTTCAGCAATTTGGCAGGTTGTTCCTTCACCTCTCGGATTTCATGTCCATATTCCTCTTGATTGTGTTCCAAAGCAACCAATCATTCCTCCGATTCATTCCTCATATCTCGAACCCCTTTCATGCAAATGAAAATGTCATGAGATTAAGAATACAATTATGAATGTACATGCTCTATTCCTATGTGCATGAATAAACTGATGATTAATGCATGAACATATACAGAGAAATTATGATGACTATGTATGCTATGGATGCAATCTAATGCCAGGTATATACAGATAATGACTGTGCATGTCATAAACGTATCTTACAATGAATGACCATGCATGCTATGACTACAACATGATGTCAAAATGATACATGCAAAAATAAATGAATTAACACAAAGGTATATACAAAGAAATCAATGGTTACACGAAATTGGTGGGACCTAAATCTTGATTATTCAAAAATCTCATTATGCAAGATTTGCCTCCAAATTTATGATTTTTTTTAACATGTTTTTTTGTGTTTTTTTTTTTATTTATGAAAAACCAATTACATTATTTTCAAAATAATTTCAGGGTGGATCCCACTATGGTACCATATGCAAATGTTCATGTGACACTACCGGTTTTATGAAATCATCAAGTGAAATTACCAACTGTTTATTGCAAAGAATGAGATCAATAATACAACCAAAAATGTACATGCTCCATTCACACATGCATGAAATGTGCAACATGCAAAAATGCTTGAAAAAGGATTTTTTTTTTTATTTTTATAAAAAAAAAAATAGCTAATGAACATCTGACCCAGCAATATCTGCTTATTTAGGCATCACGATGCCTTCGAGGCGGAGTATCACATTTATTACGGGCGATGTACGTACATCGTTGCCCGATCTACCACACTTAATAGGTAACAAAAGGTTTAGAAATGTCCCTCCATGTGTTCCTATTTTCGGTACATCTAACGGAAATCCGGCATGGCTTCGCCTAGGTTCACTATATGAGGGTGAATCGGTTCTAAGACCCCGAATTGTTCCTCACTGTCGCCGGTGAAGGCTAGTAAGGCACCCCGATAAAAGCGGGTTCAATTCGTTAGAGTATATTTTCCTATGCCCATGCGGAGGATCATCACGAAGGCAATAGGTACTTTATACTCCGAAAGTGTTTCACTAGCCCATACGGAGGATCAATCACGAAGGCTTAGTTACTTTACTCCCACTTAAAAGGACGGAACCCGGGTAGAGAGTTCATGTTATGCAAATGCAAGTGAGTGTGTGTGGAGGAATAACAAACCTTTCACTACCTATTCTACAAACCTTATTCTAAATGCCCTAGCAATTAAAACATTCAAGAATAGTGTAACACATTAACCAACAAGCAATTATAATATACAACCTTAAATAACTAGAGAACAATAATAAAATGCATGCACATGAGAATGAACATATTTAAAAACATTTTATTATTTTCAAAATTCTCCTTATTAAAAAAATACGGGAATTAAAATTAAATACCAATTAAACCAACAAAACCAAGACTTTGATAACACACGACTAATTCTAGGCCTGACTCTCTAATATTCCCCAGCGGAGTCGCCAAGCTGTCGCAACCTAAAAAAATAACGACGTCTCATCGCAAGACATTATTGTTCGTTAGGCGTGACATTAAAAAAACCCGAGGAAAAGTCGACTTAATTCCTCTAAAAATGAAGGTTTTGAAAATGACCTTAAAAAAGACATGGAGTCGCCACCAATCTTTTTTAGCTAGGTGTGATCGGCCACCTATTAAAACCGGTTTTATAAAATATTTTAAAAATTAATTAAAACATTTTAAAAACCAATTTCAAGTCTGCGTTTTAAACCAGAGAAATCAAAGAAGCAGGTTCGGGAGTAGGTTACGTGTGGGGAAGGATTAGCACCCCCACAACGCCCGTATAAATCGGTACCTTATTAATCGTGTGTTATCTCAAGTCTCGGTAAAAGTTGGTTTTAAATTTAGTATTTCAAATTAATTCCCAATTTAAAGAAAAATAATTCAATTTTTATTTGAAAATGATTCGAAATTTATGAATTCAAAATTTTCCTATATTCCCCAACAAACGTGGCAAAATATAGAAATTTTTATTAGTTTTGAAAAAACTTTCCGAATCATTCTCTTTTTTGAAAGAAAGATATTCCTTTATTAATGATAATTGATGAAATTCCCTCCAGCAAACCCGGTAGAGAACTCATGAATTATTTTAACTCGGGAATATCTTTATTTTTATTGAAAACCATTATCTTTTTGAAAACATTTAAAATAAATGAATATGTATATGCATGACATAAATAAAATGACATAGAAAAATCTAAATAATATAATGCAACCTAAATGACATGGCAAACATGAATGATATGGCATATAATTTAAATGACATGGAATAAAATAATGCTATCATATAATATGCATGAAAATAAAAATGCAATGCATGAAATGTATTTTTTCCTTTAATTAAGGAAATCCGTATATCTAAAAAGATATCCGGCTACCTTAGGAAAATATGTCAAATTAAATATTCAAAAACCAAAATACTTTGTGATTGTTTGAAAACAATTTTGAAAAGCTTGAATTAACAATAAAAACTGGGCTAAATTTTTTTAAATGGCTCTAATTTCCTAAGTTTAAAAAATCCGGACTTGACTACCCTTAACCCGGGACTTGAAAAACCATTTTTAGAGTTTAAAAGGGCTTAGAAATCATCCTAAGTCAGTAGCTAACCCTCCTAATCAGCCCACTCTAAGTAAATTAACCAAAACAGAAAATTGGTTTTTCTTTAAATTTAATTCTGACTCAACTGTCCAGTTTTAATACACGATTTTTTACCCTATTTTTAAAAATTCCAAAAATTCTAAAACAAATACTGGAGACTCAGGACATATAAAATTGTACGAGAAAAAATCGGCTTAATTGTTTGATTAAAGATGAATTCCCAAAAAAACCAGAGATGTACGAGTTTTTGGAGGATAAAAAACTGCTTTGTTTTTCTTTAAATTCAATTCTGACTCTACTGTCCAGTTTTAATCCACGATTTGTTATCCTATTTTTAAAAATTCCAAAAATTCTAAAACAAATACTGGAGACTCAAGACATGTAAAACTACACGAAAACAAATCGGCTTAATTTTCTGATCAAAGATGAATTCCCAGAAAAATCATAGATGTACGAGTTTTTGGAGGAGAAAAAAAAACTGCTTTGCCAACACATTTTTGCTTTTGATAAAATCATTTAAAAACCAAAGTAAAAAAGTTTGAAACTCATAAAATGACTTGAAAGCAGTAGCTAGGACTCTTTGAAAGTTAGATAAAAATTGGCTAAATAAAAAAATCACAAAGGTAGAGTAATCAATTTGACAAACTTAATTTTCCACAAGTGTGCTCAAGAGAGCATGATCTTGAACCATTAATTGGCTCAAGTCATTATTCAAGTGGCATGAACATGAAATGCATGAAACAATGCAACAAACATAATGCATGAAATGCATGGATCTAAACCTAAATCTAAGGAAAATGCATGATATAAATAATATGGCCTAGACCTAACATGAACTTGCATGGCATTTAATGTAACCTAGACCTAAGATATGCATGGCATTTTCACAAACACAAGGCATGTTTAATTCAAAAATCCAACCAAATATCATGCAAATGCAAAAACCTAACAACTAGCATGACAAAAATGCAACACACAATGCAAAACACATGGAGTAGCCAAATGGCCCCAAGCTCCAACAAGCATGGCATTTTCACAAACACTTGGCATGCTAGCATAAAAAACTAAGTCATAACACAAAAATCACACAAGCATTTTCACAAACACCTAATATACTAAATCTAAAACATGCTCACTAAGATATAAAACAAGAATCATGCAAAGAATCACACAAGCATTTTCACAAACACTTAATATGCTAACTCTAAAACATGCTCAAATTTAAACAACATAAAAACAGAAAATTAAAAATATAAAAACATGATATCTAAGACATAAATGACAATAAACAAGGCAACCAAATTAAATATAACTTAAGAACATGAAATAACATAACATTTAAAACATCAAAAACAAAGAAAATAGCATAAACAATATGGTAAAATGAATCAAAAACAACAACTTAAAATAAATAATGTAGGCCATTTGGCCATGGTGAGTTTATTGTAAAAACAAAATGTAAAAAAAAAAAAAATACTTAAGAAAGGAAATGAAGGAAGAACAAGAAACATTATTTTAAAATGAAAACTCACCAAGTAGAGATTAAAATAGCAAAAAATAAGAATAGAAAATGAAAGTGCAAGAGTTGGTGCTCAAGAGCAACCTCAAGAAGCTAATATTTCAAGCTTTTCTCTTCAAACTTTCCTTTTTTTCTAAACTTTTCTTTTTTGCTCTCAACCAAGAAGATAAAAACTAAGAAAAACTAATAGAAATCAGCCAAAATGGAAAAGAAAAAACAAAATCTGCCACCTTCCCCTAGGGTTGGCCTAAATGCATGGTTATATAGCCTCCAAGATGTTGTCATTTTTGTGTAACCTAATTTCCATCAAATGGCCAATAATTCAAGATGAAAAGTCATGAAATTACCACCTTTAGATTAGCATCTCAGCCCTCTCAAATTACAGCTATGCACAAATAATGTTGACATCTTTCTTAACCTATGTGGTTTAATCACCATGGCTTGATCAAAGATAATGGTTAACTAACTCTTGATTTTTAACCACTTGATTAAAAAAATTAGAAGCTTCCTCCTTTCTTTGGGCTTGGGCATGCCAGCACTTCTCTTTTCCAGCCCAACTCTGATTTTTTGAAGGGCCGAAAAAAGCCCTTTTCGGTTGCTTGGATGAAATGACCATTTTGCCCCCCGGATGCAAATAAATATCAAACGGACTCCAAATTCAATTTTTCTTTTTTTAATACTTCCAAAATAATAAAATATTGAGTTCTGGAAGTTTTCAAAATTTTCCGAGTCCGTTTGCTATTTATTCGGATTTTTTCTTCCCAAAATGTCCTTTTATGCCCCTACTTTTTACCATTTTTTAAACGAGCTCCAAATCAAGATTTTTCTTCACCAATCTCTTCAAAATAATTAAAAAGTGTGATCTGGAAGTTTTCATAATTTTTGGAGCTCATTTGGTATTTTTTCGGGATTTATCGGCTTGAATTACTGCATAGGAGGCCCGAGATTTGGCCATTTTGCAAACGAACTCGGAATCAAGATTTTCTTTCGCCAATATCTTCCAAATAATTTAAAAATGAGATTTGCCAAATTTCAGAATTTTTGGAGTCCATTTGCTATTTTTCCGGGATTTATCTTTTTGAATTATTGCATAAGAAACCCGGGATTTGGCCATTTTGCAAACGAACTCGGAATCAAGATTTTCTTTCGCCAATCTCCTTCAAATGATTTAAGAATGAGATTGACAAAATTTCCATAATTTTCGGAGTCCATTTGCTATTTTTCCCAAATTTTTCCAATTTTGCCCTTTAACCTCCGAAACCCGGTTTTGCTCAAAACAAGTCCGATTTTCAGATTTTCTTCAATCTGAGCCTTGGGCCATCTTTTTTAATCATTCCTCATCCATTGGGGGCTTTGGTCTTACCAAGTCGGGCCATTTCTGTGATTCTTCCCGATTTCACCGAAATCCACTAAAAACCCTAATTCTCGGTTTTCTCCCGGATTGACTTTTCTTTCGGTTTTTCTTGCAAGTGACTTCTCCATTACCCGTAGTCAGTGCTTATCTTTCATTTGGAACCTTCAATTTCGACCAGTTTGATCGTTTAAGCACTTTTCCCCAAATTTCTCGGATTAGGGTTTCTTTTCTACTGAATCTCCAAATCCCAACTTCCGAACTCCATATCTTTCAATGTAGACCTTAGATTATCAAAATTCTTTCTCCATTTTTCAATTGAACTTAAAATCTTGATTTTGAAAGTGGGTTGACTTTTTCAGTAGTTGACTTTCTGGGGTTGACTTTTTCGGGGTTGACATTTTTTCAAGTTTGACTTTTTGTGCTCGCCCTCTTAAACTAAGTCTCGGAGTACCACCTGCAGGATAAAAACAGTCTTTTTATACTCGGAAACATCAATATAGGAAGAAAACATACCTGTTTAGTGGTCCGGACAAAATTAGGTGTCTACAAGAGTTACAGATGATAATTGATATTTTAATATCAAATACCCTCATACTATTCAACTCAATTTTTAAATAATAATATTTAATATTTTGCTATAAATTATTTTTTATTAATTTAATACTTACTAAATTAATTCATTAATTTTTGGCAAAAAAATTAATTCAATAATGGTTCTAAATATGATTTTAAATTTAATTATTTTATATGAGTTTACTTAATTTTTTAATTTAAGTTTCATTAATAATATGTATAAAAATTGATTTTAAATTGATTTTTTTATTTTAAATTTCGTTATTTGAGTTGGATAAAATAATAAAAAAATTATTATTTATGATTTAATATGTTAAATTTAGTAATTGAATTTAGATATTAAATATTAATTTTTGATCGAGTTTGAATAAAATATTGATCGAATTTGGGTATCTCAAATTGCTGTCATTTCTAATGATAATTTTTTCTTTAGCAATTATCAAGTTTTAATTTCTTTTTTATTAAATAATTTTTTATTAATGCAAGCATTAAATATGTTTTCTGTTGCTTTATCTTATTTTGTAATTTTCATCTTGTCTAATTGGAATCAAGCAATCAAAAGCCAAAAAAAAAATGAAAAAAATAAATCATTTTTAAGTAAAAAAAATTGAGAATTTATGTAAAACAAAAATTTGCATGAATTTCCACCAAATAAGTTTGGATTATAATATTCACCTGTTTTATGCCCCGGTGGTGTATTCACAATTATTTCCAATCTTCAGAAACTTCACTGCAAGTATTTGTAGCCCAAACCGCGTAAAACTGTCTCCATCTTTTGTTTCCTTCTTTTTTTTCTCAGTAGATTGAGACTTTCCAATTTGCAATCTGCAATCTGCATTTACATTTAATAACCATGACTCACACCACGCGACACGGCTGATAACACTTTACCCTTGAAATTAAATCTATGCCTCTGGAAAAAATAAAAATGTTAAGTCTTTTTAAGTCAACTCTATATTCAATTTGTCAAAGTCTTTGTTTTGAGCACACTTTCCTTGAAATTCATTTGAGCAGAGGCAATCAATCCTTTATATCTATACTTCATCATTCACCTTGTTCTACTCCTTCATCTCTCTTCTCATAAAATTAAACAAAAAGGAAATGAATTATCTCTCTTTCTCATCATCACCTCTTCCTCTTCTTCTGTTTTCCTTATTCATCATGCTTGGCTTTCCTGTTTCGCTAACCAATCCTGTCTTGTACGAAAACTGCCTTCATGCAATGTTCAAATGTGGGAATATCTCCACTGGATATCCTTTCTTTGGAGGTGATCGAGTAGAGGCTTGTGGGCGTCGTGGTCTGGAGCTTCACTGTGACAATCATACTACTACTAGTACTACTACGATTGAAATTCGTGGTGTAGAATATCAGGTGCTGGACATCCATCCGGATCGTCAAATTCTAAGGATTGCGAGGGAGGACCTCATCAACAATAGTTTTTGTAGCCCTCAATTTCAAAATCAAAATCCGATCCTAGATTCTGAGCTGTTTGATCCTGGTCCTGGCTATACCAATGTTACTCTGTTTTATGACTGCCAATGTTCCATCTCATCGAGTCTTGGACTCTTCTCTTGCAATGTAGATTCAACTTACAAGAATGTTCACGTAACGATAGGAAATATCCGTCCAGAGGGATGTTCAGCTAATCTTACTGTTCCGATTCTTCAAACTTCCTTGGAAGGATTACGCAATTCTTCCTTGCTTTTGGAAGAAGCCTTGAAAACAGGATTCGAGGTACATTGGAAGGAGGATATACAAGCATGTAGAAAGTGCGAGATTTCCAATGGAACCTGCGGTTTTGACAAGGAGAATCAAACAATTTGCTACTGCCCATTCCTATTTGAGAATTGGGAGGAAGCCAAAGAATGCCCTCCCCTGAATCCCCCAGCATCCCCACCATCTGCTGGAACCAATACCCAAGGTATGTACTTTCCATTTTTCAAGCATGTACAACTAAACAAGTTTTTCTATTATTATTATTATTATTATTATTATTTTCCATTGGATTAAAAATTGAATAAGTAACTAAAATCTGACATCAGTTATAAAACTAAAGTTAAGCATTTGATAGATGTAGACTTACATTGCAAAGTCAAAATTATTTGGTAACATGTCTATTCTTTTTTTTTTTTTGGTGTATTAAACCAAGGGTGTCCCCCCACCCCCATTTTATGGTTGATGGAAGACTAATCCCTGTCGGGCCGGGAGTGTTGGTATAGCAAAGCCCTCCCAACATTGGCGACTCCCTGGATTCGAACCTTGGTTCTCATCCAAGGGGAAGGAGCCACTAGCCACTCCTTCCAACCAAATGTTGGTAACATGTCTATTCTGATGGTACATATAGTGTAATATTGGATGAAATAATTGTGGTAACTGGTAGGCCTAAACATTTCTTAGTTTTAGTCAAGGCTGGCAAGCACTCTCTCGTTTCCCTAACTGCCCAATAGACCTTATATGAATACATGTAGAAGAGCTTTGCTTATCCCAAAAGGAAAAAAAAATCAGTCAGCTGATCAGCCTGTTTGAGTTGGTCTGTTTTTGTATCCTAGCTTTTCTAGGATAACTAACAAAGTTGACAGGGTTTATGATAATGCAGAATTGGAGTTAGGGAAACCCTTTCTTTTCTTTTTTATTTTTTATTCTAGTTTGCCTTTCAGATTTACTTTTGGTGCTGTCATTTACTGGTTTTTTTTTCTCTGCAAACATGTCTTATTTCTTTGTTTCATTCAAGTAGAGAATATTCTTTTAAGCGTAATTTGTTCTTTTGACTTTTCTATCCTCAATTTCATGATTAAATAGGTTAAATATAAAACAATATTAGGGGTACTAATCCACAATTAAAATTAAGATTATCAACATTTTTCCTGCTGAAGGTCAAAATTGATTCATTTTAGGACAATCCAAATGAAGAACGTATGAACCACATTAATTTTCCTTTTTTCTATGATACTAATAGTCAAAGGAGATTTTGTTTTTCCTGATCGGCGACTATAACTTTAGAATCAAGATTATTAGGTTCGCAACGGTCTGATTCATTGAATAATAGTCCCCTCTTTCCATCATTAGTTAGCATAATCTGAACAGAGATAAACTCATCTGACAAAGAAAATATTCATGTGAAACATGATATTTTCTTTTATTCTCTTGCGAAAATAGGAGACTCCTAAAAATTTCCTACATTGAACAAGAAATTCTGGGCATTTCTGCTGCTAAACTCTAACACCTGAGATCAGCAGAGCCTTTATTGTTCTGTTCAAAGATTTAAATTGAGGTTGCAAATGCGTTTTCGATCTCGTCGTGTATATTATGGTTGCGGACCTAAGGAATGCTATTGAGATGTTGCAGTGAATATCGACAACGGAGAGAACCAAAATAGCAAAATAAAACCGTAATATCGCATTACGACTTCTATTTAAATCCCTAATTCTGTTAATACAAAAGGATATGAGAAATGTAAGTTGCTGTGCATGTAGGTTGATAACTTGATATAGAAGTCAAGTTCCATTTCATTGGTTTGATCTCCATTTAATCTATTAAATATGAGGTCAATCCAACATAAGAAAAATCTTACTGTTTTTTAAGATCTTTGGTTCTCGAATTATTGCATATTTAAAGCATTTCCTTCCGACTTCCATCTAATTCTCCTATTGAAGTTTTTGTTTTCTTCCCTATAGATGTATCCATACTTACGGTGATCTATATCCAAAACTGTTGCAGGGTCAACTTGTTGCACCTGTGTACCTAAAACCTTTGACACCTCCATATCCCAGATGGTACAATACAAACACCAACTGTGCATACCATGCGGGAATCCAAGGACATTCAATTGAAGATTGCCTAGCCCTCAAAAGGAAAGTCCAAAGCTTGATTAATTCAGGGGTAGTGAAGTTTGGATCAAAAAATGGGCCGAATGTAGCTGGAAATCCGTTGCCCAATCATGCTGGGAATCAAGTGAATGCAATATTGACCGGAGAGGATAGAAGATTAAAGAGGGATATTGGGGAGGTTAAGACTCCGATGATGACAATATGGGCTGAAATGGTCAAGGCAGAATTGGTGGAAGATAAGAAAGATCTGAAAATGGTAGCAAGAGGGGTGCATGATTGGTGCCCGTTCCATAAGAGTGAAGGCCATGACATACAGAACTGTGGGGACTTCCGGGTTAAAGTCCAAAGAATGATGGATAATGGGGTAGCCCAATTCTATGAGGAGATAGAAGGGGAAATAGAAGTCATTGAAAATACAAGTGGCTATGGGATAGGAAGACCCCTAATCATCTACTATGATGAACCGGAGGAAAAAGTTATGCCAGCCATGGAAGAAAATGAGCCCAAATTAATCATTGATTTACCTGTTTCCTTTCCATACAAGGAAAACAAGGCTACACCATGGAAATATGACTGCAGTATGGTTATGCCCGGGTCTTCAGGCCAACAGGATATTACAGGTGTGGGGCATTTAACCCGAAGTGGGAGGTGTTATGTTCCGGAGGCCATTGAACAAGGGGTAGCAGGGAAAGACAGAGGAACTGACAAAGGGAAGAAGGTCGTCGAGCCAATCCACATTGAGATGGATTTGCCAGAGGAAACAGAGAGGGGATCAGCCCCGGTTAATGGAATCAAAGAGCCAGTATGTGAAAAAGAAGCTTGTGAGTTCTTGAAATTTATAAAGCATAGTGAATATAGCGTGGTTGAACAACTGCAACGTCAACCAGCTAGGATTTCAATCTTATCTTTGCTTTTAAATTCAGAACCACACAGAAAGGCTTTATTGAGAGTATTAAATCAAGCGTACGTGGCCAATAATATATCAGTGGAAAAGCTGGATAGGTTGGTGGGAAACATCGCAGCTGATGACTTCATATTCTTCAGCTATGAGGAAATACCACCCAATGGTATTGGATCAACAAAAGCTCTCCATATAACCACTACTTGTAAGGGGCACATATTACCGAGGGTCCTTCTGGAGAACGGTTCTTCACTAAATGTGATGCCTTTAGCAACCTTATCCAAGTTACCAGTGGATTTATCCTATATGATACCAAGTTGCACGGTGGTCAGAGCTTTTGACGGAACCAGAAGGGAGGTTATGGGAACCATTGAAGTTCCTTTGGAAATAGGCCCGTGCACATATACAGTGAACTTCCAAGTTATGGATATCAATCCATCTTATAACTGTTTGTTGGGAAGGCCATGGATACATTCAGCTGGGGCTGTGCCCTCGTCTCTTCACCAGAAACTAAAATTTGTGATAAAGGGCCGGTTGATTACGGTATCAGGAGAGGAAGACATAATTGCCTCCGCATCCACTGAATCTCCTTATGTGGAGCCGAATGGAGAGGCCGTGGAGTGTTCTTTCCGGTCTTTGGAATTTGTAAATGCAGTTTTTGTCGCTGAAGGACAAAAAATTTCAAAACCAAAGTTGTCCAAGAACACAAGGTTGGGGGTAAAAACCACCGTAGGAAAAGGCTGCAGGGCAGGAAAGGGTCTCGGGAAATATCTTCAGGGGATGGCTCGAGCCATAGAGGTAAAAGGCAAAAAGGACCGATTTGGCTTAGGATATCTTCCAAAGGCCCATGAGAAAAGAAGACAGGTTGAAAAGAATCGACAAAGGAGGATGGCCCATTTTGCGGGTATGGATATTGAGTGGGAGCCTATGACATTCCCACCTATCCTTCACAACTTCCGCTCAGCCGGTTCTCTGTTCGGAGAAAAGAATTCTGATGATGTACTTGTGATGATAGAGAAAGCCTTCAAGAAATTCCAGGTGAATGGTGATGAACAGATGAATGATGTGGAGATCTGCATGACTGGGAAAGACAGAATTGAAAGAGAAAGTGCTAGCTGGATGGTGCGACCTTGTCCACCAGGATATAGACTAACCAATTGGAGTGCGACTGAGTTACCCATAGTCTTTAAGTCTATTCCAAAGTAATACTTTTTAAAAAAGCAATCTTAATTATCTTTACCCAGAGATATTAAGTTTTTTTTGTAATGGGCTTTTTAAGCATTTTCATTCAATAAATAACAAGCACAATGCATTATCCATATTGATGTGTCCATATTCTTTCATTTTTGTTATTCATTTTCTTTTCTATATATATAGTTTCCTATATTGTTTTTCTCCACCTATTTACAGGTGTACGGATGCGGAATATGAGGACCCTCCTGTCAGTAATTCTGAAATTGATTTTGAAAGACCCATTTGCACGGGTGATTTTGAGGCTAATGAAGATACTGAGGATTATGGTCTACCTCCGGTTTATTGAGAAAAATAGAACAAGAGGAGAAGCAAGTACTTCCTCATAAGGAATTATTGGAAACAATAAATTTGGGAAATGATGAAGAGATAAAAGAAATCATAATTGGAACTTCATTGTCACCATTAATAAAAAGTGAATTGATAGCTTTGCTCCAGGAGCATGTGGATGTATTTGCATGGTCATACCAAGATATGCCAGGGTTAGATCCGGATATTGTGGTTCATAGGCTCCCTTTAAGGCAGAGTGCAAGCCAATTCAGCAAAAGTTGAGAAGAATGAGGCCTGATATGCTGTTAAAGATAAAAGAGGAAGTGAAGAAACAATTTGATGCTGGATTCCTAGAGGTGGCAAAATATCCGGAATGGGTGGCAAATATTGTTCCAGTACCGAAGAAGGATGGCAAGGTGCGGATGTGTGTTGATTATCGAGATTTGAACAAGGCCAGCCCTAAAGATAATTTCCCTTTGCCCCATATTGATACTCTGGTGGATAATACAGCGAAGAGTTCTTTATTTTCTTTTATGGACGGATTCTCAGGATACAATCAAATCAAGATGGCACCGGAAGATATGGAGAAAACCACATTTGTTACAATGTGGGGCACATTCTGCTACAAAGTAATGCCATTTGGATTGAAGAATGCTGGGGCAACATACCAGAGAGCCATGGTGACCTTATTTCATGATATGATGCATAAGGGAATTGAGGTCTACGTTGATGATATGATCGCAAAGTCACAAGGAGAAGAGGAGCATATTGCGAATCTTAAGAAGCTCTTTGAACGATTAAGGAAATTTAGACTCAAGCTAAATTCGGCAAAATGCACTTTTGGAGTCACCTCGGGGAAGTTGTTGGGTTTTGTTGTTAGCAAAAGAGGAATTGAGATTGACCCAGATAAAGTGAATGCCATTCAGAATTTGCCACCACCTCGCACTCAAAAGGAAGTAAAAGGCTTTCTAGGGAGATTGAATTACATTGCTCGGTTTATTTCACAGTTGACCGACAAATGTGATCCAATATTTAAGTTACTTCGAAAGCGTGATCCAAGAGAATGGGATGAAGGGTGTCAGATTGCTTTTGAAAAAGTTAAGCATTATTTATCAAACCCACCAGTATTAATGCCACCGATCTCGGATAAACCAATGATAATATATTTATCAGTATTTGAAAGTTCCATGGGTTGTGTTTTGGGGCAGCTTGATGAAACGGGAAAGAAAGAACAGGCAATTTACTGTCTCAGCAGAAGTTCACAGATTATGAGTTGAAATATTCGTCGGTAGAAAAGTTATGCTGCGCCTTAGCTTGGACTGCTCGAAGACTCAGACAGTATATGTTGTACCACACCACATGGTTGATTGCCAAACTAGATCCAATCAAGTACATGTTGGAAGCACCTTCTCTGTCAGGGAGGACGGCAAGATGGCAAGTTTTATTGTCAGAGTACGACATTGTATATGTAAGTCAAAAAGCTATCAAGGGCAGTGCAGTGGCGGAATTCTTAGCAAGTCGGGCAGTGGAAGATTATGAGCCATTGAACTTTGACTTCCCAGATGAGGATTTGATGTATGTGTCGCAAGCAGATGAGATTCCCCTAAAGAAGAAAGTGTGGAAAATGTACTTCGATGGCGCATCTAATGCCATGGGGCATGGAATCGGTGCAGTGCTTATATACCCAGAAGGAGACTGTTATCCTTTCACTGCTATATTGGATTTTTGATTGTACAAACAATACTGCTGAGTATGAAGCATGTACTATGGGCCTTCGTGCCGCGGTGGACAGAAAGATCAAAGTATTGGAAGTCTATGGAGACTCAGCCTTGGTAATTTACCAGTTACGAGGAGAATGGGAAACCCGAGATACAAAGCTAATCCGATACCGAGAACTCATACTGAGTTTATTAGAGGAGTTCGAAGAAGTGAATTTCAATTACTTTCCTCGAGAAGAAAATCAAATGGCGGATGCTCTGGCTACTTTGTCATCAATGTTTAAAGTGAATGAAGGGGCAGAAGTTGTGCCGATCAAGATGAGCATATACGAGTCTCCTGCCCACTGCTTGAGTATCGAAGAAGAAGCAGATGGTCTCCCTTGGTATAACGACATCTTGCAGTACATCAAGAGTCAACAGTATCCAAAACAAGCGACAGAGAATGACAAGAGGACTCTAAGAAGGTTAGCAATGGGTTTTGTTCTAGATGGCGAGATTCTCTACAAGAAAGGGAAAGATCAAGTCTTGTTGAGGTGTGTCGGGTCTGCCGAAGCTCGAAGAATCATAGAAGAGGTCCATGAAGGGATATGTGGCACCCACGCTAATGGTCACATGCTTGCTAAACAGATTATGAGGGCAGGGTACTATTGGCTGACCATGGAAGGTGATTGTATCAGTTATTCCCGGAAGTGTCATAAATGCCAGATTTATGCAGATAAGATTCATGTGTCGCCATCACCTTTACATGTCATGACTGCACCATGGCCTTTTTCAATGTGGGGAATGGATATGATCGGGCCTATTACCCCAAAAGCTTCAAATGGACATCGTTTCATCTTGGTGGCCATAGATTATTTCACAAAGTGGGTAGAAGCTGCGTCTTATGCAAATGTAACAAAGTCAGTGGTATGCAGATTCGTCAAGAAAGAAATCATATACCGTTATGGGTTGCCAGCAAGAATTATTTCGGATAATGCTCTCAATTTGAACAATAAGATGATGAGAGAAGTGTGTACTCAATTCAAGATCACACATCATAATTCGGCACCTTACCGTCCGAAGATGAACGACGCAGTAGAAGCAGCTAATAAGAACATCAAGAGGATCGTTGAGAAGATGACCAATGTGTACAAAGATTGGCATGAGATCCTGCCTTTTGCTCTTCATGCATATCGTACTTCGGTCCGCACATCTACAGGGGCAACACCGTTTTCTTTGGTATATGGGATGGAAGCAGTGCTACCTATTGAAGTTGAGATCCCTTCACTTCGGGTTTTGATGGAAGTTGGCCTAGAGGAAGCAGAATGGGTTAAAGCTCGTTATGAACAGTTGAATCTCATCGAGGAGAAAATATTGAAAGCAATTTGTCACGGGCAGTTGTATCAGAGAAGGATGATTCGAGCCCACAATAAGAAAGTTCGTCCCAGACAGTTCCGAGAGGGGGAGTTGGTATTGAGGAAAATTCTCCCTATAGTGAAGGATCCAAGAGGAAAATGGGCTCCAAATTGGGAAGGACCTTATGTGGTAAAGAGAGCTTTTTCTGGAGGAGCATTGATTCTAACTCGGATGGACGGAGATGATTTTAGACATCCCGTAAATGCTGATGAATTGATGAAGTATTATGCTTGAAAAAAAAAAAATTGTGATGCTGTGCACATGAAAATTCGAATGATTCCAAGTGTAAAAATAGAAATTCTATATATCTATTTCCCCTGAGAATTGCTTTTCAAAGAAAATATTTATGCTTGATATGATGAATGGCTGTTTTTCATATTCCTTCCACTAAGAAGGGGAACAATGCAGTCTGATGTAACTACAGAAGTTAAGAAGTTACCCAAGTGAATTGCTCATTCAAGAGAAATTTCAGATGGTTTGAAAAAAGAGGGGTCCAAGATATTTCGCATCCGGGGCATCTACAGCCTATAACCTTATATTTGTTTCTTATATCCTTGACATTTATTTTTACCATTTTAAAACATTTCTTGCAATAAATTCTTGTCATCCTTTTCATGACAATTTTTGATTGATTCATATTCTTTTTCATATACTTTTAAGATGCATTATGGTTGTTATTAAATTGAATGATGGGATTTCAAAGTATTACTAAGGAATAGATTTAGATCTTGGGAAGGTTGGAAAGTTCACCAAGAAAAGAAAACAGTGAACGTGGTGGAGACTCCGTCGCATAGTCAGAAAATCTGTGAACTTCAGCGAGAGACAGAAGCTGAGATTATTTGACAAGATATCTTGAGTGAAGGATCCCTCAAGTGGGGCATCAATGAACAGTTAAAAACTCTGTCCTGAAGTCATATAATCTCTGAACCTCAAAGAAACCATGGATTAGAAATCATGGCATAATCATTTGATTGCATTTATTAGGAAGCATACAAGCATTTGCAAAAGCATAGCATTCTCATCATTGCATTTAGTTAACAGTGCAGATATCAGGCAAGCTTGGACTTCCCCAAGGAAAAACTCGTTTTGTTTCTCAAAGGATTCAGAGTTTGAGACAATCGTCGAGGTATTTCCTTTTGTTTTAAATCGAATTCATTCTGTTTTATCAAATGAGTCGAGCCTTGAGACCATCGTCGAGGTATTTCCTTTTGTTTTAAATCGAATTCATTCTGTTTTATCAAGTGAGTCGAGCCTTGAGACCATCGTCGAGGTATTTCCTTTTGTTTTAAATCGAATTCATTCTGTTTTATCAAATGAGTCGAGCCTTGAGACCATCGTCGAGGTATTTTCTTTTGTTTTAAATCGAATTCATTCTGTTTTATCAAGTGAGTCGAGCCTTGAGACCATCGTCGAGGTATTTCCTTTTGTTTTAAATCGAATTCATTCTGTTTTATCAAATGAGTCGAGCCTTGAGACCATCGTCGAGGTATTTCCTTTTGTTTTAAATCGAATTCATTATGTTTTATCAAATGAGTCGAGCCTTGAGACCATCGTCGAGGTATTTCCTTTTGTTTTAAATCAAATTCATTCTGTTTCGTCAAATGAGTCGAGCCTTGAGATCACCGTCGAGGTATTTGCTTTTGTTTTAAATCGAATTCATTCTATTTTATCAAATGAGTCGAGCCTTGAGACCATCGTCGAGGTATTTCCTTTTGTTTTAAATCGAATTCATTCTGTTTTATCAAATGAGTCGAGCCTTGAGACCATCGTCGAGGTATTTCCTTTTGTTTTAAATCGAATTCATTCTGTTTTATCAAATGAGTCGAGCCTTGAGACCATCGTCGAGGTATTTCCTTTTGTTTTAAATCGAATTCATTCTGTTTCGTCAAATGAGTCGAGCCTTGAGATCACCGTCGAGGTATTTCCTTTTGTTTTAAATCGAATTCATTCTGTTTTATCAAATGAGTCGAACCCTGAGACTGTCGTCAATATATTTTCGCTAGTTTCAAAGACCTCCGGGCACCATTTTTTAAGACCTCCGGGTACCATTTTTCTTTTGAAAATCGAATTCGTTTTCTTAAGATAGATCGAGCCTTGATTCGTCAGGGAATTCAATTTAAGGACAAATCTTCAATTTAGAGCTTATTTTCAAAAAAAAAATGGAAAATGAAAAAATGATAAGAGAATGAAAAAGAAAACCCCTTTCCTTTCTTTCACATGTGATTTCACTGACCGTACAAAATTAGTGTCGGTTTATCTTTGCCTGATTCCTGATTCTCAGCAATAGCCAAAGAGGGGCAGCTATAGACACCTAATTTTGTCCGGACCACTACACAGGTATGTTTTCTTCCCATATTGATGTTTCCGAGTATAAAAAGACTGTTTTCATCCTGCAGGTGGTACTCCGAGACTTAGTTTAAGAGGGCGAGCACAAAAAGTCAAACTTAAAAAAAAGTTAACCCCGAAAAAGTCAACCCCAGAAAGTCAACTACTGAAAAAGTCAACCCACTTTCAAAATCAAGATTTTAAGTTCAATTGAAAAATGGCGAAGGAATTTTGATAATCCGAGTTCTACATTGAAAGATATGGAGTTCGGAAGTTGGGATTTGGGATTTGGAGATTCAGTAGAAAGAAAACCCTAATCCGAGAAATTTGGGGAAAAGTGCTTAAACGATCAAACTGGTCGAAATTGAAGGTTCCAAATGAAAGATAAGCACTGACTACGGGTAATGGAGAAGTCACTTGCAAGAAAAACCGAAAGAAAAGTCAATCCGGGAGAAAACCGAGAATTAGGGTTTTTAGTGGATTTCGGTGAAATAGGGAAGAATCACAGAAATGGCCCGACTTGGTAAGACCAAAGCCCCCAATGGATGAAGAATGGTTAAAAAGGATGGCCCAAGGCTCAGATTGAAGAAAATCTGAAAATCGGATTTGTTTTGAGCAAAACCGGGTTTCGGAGGTAAAAGGGCAAAATTGGAAAAATTTGGAAAAAATAGCAAATGGACTCCAAAAATTATAGAAAACTTGTCAATCTCATTCTTAAATCATTTGAAGGAGATTGGCGAAAGAAAATCTTGATTCCGAGTTCGTTTGCAAAATGGCCAAATCCCGGGCTTCTAATGCAGTAATTCAAAAAGGAAAATCCCGAAAAAATAGCAAATGGACTCCAAAAATTCTGAAATTTGGCAAATCTCATTTTTAAATTATTTGGAAGATATTGGCGAAAGAAAATCTTGATTCCGAGTTCGTTTGCAAAATGGCCAAATCCCGGGCCTCCTATGCAGTAATTCAAGCCGATAAATCCCGAAACAATACCAAATGAGCTCCAAAAATTATGAAAACTTCCAGATCACACTTTTTAATTATTTTTAAGAGATTGGTGAATAAAAATCTTGATTTGGAGCTCGTTTAAAAAATGGTAAAATGTAGGGGCATAAAAGGGTATTTTTGGGAAGAAAAAATCCAAATAAATCGCAAACGGACTCGGATAATTTTGAAAACTTCCAGAACTCAATATTTTATTATTTTGGAAGTATTAAAAAAATAAAAATTGAATTTGGAGTCCGTTTGATATTTACTTGCATCCGAGGGGCAAAATGGTCATTTCACCCAAGCAACCGAAAAGGGCTTTTTTTGGCCCTTCAAAAAAATCAGAGTTGGGCTGGAAAAGAGAAGTGCTGGCATGCCCAAGCCCAAAGAAAGGAGGAAGCTTCTAATTATTTTTTTTTTCAATCAAGTGGTTAAAAATCAAGAGTTAGTTAACCATTCTCTTTGATCAAACCATGGTGATTAAACCACATAGGTTAAGAAAGATGTCAACATTATTTTTGCATAGCTGTAATTTTAAAGGCTATATAAGCATCATTTAGGCCAGCCCTAGAGAGGCAGATTTTGGTTTTTTCTTTTCCATTTTGGCTGATTTCTCTTAGTTTTTCTTAGTTTTTATCTTCTTGGTTGAGAGCAAAAAAAGAAAAGTTTAGAAAAAAAGGAAAGTTTGAAGAGAAAAGCTTGAAATATTAGCTTCTTGAGGTTGCTCTTGAGCACCAACTCTTGCACTTTCATTTTCTATTCTTGTTTTTTTGCTATTTTAATCTCTACTTGGTGAGTTTTCATTTTAAAATAATGTTTCTTGTTCTTCCTTCATTTCCTTTCTTAAGTATATTTTTTTACATTTTGTTTTTACAATAAACTCACCATGGCCAAATGGCCTACATTATTTATTTTAATTTGCTGTTTTGGGTTCATTTTACCATATTGTTTATGCTATTTTTTTTTATTTTGATGTTTTAAATGTTATGTTACTTCATGTTCTTGAGTTATATTTTATTTTGGTTGCTTTGTTTGTTGCCATTTATGTCTTAGATATCATGTTTTTTCACTTTTAATTTTCTGTTTTCATGTTGTTTAAATTTGAGCATGTTTTAGAGTTAGCATATTAAGTGTTTGTGAAAATGCTTGTGTGATTTTTTGCATGATTCTTGTTTTATATCTTAGTTGAGCATGTTTTAGATTTAGTATATTAAGTGTTTGTGAAAATGCTTGTGTGATTTTTGCATGATTTAAGTGTTATGACTTAGTTTTTTATGGTAGTATGCCAAGTGTTTGTGAAAATGCCATGCTTGTTGGAGCTTGAGGCCATTTGGCTACTCCATGTGTTTTGCATTGTGTGTTGTATTTTTTGTCATGCTAGGTGTTAGGTTTTTGCATTTGCATGATATTTGGTTGGATTTTTGAATTAAGCATGCCTTATGTTTGTGAAAATGCCATGTATATTTTAGGTCTAGGTTACATTAAATGCCATGCAAGTTCATTTCGGTCTAGGTTACTTAATGAATGCCATGCATTCTTTCATGACATTTAGGTTTAAATCCATGCATTTCATACATTATGTTTGCTGCATTATTTCATGCATTTCATGTTCATACCACTTGAATAATGACTTGAGCCAATTAATGGTTCAAAGTCATGCTCTCTTGAGCACACTTGTGGAAAATTAAGTTTGTCAAGTTGATTATTCTACCTTTGTGATTTTTTTTTTTACTTAGCCAATTTTTATCTAACTTTCAAAAAGTCTTAGCTATTGTTTGCAAATCATTTTATGAGTTTCAAATATTTTTACTCAGATTTTTAAATGATTTTATCAAAGACAAAAAAAATGTGCTGGCAAAGCAGTTTTTTTCTCCAAAAACTCGTACATCTCTGATTTTTCTGGGAATTCATCTTTGATCAGAAAATTAAACCGATTTTTTCTCGTGTAGTTTTACATGTCCTGAGTCTCCAGTAAGTTTTTCAGAATTTTTGGAATTTTCAAAAATAGGGTAAAAAATCGTGGATTAAAACTGGATAGTGGAGTCAGAATTGAATTTAAAGAAAAACAAAGCAGTTTTTTCTCCTCTAAAAACTCGTACATCTCTGATTTTTCGGGGAATTCATCTTTGATTAGAAAATTAAACCGATTTTTTATCGTGTAGTTTTACATCTCTTGAGTCTCTAGTATTTTTTTTAGAATTTTTGGAATTTTTAAAAATAGGATAAAAATCGTGGATTAAAACTGGACAGTGGAGTCAGAATTGAATTTAAAAAAAAAACCATTTTTCTGTTTTGGTTAATTTACTTAGAGTGGGCTGATTAGGAGAGTTTGCTACTGACTTAGTGTGGTTTCTAAGCCTTTTCAAACTCTAAAAATGGTTTTTCAAGTCCCGGGTTAAGTTTAGCCAAGTCCGGATTTTTTAAACTTAGGAAATTAGAGCCATTTAAAAAAATTTAGCCCAGTTTTTATTTTTAATTCAAGCTTTTCAAAATTGTTTTCAAACAATCAAAAAGTATTTTGGTTTTAGGATATTTAATTTGACATATTTTCCTAAGGTAGCCGGATATCTTTTTAGATATACGGATTTCCTTAATTAAAGGAAAAAATACATTTCATGCATTGCATTTTTATATTCATGCATTTTATATAATATGTGATTCTTGTTATAATAATTTCCATGATATTGTTATTATTTTGATTTATATTTTTGATGTTATATGGTTTATTATATGATTTGGAATATTTCATGATATCCTATGCTTTTATTTAGTTATTTTTTTTTGGTCATATTATTTAGCATATACTATGTTCATGCATTATTATTTCCATTTTTATTTTCATGCATATTATATGGTAGCATTATTTCATATTCCATCTCATTTAATTTATATGCCATATCATTCATGTTTGCCATGTCATTTAGGTTGCATTATATTATTTAGATTTTGCTATGTCATTTTATTTATGTCATGCTTATACATATTCATTTCTTTTAAATGTTTTCAAAAAAAGATAATGGTTTTCAATAAAAAATATAAAGATATTCCCGAGTTAAAATAATTCATGAGTTCTCTACCGAGTTTGCTGGAGGGAATTTCATCAATTATCATTAATAAAGTAATATCTTTCTTTCAAAAAAGAGAATGATTCGGAAAGTTTTTTCAAAACTAATAAAAATTGCTATATTTTGCCGCGTTTGTTGGGGAATATAGGAAAATTTTGAATTTATAAATTCCGGATCATTTTCAATAAAAAAATAAAATTATTTTTCCTTTAAATTGGGAATTAATTTGAAATACTAAATTTAAAACCAACTTTTACCGAGACTCGAGATAACACACGATTAATAAGGTACCGATTTATACGGGCATTGTGGGGGTGCTAATCCTTCCCCACACGTAACCGACTCCCGAACCCGCTTCTTTGATTTCTCTGGTCTAAAACGCAGACTTGAAATTGGTTTTAAAATGTTTTAATTAATTTTTAAAATATTTTATAAAACCGGTTTTAATAGGTGGCCGATCACACCTAGCTAAAAAAGATTGGTGGCGACTCCATGTCTTTTTCAAGGTCATTTTCAAAACCTTCATGTTTCTAGAGGAATTAAGTCGACCTTTCGTCGGTTTTTTTTAATGTTACGCTTAATGAATAATAAAGTCTTGCGATGAGTCTCGTTATTTTTTGAGTCTCGCTATTATTTTTAGATTGTTATCGTGTTTCCTCTTTTATTTTTTCCTCTAATTAAGATTATTTTCTCAAAATATGAAAAACACAATACTAGATCTTAAGTAACTCGAAACTCAAAAAAAAAAAAAAAACTCTCCTGCTGTTTCTTCCAAATTTTTTTATTTCTTCTTGTGAATTGTGTGTTCTCAATTGTATGTTGAATGCTGAATATTGAGTCTCTTTATATGGGGTAAAATCACCTAAAGTCCTAATATGATTTAGATTGTAGTTCTCATCCCAATCAAAGTCTAAGTTTAACCCAAATATAACTCCTTTAATATTATCTCAAAATTTTTGAAAATTCAATCCTAATACTAGATCTTAAGTAACTCGAAACTCAAAAAAAAAAAAAAAAAAAAAAAAAAAAACTTTCCTGCTATTTCTTCCAAATTTTTTGATTTCTTCTTGTGAATTGTGTTTTCTCAATTGTGTGTTGAATGCTGAAGATTGAGTCTCTTTATAGAAGGAAAAATCACCTAGAGTCCTAGTATGATTTTGGTTGGAGTTCTCATCCCAATCAAAGTCTAAATTTAACCCAAATATAACTCCTTTAATATTATCTCAAAAATTCTTCAAATTCAATCCTAATCCTTGAGAGTTTGGGTTTAAACAAATTTTCAATTCTTTCTTCTTCTTTTTTTTTTCCATTTTCCATTTTTTGATTTTTTTATTTTTTTCCAATTTTCTGAAAATAAAAACTAAAATTCATATTAAATTATAAAAAAAATTTACACCTAGACGAAAACTAGTGTCTACACATTATTAAAAGGATGCAATGAATACGGTAGAAAATAAATAAATAACAAAAAACATTTAAATGGCAAGTAAAATAAGCATAAATAATAAATAATAAAGCATTAGAAATGAATATCAGTTGCATTCATTTTAAAATTAACAATTATATTATTACGACGGAGTATTATGAAAATTTATTACATTGGAGAATTTCTTAGATTTTTCAACAACTTGACTGAATTTAGGAAATTATTTTTCGTTCTAGAATTTCCACATTCTCCATAAATTAAGAATGATACTTCCTTGTGAAAAGACTGCGGGAGTGCTCCTAACAACCAGGGGGAGATCTCGAAGCCATCCCACTATGTCACACTATTTATTTATTTTCATTATTATTAATTTTTATTTTTAGAAATTTTTTTATATTGCCAACATTTCATAATCTCAAAGTAGTACTCAAAAGGTAAACTAATTAATTAATAAAAAGAACATAAAATAAAACACACTGAGTAAATTAAACAAATAAAATAAGTGCTTAAAGTAAATAAGTGAATAAAATAAAATGGAATGCATTGACTAAATAAATTACAAGAAAATTAATTGCGATAAATAAATTACAAAAAATAAATAAATAAATAAAATAAATGAAAATAAAAATAAATGAAAAAATAAATAAAGGAACAATTAAAGGGGTAAGTAAGTAACTAAACAAATAAATGGCATAATAGTAAAGAAAATGCATGAAACAAAAATGATCGAATGTTTGGCATTTGAATACCCAAGAAGGACATTTAATGCCTCATCTAAAAATGTATTTATTTTTTTTTAAATGGGGTATTCGAATACCTATGATAACCTCATAAAATATACATTTATGCCTTTCTAATTTTACTTTTTGTTGTGTTTTCGATCTTTATCTTGTTTACTTATATTATGTTTTTGAATTTTAGGTACAATAAGGAGAATAAAGTCAAAATATGTCAACAATGATGGTAAAGAGCTTATGAAGTCACAATCATAAGATGGAAGAAGACTTGGGAGTAAAAAAGATCAAATTTTTAGTGCTAGATGATCAGGCAGATCTGACCTCTTGTAGTAAGAAAATCATTATGTTAAAGTTATTATTTGAATAAACTTCTTTCTTGTCTTTTGAAGCTAACTTGAATATCTTTCCAACGATAGTTTACACGTCAAAATCGGACAATGATGATCATCCAAATCACCCGATGAAGTACGAGACAGTGCAGCAATCGCGAAATCGACATCAGCGGACAAAAAGCCACAAGTCAGTGTACTTGGCGCCGCGACGCCGACCCTACTGTCCTTAAAATCGGGAAAAACCGCAAAACTCAAAAATCTTGCCTATTTTGCACTTCTTTGACTCCTAGCTTCCTTGATCAACAAGAAAGGGTTTCCAAAGTAAAAAAACTCTATAAATATCATCTTTTGAGCCACAAACTATGATAATATTTGGGAGGAGACTCAAAGATCATCATTATTCTTCTTTTTCTTCTCCATTCTTTTTTTTTATTTTAGTTTTATGTATATATTATTTATGCTTATGTTAGGATAAACTCCTTTTTGATTAAGGGTGATTTCAAAGCCTTAGACATGTTTTGTAATTGATTTTGAGATTCTATCTATATTTAGTTTTCTATCAAAGTTAATTATGTTCTTCCATAAGAATTGTTCATGATCTTTGTCTTGATGTATTTAAGGTGCACACTATATAGATCTTGATAATTATCTAATGCTAGTTTAGGAGTCTTGATCCGTGTAATTGTCTTGATTTCCTATCCATAAATAGCAATCTGTGATTAATGATTATGGTCAAATTTTCGCTAATTGCAAATGTTAAACAATCCGAGCTTATGTGTTTGTTGCCTAGATCAACCTATCTTTCTCATTATAAAGCTGCCATTACATTAAATCTAGAGAGCTTATTCTAGGTTGTCTAGTGGTTAGAGATTAAATAGAGAGCTTGTTCTATTTAACGACGAACTAAGGAAAGATTGGGGTAACAAAGCTTGTTGTTATCTACGGTTGATAATTTTGATAGTTAATTGATGTTGATAGATCAAATTATTGATTCTCAATGATGTCTAGTGGTGGAGAATGAAATCTTAACCATATTTCTCTTATATTTGATTTCATCTTATTTATTTGCTTCTTACTTTTATTATTTTATTAATTTTTAAAACTCTTTAAAAAAACTCCTTTTTCTTTTATTGTTCTTGAATTTAAGTTTTAAACTAGTAATTTATAAACTAAAAACCAATCTCTGCGGATTTGACCCTTGCATGCTACTTTACTATAATTGATCATATTAATTGCAAGGTTTAATAAAGATACACTTTTTTGGGTGCATCAAGTTTTTGGCGCCGTTGTCGGGGATTGCTTTATTTAGTTTATTTAGTTTATTTGGTTTATTCTTATTTTCAATTGTAATTAATTTTATTTCTCTTGTACATACAAGTTTTTCTTTTCAGATTTCAAGCAAGAAGAGATGGCATGTGCTACATCAAAACTTCAGAACCAACTAGACAATGTCATCTTCATAGTTCAACAAGTGGCCATAAGTAAGATTCAGCAATCAAGGCAGTGTGGAGTGTTCTTCATGATGGATCATTCAACCAATTGGTGCCCATACTATCAAAAAGATAAGTTTGAACTAGCCTATGATGTGGGAGGATACCAAAGCCATCAAGGGTTCCAAGAACAGCAGTATGATCCTTACTCAAACACTTACAATGTGGAATGGTGGGATCATACTAATTATGGCTACTCGGGAAATTATCAAGAAATAGATCTTTATGCCAACTACAATCATCCATTGAGCTTCAATCAATCATGGTCTCAAGAACCAGATCTTTTGCAGCCCCCACTTCAAAACTCACGTACTTCGTTCGAAGATCTTATCAATTCCCTTACTACTAACCAATTGCAAATGCAATAAGACATAAGTTAAACAAACAGGCAAATACAACAAAGATGAGTCAAATAGAGACTCAAATAAGCCAATTGGCTAGTGGTGTGGCACGATGGGTAGAAGAAGGATCTAAAGAACTACATGAACAAATCCCTTCCCAAACTATGATTGATACAAAGGAGAATGTTAGTGCCACACAACTTGAGGATGAATCCGAAAATCCAAAGGAACCCAAGGATGAGAAAGAACTTGAGATAGATTTCCTTCTTGAAGATAATGAAGCTTCAATTTCAAAGGAGAGTATTTTGGCACCTAAGGTAACTTTTAAGGTTCCAATTTTTACTAATGTTTCTTCTCCATCTTTTTCTGGTAGATTTGCAAAGTTCAAGGAGGAAGAACATGAACAACACATGCCGGAAACCTTAAACAGCTTGTTTGTGGATGTCATTCAACAAGTACCAAAATATGCTCCATTCCTCGATGAGCAATGCACTACAAAGCATGATGGAATAATACTTGTAATGGAGAATGCATCCACTGTTGTGCAAAGAAAGCTTCCTATCAAACGCACAAATTTGGGAAGTTTCATGTATGAGCCTGATAAGCCTAAAAAGCCAAAAAGGGGTGCTGGTTAGGTTGGACAACTTAACTCAAGTACTAATTGGGAAGACAGCCCAATTAATGAAGAAATTACCAACTTGCCATACTCAGATTTGCTTTCTTTTCCTTTTCCTTTTCCTTTTTATTTTTTTATTTTTTTATTTTTTTATTTTTTTATGTTTATTTGTTAATTGTTTGTTTAGTATTTTAGGATTATTTAGGTTGCATGAGTTTGTTTTGTTTTGAGTCTTAGTTATTTCTATTTTTATTAGTTCTTTTCTCTTACACATGATTCTTTTTAGGTTAATAGCATTACATTGAAGACAATGTAAGAATTAAGTGTGGGGGGAAGGATTTAGGATTTCTTTTATTTTTGGCTATTATTTTTTTTATGAGTCTTTAATATTATTATTATTATTATTAGTGTGTTTTAGTTTCTTTTTAATACAATGATGAGATATGAATTGTATAGGTCTAAAACTGGTTATTAGTGAGAAGATTTTCATGAGAATTGAGCTTGATATTATTTTTATGAGCTAATGTTAATATGATATATTGATTGAGAAAGAAGCATGTTTAGATTAATATTGACTTGTATAATCATCCTTGTGAATTTTGAGCCTATATGATTAATGCATTATACATATCAATCTAATTTCTTTCTTGTGTGCTCTTATGATAACATGTTTCTCTAGAACTTGCTTTAAACCTTTTTGAGACTATATTGATGTATGTGACAACATGAATATGATAGAGGCATTAGGATTATGACCAGGACCAAACAGCCATCCCTACTTATGTTCCAAGAGAACATCCCCCTAGTGAACCAATTTCAGCCTACATTGAATAAGCTATTTCTTTGGTAACCATATCTTTTTCCTAGCCTAAATACACTTATATCTTTACTCTTGTTCTAAAGATGGATTGAATGTTTTGAGACATAATGCAAAACAAGTGATACTTTTTGAAATTTTGGGTTAGAACAAAAGAGAAGTGTGGGGGAGGAGAAAGGTAAAAGTCAAGAGAAAAAGAAAATGGAACATTTATACTTTAAAGAGTGAAAATCATGAGAGTATCCCATGTGAGAAGTTGAGATTAAGTTTGAATATGCACTATTTTGATTGAGATATGTTATGTTAATATTGGTTTAACTCAAACTATTTACATTCAAGTATCGGATCAAATTGGGTTCTTTGATCGTTCCTTGGTGAATGTTGGTCATTACGCGCAGGCCCTTGTGTGTTAGGAACAGTATTTCTGGGAAGGGTGATTTGAGGGGATATGCCAGTTGGGAATAGCTGTTGTGGTACATTGGTGTAAGGGAACGGGTTTTGGGTAAGGTGGTTGATATTAGGGTAATAAGGATTATACCCCGGAAATGGTGTGTATGGTGTAGGAGGTGTATAAGGTGTGGAAGGGGTATAAGGCCTCGGTGGTGTGTATGGTGTAGGAGGTGTGTAAGGGTATTGGTTGAAGCTTACTGCATGGGTTTCCTCCTTTTTCTTTGTAGGAAAAGCTCTTTTTGGGGTAGCAGACTCACCCCCTTCCATCTTTCCACTCTTAATGGCTGACTCAATCATTTCTCCAGATATTACCATATCCGCAAAATCTTTGGTAGCATTTCCCACCAATCTATCATAATAAGGTGCCTTCAATGTGTTGATGAAAAGCACCGTGGTTTCTTTGTTGGTTAAAGGGGGTTGCACTTGTGTTGCCAGGTCCCTCCACCTCTGTGAATACTCCTTGAAGGTCTCATTGGACCTCTTTTCCATGTTCTGTAATGACAGCCTGTCTGGTACCATATCAGAAATGTGCTTATAATACTCCATAAAAGCCCTGGCCAGATCCGTCCATGAACGAATCTTGGTACGACTGAGTTGGTTGTACCATCGGGTGGCTGACCCTGTTAAGCTATCCTAGAAGCAATGAATAAGCAATTTTTCATTATCCTCATGCCCTGTCATCCTTCTACAGTACATAGTCAGATGAGCGGATGGGTTGGTGGTCCCATTATACTTTTCAAAATCTGGTACTTTGAACTTTGGTGGAATTAATAGATCATGTACCAGGCTCATCTCTTTGGCATCTAGGCTGCCAAACAACTCTGCTCCTTCCACTGCTCTTAGCCTTTCTTCCAACAACTGATATTTCTTCTCAGATTCAGCAGTTTCGACCTTCTTCAGTTCGGTCATTTTGGCCTTTTCCTTCTCTGTCATTTCTTCGAAGTCTGGAACCTCAACCTCAATTGGATCAGCTCTGATGTTACCCCTTTTTGGACCGAAATTCTGTGGTTCGGCCGTCGGCTGGATGTAGATGTAGGATGCTGCCCCAGTTGGAATTTCATTTCCCATAGGTTGGGATGCCTGGCCATTTCTCTGTACCACTTCTGGTCTATCCTCCTGATTTACTGCCCCCATCCCAGCAGCTGAATTCTCTCCAGGCCACTTCTGCTTCATCATATTGCTCATCATCTCCATGAGCTTTGTCATCTGTTCTCGTGTCTCTTCTTGAGACTTAGTCAGCTGTTCTTGTAGTTCTTTCTGGATTCTTTCCATTCTCTCAATTCTGGCAAGCTGATCATTTTCCATGGCTTTTGTTCGAGACCGAGTATTGTAAGAGTGTTGGAAATCTGGTTCTTTCTGAGTGCGACCAATTGTACCTTTATTTATTTATTATATTTTTAAAAAAAAAAAACCATGGATTAGAAATTATTGACACAATTTTTTATTTTATAAAAAATGAATAAATGAATGAATGAATATGAACAAAGTGAGTATTGGCCCCGGGATAATTCCAACCAAACGGTCTTTCATTGATTTCCTAGAACAAAAGATCATGATAATCCGTCTCTCCTAAAAACTATTACAAGATACTAGTCCTATAATAACTCCCTCGGATCCTGGACCTTCTTTAATGTCCTCCTTTAACTGCCTTGCTCTTCCATCTGATCCCTACTTGTTCACGGCCCTTAGACGTGTTAGCAGAAGCATCACCCTGTAAGCTCTCCCTAGCTTGCTTCTCAAGTTGATTTGCTCGGGCTTCCTCGTGTTTCGCCTTTTCTACCCAATAATTATTCTCCTTTTTGAGGTTTTTGACTTCTTGTTCCCATTCCCCGGAAGTCTTGAGAGTCCCCTCAAACCTGAGCTCAAAGCGATATCTCTTGTTCTCCAAATGTAATTCTCGAAGGTCGTCCTTAACGGTGTCCCTTTCTCTCTTAATCTGTTTCTTCTCTTTTTCCCGAGCTGATTCCCTATTTTTCATGTCTCCAAGCTCTTTTTGCAGTCGGGCAATTTCTTTACTCATCCGGGCCTTTTCTTTTTCAAATTTCGCTCTTGTAATTTCTAATTCTGATGGCATTTCCCTCGGTGGCGGATTTATGAACTGGATCTCCTCCCCATCTGATGTCAATAGTCTATCATTAACCCTTAATTTCCTCCATACCAAATAATCAGGTGTGACGGTGTCGGCATATCTGGCCACTTTTATCCGTTGAGTTTTCTTCCATGCTTCGATCGCTGCCCGCACTTTTCCAGAATATCCATCTTCCCCATAAGTGAACTATGATGATCCTAAATTATGAGTCATGGGTGTGAATTGCCGAGACTCCACCTGTCTTTGCACCAACAGAGGCGCATAACTCACAGACCCCCAAATTCCGAGCAGTGGAACTCCCGGGTTGTCCCCACATTTGTACATAATCGGCACAGGAACCATCCATGGAGCTCTCCAAGTCACCATCTCCCCTTTTAGATTCCGGAACATGTTGACCCATTTCTCTTCATTCCCTTCCTTAGGCCAATCATTTTGAAGGAATTCCCTAATCGGAACTAAAGTCTTCATGTATGGTTTGAAGGAAACATTTTCTATCTTCCAAAAGTGACTTTGAATCCAAATATAAAGGAGTTGTACACACCCCTTGATCCTCCCGTGTCCGGCCCTTTTACAAAAATTCAAGGATCGGATAGTTTCAGCTATGATGGCCGGAGATGGGTTGATCTTTTGTTCCAACTTTTCAAAGAAATCAAACACGGCTATATCCACATGACCCAATATCTTCGGGAATATGATTAACCCGTAGATGGCTAGAGCGAAGATGTCCCTGGCTTTTGCTTTGTCAGAACAACCCAATATCAACAGTCGGAGAGTTTCCCACGGAATGCACCCATTTTTCTGCTTCGTGTCCACATGACTCTCAACCTATGTTGTATCCATTCCCGTGATCCTAGCCACTTTCTTTTTAAGACCTGAAGGTTTCATTTCCTTCAAATATATCCGATCAGGATTAGGACATTCAATACGTAACAGTGTCGAATATTCTTCGATCAGTGGTGTCATATCCTCCTCGTTAAAAGTGAAACATCTATAAGCAGGATTCCAAAACTGTACCATAGCCTGAATCAATCCACTATTGACCTGAATCGAAATTAAGAGTGCTATGTCTCCATACTTCTGAGTGAAGGCTTCTTTCTCTGATACATTCCACTGGTTCCAAATGTCGGCTAACCCTCGGAGATTATTCTGTCTAGGATCCACTTTGACCCTTTCCGGCAATATTGACACATAACCCTTCTTGAGGCAATCTCCATCCTTCCTCTGATTTTTTTCTGACTGTGCCCTAACTACTGCATGATCTTCTATCACTGAAATATCCTGACCCTCCATGAAAGTCCTTTGGGTTGATAACTATCCCGAGGCCAATAAACTTCAAGTGTATGATGATGTCTATGATGCATGTCAAAGAAAAGAAAACAGAAAGAAATAGATTAGTAAGGAAATGAATTCACAAATATAACATAAATAACAACATGCTTAAAAAATATCCCAAAATTTAAACAGAGCTACGGCATTACAACGCCTTTGGGACAAAATAAAAAATACGAGTGGTATGATGTTCGTTCATCATCACCCAATTTGTATCTAACATATAGAAAGATGGTAAAAGGTTGGAAATGTTCCTCCATGTGTCTTAAACTTCGGGTATCTAACAGAAATCCGGCATGGCTTCGCCTAGGTTCACTATATGAAGGTGAATTGGTTCTAAAGCTCCGAATTGTTCCTCACTGTCGCCGGTGAAGGCTAGTAAGGCACCCCGATAAAAGCGGGTTCAATTCGTTATAGTATATTTTCCTATGCCCGTACGGAGGATTATCACGAAGGCATTAGGTACTTTATACTCCGAAAGTATTTCACTAGCCCATACGGAGGATCATCACGAAGGCGTAGTTACTTTACTCTCACTTAAAAGGACGGAACCCGGGTAGAGGATTCATGTTATGCAAATGCACGTGTAGTGTGTGTGGAGGAACAAAACAAACCTGTCACCACCTATTCTACAACCCTTATTCTAAATACCCCACTAAACTTAAACAATGTAAAGCATCACTCAAACAAACATATAAATATACGCAACAAAATTAACAGGGAACAACTAATAATATGAATGCACATGAATATGGACATATTAAAACATTTTTTTATTTTCAAATTTTTTATTTTCAAAGAAATATGGGAATAAAAATTAAATACCAATTAAACCAACAAAACCGAGACTTTGATAACACACGACTAATTCTAGGCCTGACTCTCTAATATTCACCAGTGGAGTCGCCAAGCTGTCGCAACCTAAAACATAATAACGAGACTCATCGCAAGACTTTATTATTCATTAAGCGTGACATTAAAAAAAACCGAGGAAAGGTCGACTTAATTCCTCTAGAAAAATGAAGGTTTTGAAAATGACCTTGAAAAAGACATGGAGTCGCCACCAATCTTTTTTAGCTAGGTGTGATCGGCCACCTATTAAAACCGGTTTTATAAAATATTTTAAAAATTAATTAAAACATTTTAAAACCAATTTCAAGTCTGCGTTTTAAACCAGAGAAATCAAAGAAGCGGGTTCGGGAGTCGGTTACGTGTGGGGAAGGATTAGCACCCCCACAATGTCCTTATAAATCGGTACCTTATTAATCGTGTGTTATCTCAAGTCTCGGTAAAAGTTGGTTTTAAATTTAGTATTTCAAATTAATTCCCAATTTAAAGGAAAAATAATTTTATTTTTTTTATTGAAAATGATCCGGAATTTATAAATTCAAAATTTTCCTATATTCCCCAACAAACGTGGCAAAATATAGCAATTTTTATTAGTTTTGAAAAAACTTTCTGAATCATTCTCTTTTTTGAAAGAAAGATATTCCTTTATTAATGATAATTGATGAAATTCCCTCCAGCAAACCCGGTAGAGAACTCATGAATTATTTTAACTCGGGAATATCTTTATATTTTTTATTGAAACCATTATCTTTTTTTGAAAACATTTAAAAGAAATGAATATGTATATGCATGACATAAATAAAATGACATAGCAAAATCTAAATAATATAATGCAACCTAAATGACATGGCAAACATGAATGATATGGCATATAAATTAAATGAGATGGAATATGAAATAATGCTACCATATAATATGCATGAAAATAAAAATGGAAATAATAATGCATGAACATAGTATATGCTAAATAATATGACCAAAAAAAAATAACTAAATAAAAGGATAGGATATCATGAAATATTCCAAATCATATAATAAACCATATAACATAAAAAATATAAATCTAAATAATAACAATATCATAGAAATTATTATAACAAGAATCACATATTATATAAAATGCATAAATATAAAAATGCAATGCATGAAATGTATTTTTTCCTTTAATTAAGGAAATCCGTATATCTAAAAAGATATCCGGCTACCTTAGGAAAATATGTCAAATTAAATATCCTAAAACCAAAATACTTTGTGATTGTTTGAAAACAATTTTGAAAAGCTTGAATTAAAAATAAAAACTGGGCTAAATATTTTTAAATGGCTCTAATTTCCTAAGTTTAAAAAATTCGGACTTGGCTACCCTTAACCCGGGACTTGAAAAACCATTTTTAGAGTTTGAAAAGGCTTAGAAACCACACTAAGTCAGTAGCAAACTCTCCTAATCAGCCCACTCTAAGTAAATTAACCAAAACGGAAAAATGTTTTTTTTTTTTAAATTCAATTATGACTCCACTGTCCAGTTTTAATCCACGATTTTTTATCCTTTTTTTAAAAATTCCAAAACTTCTAAAAACAATACTGGAGACTCAGGACATGAAAACCTAGACAATAAAAAATCGGTTTAATTTTCTAATCAAAGATGAATTCCCCGAAAAATCAGAGATGTACGAGTTTTTAGAGGAGAAAAAACTGCTTTGTTTTTCTTTAAATTCAATTCTGACTCCACTATCCAGTTTTAATCCACGATTTTTGATGCACCCAAAAGAGTGTATCTTATTTAACCTTGCACTAAAAAGATCAATTGTAAGTATAATGATTAGCAAGGGTCGAGTCCTCAGGGATTGGGTTTTAATCTATGAGTTATTAGTTTATAACTTACGTTCAAAGAAAACAATAAAAGAAAAGGGGTTTTTGAAGCCAGATTTAAACTAAAGTAAATAATAAGAATAAGATGTAAGGCGGTATAACCAGCCAATAAAAATATATATACTAAATTAGGCGGTATAACCAGCCAATAAAAATATATTTACTAAATTAGGCGGTATAACCAGCCAATAAAAATAAAACAAAGTTAATATACAAATTAGGCGGTATAACCAGCCAATAAAAATAAATATACTTTTAGAAATAAGCAAACTAGAAAAGTAAGAAAACAAGTAAGTAAGAAGAATCAAAAATAAAAAATATGGTTAAGGTTTCATTCTCCACCACTAGACATCATTAAGAATCAATTTCAGATCTATCAATATCAACCAACTATCAAAGTTAACAACCGTAGATAACAACAAGCTCTGTTATCCCAATCTTTCCTTAGTTTGTCGTTAAATAGAACAAGCTCTCTATTTAATCTCTAACCATTAAACAACCTAGAATAAGCTCTCTAAATTCAATTTAATGGCAGCTTTATGATGAGAAAGATAGGTTGATCTAAGCAACAAACACATAAGCTCGGATTGTTCAACTTAGGTTATGTTCCACTTTGCAATTATTGAAAACTTGACCATAATCATTAATCACAAATTGCCACTTATGAATAGGAAATCAAGATAATTACACGGATCAAGACTCCTAAACTAGCAATAGATAATTATCAAGATCTATCTAGTTGTACACCGAAACAAATCAAGACAACATCATGAACAATTCTCGTAGAAGAACATAAGCAACTTTGATAGAAAATTAATGATAGATAGAATCTGAAAATCAATCACAAAACATGTCTAGGGCTTTGAAATCACCCTTAACCAAATAGAAGTTTAGCCTAGCATAGGCATTATAAACATAAAATTAAATAGAATCTAAGAAGAAAATAAAAGAAAGAAAGAAGAAGAAGAAGAATATTAATTATCCAACCTCTTGCTCTTTCTAAAGAAAAAGAAAACTAGAGAAAAGAAAGAAGAAGAAAACTTAGAGAATTTTATTACAATAGCTAATATCCTACCTATCTACAATATGATCCCTTACAATCATCCAAGGCCCTCTATTTATACACATTTTGGAGGGCTAAATGACAAGAGACAAGCTTTACAAATTTCAAAGGTAGGTATAATAGGTGGGTGCATTTTTCTAACAATTTTCGTCATATTGTATGACAATTTTGATCAGCCAACTTGATGGTCGATTTTGTCAATATTGGAGGCCTGATCTGATCACATAGTCTTCTAGAAAAATGTTCCCCTATCAGTTAATGATCCATAGCCGTTGGAATCAGCTCATTTGCTGATGTGGATAAGAAGATATGGGCAAAATACGAAAACAGGTCAGCACAGACGTCATTGCACATCAGCCAAATTGATGGTCGATTTCGGTAGGGAAAACGACTCCGTTTCAAGAAGTGTAAAACATGAAAAAGATAGATATGCCTCTTAACTTTGCACGGTTAAAATTTCAGCCTTATTGCTTCAGTGAAACTGCAGATATAGCTGATATGGTAAAAGGTGTCAGAACTGGAACTGAACTGGATTTACCCTTAATTCTAGTAATCTGAAATCACTCAAAGAAACTTGTGAAAAACACCAAATTACATAAAAATATAAAAGATCATAAACACAATTAGACTAAACAATAATAACTCGTATTTGACACAAAACAATAATAAAACATAACTAAAAACTATATAATTATACGAGTTATCAATTTTTTACCCTATTTTTGAAAATTCCAAAAATTCTGAAAAAAGTACTGGAGACTCAGGACATGTAAAAAATCGGTTTAATTTTCTGATCAAAGATGAATTCCCAGAAAAATCAGAGATGTACGAGTTTTTGGAGAAAAAAACTGCTTTGCGAGCACATTTTTTTATCTTTGATAAAATCATTTAAAAATCAGAGTAAAAATATTTGAAACTCATAAAATGATTTGCAAACAATAGCTAAGACTTTTTGAAAGTTAGATAAAAATTGGCTAAGTAAAAAAAAAAAAATCACAAAGGTAGAATAATCAACTTGACAAACTTAATTTTCCATAAGTGTGCTCAAGAGAGCATGACTTTGAACCATTAATTGGCTCAAGTCATTATTCAAGTGGTATGAACATGAAATGCATGAAATAATGCAGCAAACATAATGTATGAAATGCATGGATTTAAACCTAAATGTCATGAAAAAATGCATGGCATTCATTAAGTAACCTAGACCGAAATGAACTTGCATGGCATTTAATGTAACCTAGACCTAAAATATGCATGGCATTTTCACAAACATAAGGCATGCTTAATTCAAAAATCCAACCAAATATCATGCAAATGCAAAAACCTAACACCTAGCATGACAAAAAATACAACACACAATGCAAAACACATGGAGTAGCCAAATGGCCTCAAGCTCCAACAAGCATGGCATTTTCACAAACACTTGGCATACTACCATAAAAAACTAAGTCATAACACTTAAATCATGCAAAAATCACACAAGCATTTTCACAAACACTTAATATACTAAATCTAAAACATGCTCAACTAAGATATAAAACAAGAATCATGCAAAAAATCACACAAGCATTTTCACAAACACTTAATATGCTAACTCTAAAACATGCTCAAATTTAAATAACATGAAAACAAAAAATTAAAAGTGCAAAAACATGATATCTAAGACATAAATGGCAACAAACAAAGCAACCAAATTAAAATATAACTCAAGAACATGAAGTAACATAACATGTAAAACATCAAAATAAAAAAAATAGCATAAACAATATGGTAAAATGAACCCAAAACAGCAAATTAAAATAAATAATGTAGGCCATTTGGCCATGGTGAGTTTATTGTAAAAACAAAATGTAAAAAAATATACTTAAGAAAGGAAATGAAGGAAGAACAAGAAACATTATTTTAAAATGAAAACTCACCAAGTAGAGATTAAAAGAGCAAAAAAACAAGAATAGAAAATGAAAGTGCAAGAGTTGGTGCTCAAGAGCAACCTCAAGAAGCTAATATTTCAAGCTTTTCTCTTCAAACTTTCATTTTTTTCTAAAATTTTCTTTTTTTGCTCTCAACCAAGAAGATAAAAACTAAGAAAAACTAAGAGAAATCAGCCAAAATGGAAAAGAAAAAACCAAAATCTGCCTCTCTAGGGCTGGCCTAAATGATGCTTATATAGCCTCAAGATGTTGTCATTTTTGTGTAACCTAATTTCCATCAAATGGCCAATAATTCAAGATGAAAAGTCATGAAATTACCACCTTTGGATTAGCATCTCAGCCCTCTCAAATTACAGCTATGCAAAAATAATGTTGACATCTTTCTTAACCTATGTGGTTTGATCATCATGGTTTGATCAAAGAGAATGGTTAACTAACTCTTGATTTTTAACCACTTGATTGAAAGAAAAAAAATTAGAAGCTTCCTCCTTTCTTTGGGCTTGGGCATGCCAGCACTTCTCTTTTCCAGCCCAACTCTGATTTTTTGAAGGGCCAAAAAAAGCCCTTTTCGGTTGCTTGGGTGAAATGACCATTTTGCCCCTCGGATGCAAGTAAATATCAAACGGACTCCAAATTCAATTTTTATTTTTTTAATACTTCCAAAATAATAAAATATTGAGTTCTGGAAGTTTTCAAAATTATCCGAGTCCGTTTGCTATTTATTTGGATTTTTTCATCCCAAAAATGCCCTTTTATGCCCCTACATTTTACCATTTTTTAAACGAGCTCCAAATCAAGATTTTTCTTCACCAATCTCTTCAAAATAATTAAAAAGTGTGATCTGGAAGTTTTCATAATTTTTGGAGCTCATTTGGTATTTTTTCGGGATTTATCGGCTTGAATTACTGCATAGGAGGCCCGGGATTTGGCCATTTTGCAAACGAACTCGGAATCAAGATTTTCTTTCGCCAATCTCTTCCAAATAATTTAAAAATGAGATTTGCCAAATTTAAGAATTTTTGGAGTCCATTTGCTATTTTTTCGGGATTTTCCTTCTTGAATTACTGCATAGGAGGCCCGGGATTTGGCCATTTTGCAAACGAACTCGGAATCAAGATTTTCTTTCGCCAATCTCTTCCAAATAATTTAAAAATGAGATTTGCCAAATTTAAGAATTTTCGGAGTCCATTTGCTATTTTTCCCAAATTTTTCCAATTTTGCCCTTTTACCTCCGAAACCCGGTTTTGCTCAAAACAAATCCGATTTTCAGATTTTCTTCAATCTGAGCCTTGGGCCATCCTTTTTAACCATTCTTCATCCATTGGGGGCTTTGGTCTTACCAAGTCGGGCCATTTCTGTGATTCTTCCCTATTTCACCGAAATCCACTAAAAACCCTAATTCTCGGTTTTCTCCCGGATTGACTTTTCTTTCGGTTTTTCTTGCAAGTGACTTCTCCATTACCCGTAGTCAGTGCTTATCTTTCATTTGGAACCTTCAATTTCGACCAGTTTGATCGTTTAAGCACTTTTCCCCAAATTTCTCGGATTAGGGTTTTCTTTCTACTGAATCTCCAAATCCCAACTTCCGAACTCCATATCTTTCAATGTAGAACTCGGATTATCAAAATTCCTTCGCCATTTTTCAATTGAACTTAAAATCTTGATTTTGAAAGTGGGTTGACTTTTTCAGTAGTTGCTTTCTGGGGTTGACTTTTTCGGGGTTGACTTTTTTTAAGTTTGACTTTTTGTGCTCGCCCTCTTAAACTAAGTCTCGGAGTACCACCTGCAGGATGAAAACAGTCTTTTTATACTCGAAAACATCAATATGGGAAGAAAACATACCTGTGTAGTGGTCCGGACAAAATTGGGTGTTCAACATACAATTGAGAACACACAATTCACAAGAAGAAATAAAAAAAATTTGGAAGAAACAGCAGGAGAGTTTTTTTTTTTTTTTTTTTGAGTTTCGAGTTACTTAAGATCTAGTATTGTGTTTTTCATATTTTGAGAAAATAATCTTAATTAGAGGAAAAAATAAAAGAGGAAACACGATAACAATCAACGACAATTCAAAGTTGTTCGAGTGCTAAGGCTAGAAGAGACGCTTATTGCTCGGGATAATGTTGAGACCATTAGTTAACTTGAGAATATGTTAAGGTCCATGCAATGGGAAGTGCGCATGATGGCTAGCTGTGTATCCAAAAAATCCACGTAGCGGCCTAAAGAGGAAGAGATAATCACATTTTCCGTTTCTTAGGTATGTTTTTCCGTCCATCACTCTCCCATTAGTTTCCAAGATTTTTGCTAATTTTATATGATTGGATATTCTTTTTGTTTCAAGTGCTAAGGCAATCCATGGTGATTTATTCTTTAGGTTAGCCTTGTAGGTTTATATCAGTGGGCCTTTAGTTTTGTTTTAGATACTGTTTTAAAATTTTTATTTATTTTGTTTCATTTATCTTACATTATTTTGTTTTATTTAGTTACTTGTTATTTATCTTATTTAGGACTTGATTTTCTTTAATTTTGTGAAATTTGTTATATATTGTTTATTTGTTTATTACGTTTTTGTTTTTTATTCATTTATTTATTTCATGATTAGGGTAATTGAAATTGAATTAGGTAGATATTTATTAATTGATTCTTAATGATTGATGTTTATTTAAGATAAAATACCTTAGGCAAAAGAAAATTAGGATTAATTAAGACCATTTAGATAAGACCAATTCAGGGTAATATGTGATTAATATGGTATTATCTTTAGGATAGGCGTTGTGGGGTGCTAATTCTTTCCTACATGTAATCGAACTCTCAAACTTAGTTCTGATAAGTAGACCAGAACCCATTCTTTTTAGAGTGTCTTAGTTAAGCTTATGATTACTTTAAAAATGATAGATTCAAATATAGGTGACTAATCACACCTAGCAAAAAAGATTAGTGGCGATTCAATAATTTGTGTCTAGCTATTAGGTCTTATGATTTAACACATTATGACATATGCATTTATGACAAAATAAGTTTTTTTTTTCTAAATGAAGTCACTTGGCTTTGCATAAAAATAAGATAATATTTTCGAATGAAAATGATTCTTGAGTCTCCAATAGCTGCAAGAGAATATCATCGCCTATTTTTCACAAAGAAATAACCTTTTTAAAAGAGTGAAACGAAAAATTTTAATTGAAAAACATTTTTATATTCTGTTAAGGTTGTTGGAGAATATAAAAAATTTTATTATGACAAAAATCACATTTCTCCCTCAAATAACTTTTTATATAAATAAATAAATTGTGAAATTTGATTATATATGTGAATTATTTTTAAATATCAAAATCATTTTTTATCAAGATAAATGATAATACATGATTAATTGGTATTGTTTTCAGACGGACGTTGTGGGGGTGCTAATACATTCTCCACGTGTAACTGACTCCTAAACCTATTTTGGTTTTATTTGATTTGTACATATACCTCAAAAATTATCCTTTTAATAAATCTTAATTAATTTTAAGATTTTTTTAGAATGATAATTTTATAGGTGATCAATCACATCTAATAAAAAATTATTGATAACGAGTTCTTTTTTATATATTATCAAGAAAGGGCATTGACAAAGCTGTTGAAACCGGCACATTGTTATGCTTTTTCTTATGAAGCAGACATCCAATCTCATATAGGTTTAAGTTTGATAAACTTGAGCTAACATATGGGTGCTTGTTACAAGAACAACTTCACTAAATTAACATGACACAATATGAGAATGTCATTTGGTAAATTCACTTAGTGTTTATGGTAAGATTCTCATGTGGTAGTTGTATAAGTGATCCTTTCACTGGAGATTAACTTCAATCTTATACAATGGCGGATCCTTGTATAAGCCAAAGAGAGCCTTGCCCCCCCCCAGAATTTTTAAAACCCCTTGGTATATATATATATATATATATTTATATTTATATGTATTTATATATTAAATTGGTCTCCTCAAAATAAAATTTATATTTATTTAATTTTTTATTTTTGTCTATAACTTAATTTTATGCATTATAATTTTTAAAAAATTAAAATTATATTATTATTTTTTTATATTTTATCCACCAATTATTATTCATAAACTCTTCAAATTAATTGATTTGTTATAAATATTAAGTCATAATCATGTGAACTTAAATTAAGTTTTTAAATGTTAACTTTAATAAGACTTCAACAAAGTATTGTAAAATGAAAATTTTCGTTTAATTGCCCGTTGCCCTTAAGCCCCTATACCTTTTCTTCTTTTATTTTTTGGCTCTAAATTCAATCAATTTTGTTTGTAATTTGTGCTTGCCATTTGAGTTATCAAATTTAAAAATTAAGATCCTAGTAAGACTCTCAAAAATCTCCTTCGGTTGGTTAGTAGTTATGTTAATTTTTATCTTTATTTTTTCAATTTTTATTATAAATCCACTTATTTTTTCTATCACTATCAACATTTTTTACAAAGCAAAAATAATAAGATTCAAGTTAAGATTGTTATTTTATTTTTTAAAATATATGTTTATATAATCTTGTTGTTATATGCATGGATAATGTTAAAATTTTTGTGATTAGTCAAAAACTTGATATATTTTTTTGTTAATTTTTGTTATAGTACAGTATTATATTGATTTGCTTTAATTATTTATGACATACCTCAAATGAAATATATATAGATTTAGTATTTTAATTGACATCCTCAAAATCAAATGTCAAGATCCACCACTGATCTTATATGAGGAATGTTATGCTTTAATTTTACTTATGGTTCCAATCATGAATGCTCCAAAAATGTAATTTTGGATATAGCATGAGACATTTGAAGATACAGGAGTAATCAATATAGGATTCATCACCTTGAGCGATCGAGAGAATATCTCACTAGTCTTGATAAGAATTATCTCAAGAAATCTCTAACCAAAGTGGAATGAAGTTTTGGAACAGTTCTAAACTTTATTCAAAGAGTTAATTGCCTGATCCAAAACTTAACATTGTTAAACTAATTAAGTAGACATTAATCCATGCTCAGAGTTAAATCGAGATATCAAGTGATGAAAGGATAATAATTATACTAAAAAACTAAATACGGACAGGTTAGTCAAACCTAATTATCCTTTCTTAACAATTCGGGATTATGGCTCATTGCTAGATGATAATCATGACCCATAAATGTAAGATTGATTATTCGGAGAATTAATGATGAACTTAAAAGGTTTGATTTATCTAATCCAAATTTACATGAAGGATTACAATGCTTATATTTATTGTCAATGTATTAAGGAACCTAATTCGGAGAACATGGCTTGTGAAAGAGTAAAATGGGTTAATTAAGTTGGATTTAATTAAAAGAAGTTAGGAACTTTAAAGACTAAATTGAATAAATCAAAAGTCTAAGAAAAATAATTAAAAAGGCACAAATCATCCTAATGCTTGTTGTGGTTGTGCATCTTGGGATGTTTGAACATGATAAGGGCTAAAACCATGCAACTATAAAATATCTCCGACACTTCACGATTGGTAACCTTCTTGAGTGGTAACTTCCTCTACTAGACCTTTTCTTTTGTTCAAATTCATCATCGTTTCCAATCGTCATTTCATCTTTTCTTTTGCCTTTTTCATTTTTTCCGTTTAACTGACTTGTTCCTCTTCCATAATCCTAGTATGTGAACAAGTGTTGTATAAGTGGCGAGCAAATTATCTTCGAAGCTTTGATGGTCAAGCTATCCTTGAACCTTTATTACCATAAGTTTTTTTTAAAAAAAAAAATTAAGATGCTATGTTGTTATTATTCAATATTAAATGATTCTAAAATCATCCCATCATTCTGGCTAGCTTTTAAAATCAAACAATTTTTTTTTTAACAACACAAAATGAACATGTATGTAAACATGAATGATTGTATGGTGAAGTATTTGTTACGAAACAATTGTTAATCAATGATCCTAAATTTAACTTTGAAAATTATCTTTATCAAAAATTGTTATGTGAGAAACTTAATTATACAAATTCATAAACATGAAATCAAAAGAAATAAATTAGTAGAATAAAAATATAAAAAATTTGAAAATTGCCCTTAAGTTTTCTTCTTTGGGCATAAGAATCTTCAATTTTGATAAAAAAAAAATATATATATATATATATATGGGAAAGGTAATAGGTGTCCCTTTTATGTGTCCTAGCTCGAGTTATTCTCTACATAATGGGCTGACAATACTCTATCAAGGTTGGTTTCTTAAGTGTTGTTTATATGTTGAGTTGGGATATTCGATCAAGCTAAAAGGTACCCATATTGTTACTTATTGTCATCCACACTGGATTAGTAAAGCATCCAATCCCCACCATCATAAGATACAAACGAAAATGATTCAATCTAAGTCGAAGTCTTTCAATAAGCATATCTACTTTACTCATTCCTAAAAGAGATAGGGCCTAGGTGTATGGCTTTATGTGTGAATATTCACATGTAATATGTGTTAAGGAACATACAAATCTTAGGAGCTCTCAAATCACAAACTAACTAGTGGCATGTACTTTAGTTTATACCTGTCTGATAGTCTATAACTTTGTATATTGCAGGACTATTGTGTATATATGTATGTGTTTACTGTGTAATTAATTTTTTTTATTAATATTTATTGTATAATATGTATATTATTAATTGTATAATATGTATTTATTTATTGTATTTATTTAGTAAATACTTATTGTGTGATTTATGTAATATTTGAGATATATGTGCGTGAGAGTATATATATATATATATATATATATATATATATATATATATATATATATATATATATATATATATGTGTGTGTGTGTGTGTGTGTGCGCGCGCGCGCGCGCGCGTGCGCTTGTATTAATTAATTGATGTCTTCAAATATATATTGGATTATGGATTGAGAATATATTTGTATTAATAATTGTGTAATTATGTTAATTAATATCTTTGAATTTGGCTTATTAGATGTTACGCACAAGAGATAATTTCGTTGTTAATACATTATTTGAGACGAAAAGTTCTGTCGCTATTACTTATTAGCGATGGAATTTAATCTTATTTCTAAATTTTCGTCGCTAATAATTTTTTTGCGTCAATATTTTATGTCACTTAATTTTTTTTCCGATTGATTTTTCTTTCAAAAATGACACCAAATCCGTTGGAAATAATATTTTCGACTAAAAATTTCGTCAGAAGTGTCTTAATTTCTGACATATTTTTTTTTATTTTCGACGAAAGACTATCACTGACTTGAGTATTTTCGACAAAAAATTATTTCGAAAAAAGTCCTGTCACTTATAGTGTAAGGAGTTAGGAGATGACCATTTATAATTGTGGCCAAAGCCAATTATCCACTATTTCTATGTTGTCTAGTAAACCTGATAATTTTAAATACGACACAAGAATGAAATAGATGTCGAATACGAATTGTCAAATTTATTGTCTAGGGTGCTGATAACTAGTATAATTATATAGTTTTTAGTTATGTTTTATTATTGTTTTGTGTCAAATACGAGTTATTATTGCTTAGTCTAATTGTGTTTATGATCTTTTATATTTTTATATAATTTGGTGTTTTTCACGAGTTTCTTTGAGTGATTTCAGATTACTAGGTTAAATCAAAATTAAGGGCAAATCCAATTCAGTTCCAGTTCCGACACCTTTTGCCATATCAGCTATATCTGAAGTTTCACTGAAGCATTAAGGCTGAAATTTTACAGTGCACAGTTAAGAGGCATATCTATCTTTTTCATGTTTTACACTTCTTGAAACGGAGTCGTTTTCCCTAGCGAAATCAACCATCAAGTTAGCTGATGTGCAATGACGTCTGTGCTGACCCGTTTTGGTATTTTGACCATATCTTCTGATCCACATGAGCAAATGATCTGATTCCAACGGCTATGGATCAGTAACTGATAGGGGAATATTTTTCTAGAAGACCATTTGATCAGATCAAGCCTCCAACATTGACAAAATCAACCATCAAGCTGGCTGATCAGAATTGTCATACAATATGACGAAAATTGTTAGAAAAATGCACCCACCTATTATACCTACCTTTGAAATTTATAAAGCTTGTCTCTTGTCATTTAGCTCTCCAAAATGTGTATAAATAGAGGGCCTTGGATGAGGATAACGAGGGTACATTGGTAGGATATTAGCCATTGCAATGTAATTCTCTAAGTTTTCTTCTTCTTTCCTTTCTCTAGTTTTTTTTTTTTTTTTTATTTACTTATGCTTCTTACATTTCTTTTCATTTTATTCATATCTAGTATGTATTGCTAATCATATTGTTGAGGTGATGAGGTGAAGCTTTTGGTAAATGCTAAGGTTAGTCTCTTAAGCATGAGCTAAAATGAATCATCATTTATAAACACTAGTATAGATAATATTTTCTTTTATTTTAAAATCATACTTGCAAAGTAGGGATCTTGATTCATTATTGACAATGAAAATGGCACAGTAAATGCTTGGTTTCATAACCTTGATTTGTTGTAGACATATACCTTGGCATAAGGATTGCTTGGACTCTTTTTGTGAGTTTTGAAGACACCAAATGAACATAATATCATATGCTATGGACGTTGGACAATTTGGGCTGAATTGCTAAACCTTCCGATTGGAATCTCCCTTATGTGTGAATTTCAATTGTGTAATAAAACAAGATTAATCTTAGCATAACACCAAGAGTGGATTCTCTAACCTCAACATCTTTTCTTATTGTTTTTTCTATCTTGTTTAATTTCTTTTATATTTTGTTCTCTAATATCTTGTTTATCTTATTTCGTTGTTGATTCCCTAATATCTTGTTTACTTTCTTTTTCTTATATATTTATAAACTTATACTTACTAATACGCTTCCCTGTGGTTCGACCTCGGACACCCGAGAATTTATTACTTGAACATAACCTGCACTTGGGTTTACAACTCTTAATTGAGTCTCCATCAAGTTTTTGGCGCCGTTGCCGGGGAGGCAATACTAAGTATATAAGTTTATAAGTATATTTATTTTTATTGGCTGGTTATACCGCCTAATTTTTATATTAACTTTGTTTTATTTTTATTGGCTGGTTATACCGCCTAATTTGTATATTAACTTTGTTTTATTTTTATTGGCTTGTTATACCGCCTAATCTGTATATTAACTTTGTTTTATGCTTGTTTGGCGACGTGATTTTAGATCTCGTCGTTTAGTTAGATTTTATTGTGAAACTTTTTCAGGTAATCTTTCTAATACAACTCCTACCATGGCTGACAATGAAAGTGTTCATGCTGAAGATGAGAACAGACAAGTACGCACCATGCGTGACTACTTGCAACCAACTCGAAGCTCATCACCCTCTTGTTTTTCTTTCTGATCCTTGTTTTGAAAATAACTAGATGATGGATGATATTCTCAAAAGATTGCAGAAACGATTTCCTCCTTTTCCTCGAAATATTTTACTGAAGCTTTACCAAGTTCGATTTGAAAGATTAAGAATGCTTATGCACAAAGGGATTCCTGAAGACATACGTTGGATAATTGAAGCCAAGGTACGTGAAGATGAATATCTTCCTGTTTTGCATTTACTAGGTACAGGTAGAAGCACTTTTGCAAAGAAGCGACGAGCAAAACGCATGAGTTCAAATTGCCACAAATGTGCACGATGGACGTGTAACGGTAAATGTCGTTCTATTGGGATTCCGTCCTCTAATCGAGATGATAAAATTGAATTCATTAAGGATGGACTGAGTAAGGAGAATTTGGGTAATATCCAACTTTCTCTTGAGACGCATCCTACTGGAGACGTACAAAGAGAAATTCTTGATTTATGGCCGCAATTCCAAAGGGAATGGCAACATCTTGGGAATCTGATGTCAAAAGACCCTGTTTGCCAGCTTGTAAGAAAACTGGATGGGAAGCATATCCTCGACTCATAGAAGGCGTTTAAGCCGTTTCTGGACGTAAAACCAGAGGAAGATGTGAGCCACAATCACAACTACAATAAATGACTTCTCAGCTTTTGGTTTGATTTGCAATAACTTCATTTCGGTTTAATTTACGTGTTGTTCGATTTGTGTAATTATTCTCGTTTTTTTTTTGCATTGGTCTTTTACGGTTTATTTTTCTTCTCTTTTTGATTTTCTTCCTGAAATCACGCAAAAAACTTTTGTTAGGTTAACATTTTCTTCTGACAGGTCAAATACACTTTCGGCGACATTATTACTCTTGTCTGATTCACTACTGAGTCCTCTATATATTACACCATGTACTCATTCTCTTTCAGGCACTCGAAAAAAAAATGGAAAGTATTTCGTCCCAGCGCATTGAAAAAATTTGTGTCTTTGGAGGTGCTTATCCAGGGAAAAATAAAATATTCGCTGATGAAGCCATAAGAGTTGGAGTAATACTTGCCCAACAAAAGATCCAGTTGATTTATGGAGGCGGTAGTACGGGTTTAATGGGAGCAGTCGCTACAGCAGCACACGCCGGAGGAAGTCCAGTTCTAGGAATCGTGCCAAAACTATTCACAGACTTTTGTGGACCTACCGTGGGTAAGGAAATACAAGTCTGGAGTATCCCTCAACGGATGACAATCATGTACCATTTTGCCGATGCATTCATTGCTTTACCAGGAGGTCTGGGTACATTGGAAGAAATAGCTTGCGTGGCTTCTTAGTCATCTTTGGTCACAAATAAGAAACCCATTGGTTTGCTTAATATTAATGGTTATTTTAGTAATTTGCTTTCATATTTAGATAATGCTGTGGAAAATGGATTCATGTTTTCAGAGGCAAGGAGAACCATAATTTATGCTACAACCATTGAAGATTTACTCAAAAAGCTCCAAGCTTACGAGTATTTACCTGCTACGGTTGTTTCGCAAACGCTCTGAAAAAGAAAAAGAGATATGGACAAGCAAGGAGTGGATTGCACTTTGTCTTTGTGACATTATCTAACATTTTGTTTGTTGTGTCTCAGTTATAATAAGTAGTTAGCAACCTCTGCAGGTAATATCTCCTAAATTCTACCTTTAAAATTTGACATTGGGGACAATGTCATATTTTAGTAGGGGGTAAGGGACATATTTTGCTAATTTGTAAAAAAAAAAAAAAAAAAAAAAAAAAAAAAAAAAAAAAAAAATTTGTTGTGTTTTAAGCCATTTAGAAGTATTCATTCTAAACAAGGTCTGAGTAAGGGAGACTTGAGACATACCTTGTCAGTTTGATTTAATCTTTTCAAAAAAAAAAAAAACACTATCTGTTCCGTTTATTATCTGCATGTGTTTTACTACTTTCGTGTATGTACTTTTTTTTTTGAGTATTAGTATAATCTTGGCAAACATGTGGATAAAGCAATAGAGTTACAAAGGCTTTGATTAAGTTATCTAGGTTATTTTCAATTTAGTTTTCTGAAAATTGAATATTTTTGACGATCAAATGTCTTTGAGATTGTTTTTGGCAGATCGGTTCAATTTTTGTTGGAATGTGAAATCATGGTGAGCCTTTGGAAAGCCACGAAAAACTGGGAAGACATAGTAAGTTTACTTTTTCTCTTCATTCCACATGCAGATTTAAGTCATCACATAGATGCTTGCATCTATAGATGATCTGATCTTAGAACAAAGTCACTATCCAGAAAGCCCCTTATCTTTGCCCCCCTTACATTAGGAGCCCATAGGTTGTAAACCTTCGGGTTGGATCCCTAGATATGAACTCCAGAAATTATGCCAAAGTGAACGGATACGATTCCGACCCCCATTCCCTCTTTATACTTTTATGATAATATTTGTGATCATTGGGTTTGGGATTGTGTGTTTCCTTCTTGTTTATTTTGTTATCTTTTGAAATCTGAAAAAAAAATGGGAATAATGCAAAAGAGGGTAGTTAGAATGAGTGACTGTTTTTAGAGTCGTGAACTTCGAACTTATTGATGCCAAAATAATGTTGTGATGAGTTGAGAAAAAGATGCTGAAAAAAAAAAGTGCTGATGAAAATCTGTCTTGTTTGATCAATTGAATGAAAAGAAAGAAAAAGAAAGTATGGAATCCAATGTGATTTCTTCAAAAAAAAAAAACAAGAATGATGATTATGAATAGATGTGATTGTGCATAAAAGATGTCCCAATGAGGGCACAAATCAAAAGAAAATCAGTTGTGCTTAAAAAAAAAAAAAATCAAAATTCAAGATTCGAGGTTCTTCATTATAGAGAGGTTTTTACTTTTCTATTTTCTTTGGATCGAGTCTTTTCTTGCTTTTTTGTTTTCTTTTCAAAATATTTATGTTGAACATAGGACTAAGGATGAGTGAGAATGAAAATATTTTGAGAGGATTGATCACATTATTATTATATTTCTTGAGCCTAACTTGTGATAAACCTCAGATTATGTTTGAACATCCCACCCCTCACTTGTCCATAAGCCTCAGATTCATCTCTGTACCGATCAGATTTGTCGAGTTCACTTGTGAACTGCGGTGACAAGAATCTTAGCATGTGTACTTATGAAGCTATAGTTTGCCTAGTCCTCCATGGCTAGCTAAAGTCTCGCCAAGAAGGAAGTTCCTCAATCGTACGATAATGCCTTCAATTTTAATCTCATTGACCCTTTACTCGAACTTAATATGCCAATGATACTTAATTAGATGCCTTGCCAATTCTTACGCTTGATCTTGCTTGTTTGTTTGAGATCCCTTTAACTTGTTTCCTGTTTATTTTTTCTAGGATTGAGTCGTTGCTAGGGACTAGCAACAATCTAAGTGTGGGGGTGTGATAACTCGTATAATTATATAGTTTTTAGTTATGTTTTATTATTGTTTTGTGTCAAATACGAGTTATTATTGCTTAGTCTAATTGTGTTTATGATCTTTTATATTTTTATGTAATTTGGTGTTTTTCACGAGTTTCTTTGAGTGATTTCAGATTACTAGGTTAAATCAAGAATTAAGGGCAAATCCAATTCAGTTCCAGTTCCGACACCTTTTTCCATATCAGCTATATCTGGAGTTTCACTAAAGCATTAAGGCTGAAATTTGTACAGTGCACAGCTAAGAGGCATATCTATCTTTTTCATGTTTTACACTTCTTGAAACGGAGTCGTTTTCCCTAGCGAAATCAACCATCAAGTTGGCTGATGTGCAATGACGTCTGTGCTGATCCGTTTTGGTATTTTGACCATATAGTCTGATCCACATGAGCACATGATCTGATTCCAACGGCTATGGATCAGTAACTGATAGGGGAATATTTTTCTAGAAGACCATTTGATCAGATCAAGCCTCCATCATTGACAAAATCAACTATCAAGCTGGCTAATCAGAATTGTCATACAATATGACGAAAATTGTTAGAAAAATGCACCCACCTATTATACCTACCTTTGAAATTTATAAAGCTTGTCTCTTGTCATTTAGCTCTCCAAAATGTGTATAAATAGAGGGCCTTGGATGAGGATAACGAGGGTACATTGGTAGGATATTAGCCATTGCAATGTAATTCTCTAAGTTTTCTTCTTCTTTCCTTTCTTTAGTTTTCTTTTTTTTTTATTTACTTATGCTTCTTACATTTCTTTTCATTTTATTCATATCTAGTATGTATTGCTAATCATATTGTTGAGGTGATGAGGTGAAGCTTTTGGTAAATGCTAAGGTTAGTCTCTTAAACATGAGCTAAAATGAATCATCATTTATAAACACTAGTATAGATAATATTTTCTTTTGGTTTAAAATCATACTTGCAAAGTAGGGATCTTGATTCATTATTGACAATGAAAATGGCACAGTAAATGCTTGGTTTCATAACCTTGATTTGTTGTAGACATATAACTTGGCATAAGGAATGCTTGGACTCTTTTTGTGAGTTTTGAGGACACCAAATGAACATAATATCATATGCTATGGACGTTGGACAATTTGGACTGAATTGCTAAACCTTCCGATTGGAATCTCCCTTATGTGTGAATTTCAATTGTGTAATAAAACAAGATTAATCTTAGCATAACACCAAGAGTGGATTCTCTAACCTCAACATCTTTTCTTATTGTTTTTTCTATCTTGTTTAATTTCTTTTATATTTTGTTCTCTAATATCTTGTTTATCTTATTTTGTTGTTGATTCCCTAATATCTTGTTTACTTTCTTTTTCTTATATATTTATAAACTTATACTTACTAATACGCTTCCCTGTGGTTCGACCTCGGACACCCGAGAATTTATTACTTGAACATAACCTGCACTTGGGTTTACAACTCTTAATTGAGTCTCCATCAGGTGCCTTTTAATTCTCCCACAATAATAGCATTTTTGTTTGGTTAAAAACATTGGCAGCTAGCCTAGGTTTAAGTACCCACATAGTTCCTGTACTGTAGTGAAAAAAGTAAATCAGTCCCTGTACTGTAAAAGTGAGTAATTTAGTCACTGTACAATTGAAATAGGTGCAAATAAGTAAAATTGATAACGATTTTAATGAAAACCCGTTAAAATGTTGACATGGACTCGTAAAATCTAACAGAGTTAGATATATATCAAGTCATATTTTATTCCAAGTCATTAATATGTTATATTTTACGAGTCCACATCAGTATTTTAACGGTTTTTCATTAACATCGTTATTAATTTTACTTATTTGCACCTATTTCAATTGTACAAAGACTAAATTACTTACTTTTACAGTATAAAAACTAAATTACTCTTTTTACTATAATACAGTGACTATGTTGATACTTAAACCGCTAACCTAGCATACATACATGAAGCTCGTCCTTTGGCCCTTCTTCAACAATATATCTTCAATTATTCGGTTGAGTACTTGCACAAAGGGAGATATCTCTTTATCTCTCATTATATATACATATATATATATATTTTTTTTTTTGCGCTAAGTCAAGGGATATCTCTCATTATATATTCCTCATTATCTCTCATTATATAAATAATTCATTCTCTGATTTTTTTATTTTTTTTCAATATTCGAACTTGATATTTTCATAATAAGATGTATCTATCAAGTTCTAATTGTTAAAAGTGTTCTCTTGCAGATATTTATGGTTTTGTGCTGGAATTGTGTTTTATTATAAATATATACTTAAGATTTGTAAGGTGAATTACTTTTTTTTTTTTGGGTTAAATCAAGGGATATTATTAATAAACAAGAGAGTACACACTTTCACAATATTAACGGACTTAATCACAGACACCATATCAGAAATCAGATACAAAAGCAAACAGGAAAATTGATAATTAACCCTACACGGACACCAAATCAAACAATTGTAACAATACTCCTTTTAACTCCTTTAACTCCTTTAACAGGATTTAAACAATAAACGCAGTATGAATCTACCCAGTTGAATACCCACCCCTTTGTTGAATTACTTATAAATTACGGTTGAAAAATTATCTCATTCACCATTACTAAAAAATTTAAAGTTTACAAGCAAATTAATAGGATAATACATATATTTAAAATATATTAAAAAATAAAAAATAAATTAGACATATGATAATCTCGTAATTCTTTTATAAAATTAAAACATGAACTCATTAATATATATGAAAGTGAAAGTAACATTAACCATAATTAAGAAGAGTTCATTATTGTGAGAGTGTGTACTCTCTTGATTATTAATAATGTCCCTTGATTTATTAAAAAAAAAAAAAAAAAAGGTCAATAATTATGATGAGATCTTGTTTATTAATTTGTTTAAAAATAAAAAAGCAACACGGTATAACATAAAGGATGCCCTTAACTGGCTCTCAGCTTGACAAGTCAAGCAAGAATATGATGCAAAAGGTAATTAACAATAAAAGAAACAAAAAAAAGTAAAACCCCAAAACTAAATCTCAAGTTCCAAGTTTTAATTCATGAATGCTACTCAAAAAATAATAAGCTTTATCTTTGGTATCTCATATATATGCTTTTCGTACTAATTTAATTTTTTACTTATAATTAAATTCACTGTTTATATTAATAAAAAATTATTTTACTATTAATATATTTATATTTTTCTAATTATATTTAAATAAAAAATATTTTTTTATTAAATAAATAGTGATTCGGGCCAGGCCGAATCACAAAAATGATTACCCAAGCCCGGCCCATGAGCATATCTATTTGAAATGCCTCAAATTATTTAAACTAACAAAGACACAAAATAATAATGTTAATAAAACAAATGAATAAACATTAAAAAAAAAAAAACCATGTAAAGAAAATAAATTAAGATCATTCACATAAGGCCTAAGATAAATAAGATCATTCACATATGACTAACCACTGGCTCGATTGTCCAAGTGTTCCTAGTGGAATTGTCAAATTGTTATAACGTGCAAGTTCGAGATTTGACCTTAGGCGAAAAGAGGAGTCACTACCAATCTTTTTTTGTTAGGTGTGTACACACAAATTTCGTGTCGAAAATATGACAAGGAAAATTTGCAGTCAAATAAGAATTTTATTAATCAAATTTTGAGATTACAATCTCTAGAAGTTCTTAAAATAAAGAAATCCTTTGATTCTTTTCTTCAACAAGATTCTGATGAGATCCGCTTCAAGGGTCTTCTAGACTTGATCTTGAAAAATGGGTTTGACCTCCTTTCATTCTATGGAACAAGATCAGAGAGCAGCTTTTTGAGAAATCTTGAGATCTGTTTTAAGGGTCTTCTAGACTTGATCTTGAGAAACGGGATTGATCTTCTTTCTTTTGATGAAACAAGATCAAAGAGCAGCTTTCTTAAGAACATGCACAACGTTCTTCAGAATATCTTCAATTTCTTCAATTCCTTCAAAGAATTCTTCTTGAGATTTTGGAGAGGATTTGGGTCTTCAAAATCTTCTTCTTCTCTTCAGGCTTCTGAATTGTCTCATTTGTGTTGAGGGGTTGTCTCTATTTATAGTGGTAGCCAGCCAGGTGAAAGAGAGTTCTAAAAGAACTTGTCCTTCTTATTTATCTCTTAATTAATTTAATTTAATTAGAGATAATACCTCCTTATTTATCTCTTAATTAATTAAATTTAATTAGAGATAAAACTTCATTAGTTATCTCTTAATTAATTTAATTAAAGATAAAACTTTATTATTTATCTCTTAATTAATTTAATTAGAGAGAAAGTAATTATGACACATGGGTGAAATTTGATTGGGTGACCCATGAATCCTTGCAATTTGATTGGTCAAGCCATGTGTACATATTTAATTAATTATAAAATAATTAATTATGATATGATAATGTATAATTTGATTAAAAATTTCTTAATTAAAAGAATTTTCAATTGACACGTGGCAATTTGTAATTGGTCAAATTTTTTCTCCTTCTACAAATGCCCCTCAAGACTTGGTTACGTACACGATTTTTTGAGTGTAGCAAGTGGACAAGTCTTGAAATTTAATTTTCTTTTGATGCCAAAATTTGTTTGCATCTTTGCATTATCTTGAGAACATTTGCGTGCCTCAATTGTCTCCCATGATTTTGTATGTGACAAGTGAACAAGGCTTGCAACTTAATTTGATCCTCCATCACATAAAAATGTTTAACCAATGAACCAAAGATTGGCCCACATAGAAGAACGGCCCGCATCAGATTTATAAACTTAAATTGCCAACTTAGGATAGGCCTGCTTTCAAATGTTGCAATTTGTAAAAACCAAAGCCCACTCATTCTTGATCGAAGAAACCGAACTCTTTTCAATAACTGATTCAACTTTTAACAATAACACTGCCTCATAAATGTCCACATCATTTGGACTACTATTATGGTGTAACTTTTGGTGCCATTCTTTTGCCAATAAAATTTGGGATTATATTATAACCCTTAATCAATTAACCGGCTTTATGACCTTCTTCAACTAAAATTTGATTTCTTAAGAGACCAAACACAACCCGCCTGACTTTAGGAATCAGTTCTCTTCAAATCCAAATACTTATAGTCCAATCAGAATTGTTTTGCAATTTTACTTGATATGAACATCTCTTAATCAACTGAGAGTAGGACTCTTAATTGGCAAAGACTTCTCCCATGCTTGATGCCATCCAGTCTTAAAGAAATTCTAATGCAATTAGAAGTTCTATTCCTTGACCGCATAGGACTTGAATTATTTCCCCTATAAAAGCAAGGCCTTCTCAAGCTAATCTGCATATCAAATCAATTGCCAAAGGTTGCTACGTTGGAGAGCTTGATAGGTTGCTACGTTGGAGTGCCTGATAGGTGAGCCCTTTGTTTTTCTATTTTTTTTTATGCCGTCGCCTCCTGTCATGGTTTCCATGGTACTTCCCAAAGAATTTTATATTATCCCCTTAATTGCTCCATTCTCATGCTTTTGTAGTATCGTCCTCCTCATTACGAAGCATCGATTAAGAACAGCATAATGAAAAGCATGGCCGCAGGTTCATATTTTAAAGCCTTAACAGGAAAGCAATTTGAATAAATATGGATTGGTGTCCGTCCACAAGTTCTTGAGAATAAAATATAAAATTGCATGTTTGTGTGACCACTGCCATAATATTTATGGTGGACAAAGAAAGCCAGAAAGGATTGCCATGCATAAATATTCTTTCACCAATCACCTATTCATCTTTACTCATGCATGATTTTGGTTACTTGTACATTACATGCCTGTTCACACATCATGTATTTACATATGCTTTATCCTCTTTGTCTTGTAATGCTTTTGTGCCACCAGCTTTGTTTTTGCTTCCAGTCTTCACATTAACGCCATGCGCCACTCGTCTTCTTATTTTGGATTCAAGAATCAATTTCTTTTTAGGCTCTCTTTTTTTAGAAGATAAATAAAGAATTTTTTTTTTAATTCTCTATTTACTAAGATGTATTCAATTTTTTTTAATTCTCTACCTACTTTGACATTTTTTGTTTGTTTTGTTTTTGTTTTTCTAGAATCATCATGGTGTATTTCAAAGATCACAAAGATTATCTTGTGATTCTTTCCAAGGAAGACGAAGACATTAAAAAAGGATTATATCTCTTCACCGACAAGCCCATATCGAGTAGATATAAGTCCACTTGGAAATTGATGCACCCAAAAGAGTGTATCTTATTTAACCTTGCACTAAAAAGATAAATTGTAAGTATAGTAGTTAGCAAGGGTCGAGTCCTCAGGGATTGGGTTTTAGTTTATAAGTTAATAGTTTAAAACTTAAATTCAAGAACAATAAAAGAAAAGGGGTTTTTGAAGCCAGATTTAAACTAAAGTAAATAATAAGAATAAGATGCAAGGCGGTATAACCAGCCAATAAAAATATATATACTAAATTAGGCGGTATAACCAGCCAATAAAAATAAAACAAAGTTAATATACAAATTAGGCGGTATAACCAGCCAATAAAAATAAATATACTTTTAAAAATAAGCAAACTAGAAAAGTAAGAAAACAAGTAAGTAAGAAGAATCAAATATGAAAAATATGGTTAAGGTTTCATTCTCCACCACTAGACATTATTAAGAATCAATTTCAGATCTATCAATATCAACCAACTATCAAAGTTAACAACCGTAGATAACAACAAGCTCTGTTATCCCAATCTTTCCTTAGTTTGTCGTTAAATAGAACAAGCTCTCTATTTAATCTCTAACCATTAAACAACCTAGAATAAGCTCTCCAAATTCAATTTAATGGCAGCTTTATGATGAGAAAGATAGGTCGATCTAAGCAACAAACACATAAGCTCGGATTGTTCAACTTAGGTTATGTTCCACTTTGCAATTATTGAAAACTTGACCATAATCATTAATCACAAATTGCCACTTATGAATAGGAAATCAAGACAATTACACGGATCAAGACTCCTAAACTAGCAATAGATAATTATCAAGATCTATCTAGTTGTACACCTAAATAAATCAAGACAACATCATGAACAATTCTTGTAGAAGAACATAAGCAACTTTGATAGAAAATTAATGATAGATAGAATCTGAAAATCAATCACAAAACATGTCTAGGGCTTTGAAATCACCCTTAACCAAATAGAAGTTTAGCCTAGCATAGGCATTGTAAACATAAACATAAAATTAAAGAGAATCTAAGAAGGAAATAAAAGAAAGAAAGAAGAAGAAGAAAATAAAGAAAAAGAAAACTAGAGAAAAGAAAGAAGAAGAAAACTTAGAGAATTTTATTACAATGGCTAATATCCTACCAATGTACAATATCTCTTACAATCATCCAAGGCCCTCTATTTATACAGATTTGGAGGGCTAAATGACAAGAGACAAGTTTTACAAATTTCAAAGGTAGGTATAATAGGTGGGTGCATTTTTCTAACAATTTTCGTCATATTGTATGACAATTTTGATCAGCCAACTTGATGGTCGATTTTGTCAATATTGGAGGCCTGATCTGATCACATGGTCTTCTAGAAAAATGTTTCCCTATCAGTTACTGATCCATAGCCGTTGGAATCAGCTCATTTGCTGATGTGGAGAAGAAGATATGGGCAAAATACGAAAACAGGTCAGCACAGACGTCATTGCGCATCAGCCAACTTGATGGTCGATTTCGCTAGGGCAAACGACTCCGTTTCAAGAAGTGTAAAACATGAAAAAGATAGATATGCCTCTTAACTTTGCACGGTTAAAATTTCAGCCTTATTGCTTTAGTGAAACTCCAGATATAGCTGATATGGCAAAAGGTATCGGAACTGGAACTGAACTGGATTTGCCCTTAATTGTTGATTTAACCTAGTAATCTGAAATCACTCAAAGAAACTCGTGAAAAACACCAAATTACATAAAAATATAAAAGATCATAAACACAATTAGACTAAGCAATAATAACTCGTATTTGACACAAAACAATAATAAAACATAACTAAAAACTATATAATTATACGAGTTATCACACCCCCACACTTAGCTTTTTGCTAGTCCTCGAGCAAAACAAAATAAAAATAAAATAAGAAAATCTAATCTAATCCACTTTCGTAGGAAATCACGGTGGCACTTAGCATGTGACACAAGCCTTTAAACCCCTAGGTGTCCCTAGTGGACGAGTTTAGTCTCGTGAGGGTTTACTAGAACGATACCCACAAACATTGAAGACATAAGAAAAACTAAAAATAATAATTATAACTAATCCTTCCAATATAAATTAGAGATTATCATTGGACAAGTCTTAAAAACTAATCTATAGCTTAAAGAAATTCACAAAAAATCTTGCTTGAATGTAAATAGTTTGAGTTAAGCCAATATTAACATAACATATTTCAATCAAAATAGTGCATATTCAAACTTAATCTCAACTTCTCACATGGGATACTCTCTTGATTTTCACTCTTTAAAGTAGTGGTAAAGTGTTTACACTCAATCAATCTCATGAAAACACTTCTAGCATATGCTTGCTTGTCCATCTATTCTCCACTATTTAGATCATACAACTTCATAAATTAAGAGGTCTTTATTCAAGGTTGTAATGGGGCCAAAGGGTTATAATGTGGTTAAAGAACAAAAGGATAAAGATATCACAAAGGTTCCAAAGAGTTCAAAGAGTTTAGAGACATAATAAGATCATACAAATAAAACTTCTCAAAACTCTTATAAAGCACATAATAACATAGGCTAAATATTCATGTTGAGCCTTTGCATCATTCTAACCAACTTTGTAACATCTTTTTCTTTACTTTAACAAGAAGTTCAAGAGAATTTTTTTTTTTTTTTTAATATGGGAATGTATTTGACAATGATCCCTTTCTTTTTCTCTTGACTTTTTCTTTTCTTTTCTTCCCCCACACTTATCTTTTGTTTCCAACCCAAATTTTTAACTAAAAATATCCCTTGTTTTTTTTTTTTTTTTGCAATATGTCTCAAAATATATAATCCATCTTTAGAACAAGGGTTATATTTAGGCTAGGTGTAAGATGTGATTACCAAATAAATAGCTTACTCAATCTAGGCTCAAATTGGCTCACTAGGGGGATGTTCTCTTGGAACATCAATAAGGGAAGGCTATTTGGCCCTAGTTAAAAGTCCTAATGCCTCTATCATATTCATGTTGTCACATGCATCAATATAGTCTCAAATGGTTTAAAGCAAGTTCTAGAGAATCATGTAATCATAAGAGCACTCAAGAAAGAAATTAGATTGATATGTATAATGCATCAATCATATAGACTCAAAAACTCACAAGGATGATTATACAAGTCAATAACAAGTCTAAACATGCTTCTTTCTCAATCAACATATCATATCAACATTGGCTCATAAAAATTAGTAGCAAGCTTAATTCTCATGAAAATCTTCTCACTAATAACCAGTTTAGACCTATGCAATTCATATCTCATCATTGTATTAAAAAGGAACTAAAACACACTAAAAATAATAATAATAATATTAAAGACTGTTAAAAAAAATAATAGACAAAAATAAAAGAAATCCTAAATCATTCCCCCCACACTTAATTCTTACATTGTCCTCAATGTAAGTCTATTAACCCAAATGAAAGAATCATGTGTAAGAGAAAATAACTAATAACATAAGAATAGGAACAACTAAGACTCAAAACAAAACAAAATCATGCGACCTAAATAATCCTAAAATACTAAACAAAAAATTAACAAATAAACATAAAAAATAAAAAGAAAAATAATAAAAATAATAAAAGAAAGAGAAAGAGAAAGCAAATCTGAATATGACAGGTTGGCAATTTCTTCTTTAATTGGGCTGCCTTCCCAATTAACACTTGAGTTAGTGTTTTGAATCTAACCAACACCCCTTCTTGGCTTTTTAGGCTTGTCAGGCTCATACATGAAATTTCCCAAATTTATGCGTTTGATAGGAAGCTTTCTTTGCACAACAGTGGATGCATTCTCCATTACAAGTATTATTTCATCATCCTTTGTAGTGCATTGCTCATCGAGGAATGGAGCATATTTTGATACTTGTTGAATGGCATCCACAAACAAGTTGTTTAAGGTTTCCGGCATGTGTTGTTCATGTTCTTCCTCCTTGAACTTTGCAAATCTATTAGGAAAAGGTGGAAAAGAAACGTTAGTAAAAATTGGAACGTTAAACGTTACCTCAGGTGACAAAGTACTCTTATTTGGATTTGTGGCTTCATTATCCTCAAGAATAGAATCCATCTCTAATTTTTTCTCATCCTCATCTTGTTTCTCATTCCTCAAGGTCACAATAGTAGCATTCTCCTTTGGGTTAATCGTCGTTTGGGCAGGGAGTTCTTCAGATCTTTGTGCTACCCATCCCACCATACTACTAGCCAATTGGCTCATTTGCTTTTCCAAACTCTGGATGCTTGCCCTTGTTTCCTGTTGAAATTGCAAAGTATCAGTAACAAGAGAATACACAAGATCTTCTAGAGAAGTACCTGAGTTTTGAGTCATATGTGGTGGTTGAAAAAGATCTGGTTCTTGAGACCATGATTGATCGAAGCTAGATGGATGAGTGTAATTGGCATAAGGATCTACTTCTTGGTAATTTTTCGAGTAGCCATAATTAGTATGATCCCACCATCCCTCATGGTAAGTGTTGGAGTAATGATCATGCGGTTGGTCTTGGAACCATTGATGGCCTTGACATCCTCCCATGGCCAATTGTTGAACTGAGGAAGTGAGATTGGCTTGTTGATTCTCCATGTTCATGTATGCCACCAACTCTTCAAGTGTTAGATTGCTCAATTCCATCTTTTTTTTTTTCAAAATTTGAAAAGAAAAATATGTATGTACAAGAAAATAATACTAATTAGAACTGAAAATAAGAATAAACCAAGTAACAAATAAACTAAAAAAAACAATCCCCGGCAACAGCGCCAAAAATTTGATGCACCCAAAAGAGTGTATCTTATTTAACCTTGCACTAAAAAGATAAATTGTAAGTATAGTAGTTAGCAAGGGTCGAGTCCTCAGGGATTGGGTTTTAGTTTATAAGTTAATAGTTTAAAACTTAAATTCAAGAACAATAAAAGAAAAGGGGTTTTTGAAGCCAGATTTAAACTAAAGTAAATAATAAGAATAAGATGCAAGGCGGTATAACCAGCCAATAAAAATATATATACTAAATTAGGCGGTATAACCAGCCAAAAAAAATAAAACAAAGTTAATATACAAATTAGGCGGTATAACCAGCCAATAAAAATAAATATACTTTTAAAAATAAGCAAACTAGAAAAGTAAGAAAACAAGTAAGTAAGAAGAATCAAATATGAAAAATATGGTTAAGGTTTCATTCTCCACCACTAGACATTATTAAGAATCAATTTCAGATCTATCAATATCAACCAACTATCAAAGTTAACAACCGTAGATAACAACAAGCTCTGTTATCCCAATCTTTCCTTAGTTTGTCGTTAAATAGAACAAGCTCTCTATTTAATCTCTAACCATTAAACAACCTAGAATAAGCTCTCCAAATTCAATTTAATGGCAGCTTTATGATGAGAAAGATAGGTCGATCTAAGCAACAAACACATAAGCTCGGATTGTTCAACTTAGGTTATGTTCCACTTTGCAATTATTGAAAACTTGACCATAATCATTAATCACAAATTGCCACTTATGAATAGGAAATCAAGACAATTACACGGATCAAGACTCCTAAACTAGAAATAGATAATTATCAAGATCTATCTAGTTGTACACCTAAATAAATCAAGACAACATCATGAACAATTCTTGTAGAAGAACATAAGCAACTTTGATAGAAAATTAATGATAGATAGAATCTGAAAATCAATCACAAAACATGTCTAGGGCTTTGAAATCACCCTTAACCAAATAGAAGTTTAGCCTAGCATAGGCATTGTAAACATAAACATAAAATTAAAGAGAATCTAAGAAGGAAATAAAAGAAAGAAAGAAGAAGAAGAAAATAAAGAAAAAGAAAACTAGAGAAAAGAAAGAAGAAGAAAACTTAGAGAATTTTATTACAATGGCTAATATCCTACCAATGTACAATATCTCTTACAATCATCCAAGGCCCTCTATTTATACACATTTTGGAGGGCTAAATGACAAGAGACAAGTTTTACAAATTTCAAAGGTAGGTATAATAGGTGGGTGCATTTTTCTAACAATTTTCGTCATATTGTATGACAATTTTGATCAGCCAACTTGATGGTCGATTTTGTCAATATTGGAGGCCTGATCTGATTACATGGTCTTCTAGAAAAATGTGACCCTATCAGTTACTGATCCATATCCGTTGGAATCAGCTCATTTGCTGATGTGGATAAGAAGATATGATCAAAATACGAAAACAGGTCAGCACAGATGTCATTGCGCATCAGCCAACTTGATGGTCGATTTCGCTAGGGAAAACGACTCCGTTTCAAGAAGTGTAAAACATGAAAAAGATAGATATGCCTCTTAACTTTGCACGGTTAAAATTTCAGCCTTATTGCTTCAGTGAAACTCCAGATATAGCTGATATGGCAAAAGGTGTCGGAACTGGAACTGAACTGGATTTGCCCTTAATTGTTGATTTAACCTAGTAATCTGAAATCACTCAAAGAAACTCGTGAAAAACACCAAATTACATAAAAATATAAAAGATCATAAACACAATTAGACTAAGCAATAATAACTCGTATTTGACACAAAACAATAATAAAACATAACTAAAAACTATATAATTATACGAGTTATCAGAAATCATTTGATTTTCATGCCACTTTGGAAGATTGGTCGATAGAACTTTCCCAAGCCTCACAATCTTCTCCAAACGCTAGATCTCTTCAATCTAATCTTCACGTCAATACTTTTAATCATGAGAAGTTTGACACATTGAGAAGCCGTATCACTTCCGAAAAGTCATATTGGGGATTTTCCTTCAAGATTTTTGGAGAGTTTGGTTACATACCAAAGTATTGGGAATGGACTGAAGATGTGTTATAGCACTTTAACAAAACTTTAATGACTGTTAGTATATATGATGTTGTTTATGCATCATTGTACACTTATGATCAGAACAAGGACGTCATTCGCGCTTTTTGTGAAGCTTGGTGCCCAGCTACCAATACTCTCCACCTTGCTACTAGAGAAGCTTCCATCTCCTTATGGGATTTGCATAAGCTAGGCGGTTTGCCCATTCACGACATCTTTTATGATGAAGTCATTCCTTGTGCTGTCGAATTAAACAGCTTTGATAACAAGGGAAGATTCATACCGAGATGTTGTGAGTATCTATTTGCTGCATTCCATCTTTTGAAGCAAAACAAGGAGGATAAGGTGTCTATCGAGGATTGGATCAACTTTTGGTTTCAAGGAAAATCTCGTTACACCAAGCCACCTGCTCGAAAAGCAAAGAAGCTTGTTCGTCCAAAAGCTACACATAACCCTATTGGGATCCTTCGGAAGTACCAAGGTCGGGGAATGGCGGGAGATGGAGCATTCACTACACTTGGAATCACAGGAAGTTTAACAACAGACACTTATTTAGCTGCCTTCCTTTCTTGTTGGATTTGTGTCTTCGTTTTCCCAAGTAAAGATTCAGAATTTGTTCGGCCAGATACATTTAAGATAGCCAGCTTGATGGCGATTGGAAGAACTGTTAATCTCGCGATCCCGTGTTGGCCAATATTTACCATGGACTAAGTCGAATCACATTTTCTACTCAAGCGGGCTCTTCAGATGCGTGTTTTCCAATTCACTATGTTTATGGGTGGCTAAGTTATTACTTCCGGACTCACTTTCAAAATCCAGATGATGTATATGGGCCTTTGATGAGCAAGTTTTCAGGAGAAGGTGGAGCCAAATACTTTGAGGATTATGACGCCCACAAGTTGATTCATATTAGCATAGTGTGGAATGCTAACTTATGTCCCAGAAACAGAGATGAAGTGATTGTTGATGATGACGCTCTTAGTAAGATCAATCATGGCTACCTTGTTAATGTTCGTTCGAGCTATTTGCCCGTTCGGTGTAACCAAGCCATCATTGTAGAACCTTACAGTCCTCATCGATTTGGGAGACAATTTGGGATTTGTCAAGATATTCCAGAGCTCTTAAGGAAGACATTCGTTTTGGATCTGTGGATGATCTATGTAGGTTTTGGAGAATTTTCACTCGTTCTCATACAAAGTCCAGATTGATCTCTCCAGCTCGTTCTCTAAGTCCTAATGATCATGCAATCGCAAGATACATGGAATGGTGGTTGAAAGTTCATGAGCCATATCTTGAGCATTCTATTGATATTTTGATTTCAAGTATCCGTACATCACCATCAAAGAGAAGAAAACCTTCAAAGGATGTTAAGAAAAAGTCTTTAGAGATTTTGCAGACAAATCCAATAAAGCCAAAGTCTCGTCCACTATAGATTTAATAGAGGAGCATGTGAAGGCTTCACAAGTAGTTCCTCGATCAGTGTCATTAGTCGATGAAGCACAAAGGGTTTCACCGAAAGTCATCGAAGGGAAGCATAATGTGATCCTTGAAGATTCAATTGATGAGAGTGATCATGAAAGACATTGGAAGCGAATCAGGCCAAGGGAATCCTTTCATGGTGATATATCCCCTGCCAAAAGTGAAGCTTCAGTTTCTAGTTCGAATGAGTTCAACAAACTTGTAGCTGAGATAAAAAATAATGTTCAAGTACCGTTTCCAACCAAGAAGATGCTTGCCCCAACATGATTGTTAATAATACTTCCCCTATAGTGAAGACTACCATAAGCCCTCATGTTGAAGCTAGTCATCTCGCCCTTCTAGAATTTTCTAAGTTTAGTGCTGAAAAAGTGATACCCGATAGTCAGTTGAAGCTTGCAACTATTTTGTAGGAAAGCATTCAACCAAGGATTATTCGCGCTTCTTTTGATCGAGTTTCTTCACTTACTAGTGATGTCCACAAGATCTTTGATGCAATAGAAGCAATTAAGTCCGTTGATTCATCTTTATTGAAAGGCATGGTGGAAGACTACTTTACACAAGTCCAAATGTAACACCCTGTCCGGATAATCTACCTAAAATCCGGCAGAGTTTTCTTTCTATCTCAACGATAATCCTCCTGCAAATAACACTCAATTCATATCCTCAACCAGCAATATTCCTCAATACTATTATCACATATATCCATATATATTCAAAAAATTTCCATGATCAATTTATGCTCAAATCAAAATATATTGATCTATTGACTCATATCTTCAAATTTATACAATATATCCAAAAGTAAACCTATCTCAGCAAGGTTTACTAGATAAAAACATCAAAAGATCAAGACTTCAATAAATTTTTACTATGATGCCCACCACGTCACAATACTATTTGAAGCAGAGAATAGAGGAAGGTTGCAATCCCAACACCTAACTATCACCTGAAAATGAGAATATGAAATGGTGAGATATATGAATATCTCAGTGAGTAAACAACTTTTAAAACATTTGAAAACTATGATTATAATCCTTTAAAACATAATGGACATTTTCAAAATAAATAATAATAAAATCATAATGAGTAATTCAAAGACGTAGCAAAGTTTTCAAATGTATAACAATATTATAATATTAAATCAATGAATAAAATCTGTAAAGTAAATCAAGTTTCGTATAATTGGGCTCCAACTTTCTGTCATGCACAAGAGTACATCCATGAAATAACCAGGCAATATCCATGTAGGCATACTAGTAGCCGGCCCCAAAGGCCAATACCACCGTAGGACGCCCCAAAGGCATATGTGTCACTATGATGTGCCCCTAAAAGGCAAATATAACAGGATATGGACTCTGGAGGTGGCTCCCACCACAAAGGCGTAGCACGCAGCTCCCATATCGCTGTTTAATATCACGGAATTGGGACTCTGGAGGTGGCTCCCGCCGCAAAGGCGTAGCACGCAGCTCCCGTATTCCGGTCAAGGGAATAATCTCATACATTAAGTTAGGTGGAGCCAAAACCATGTACGTCAAATTCTATGTAAAATCATATTTCATAAAATCAACCAACTTACTCGATATAATATTTCTTGAAATAAAACTACTTTAATAACAAATCAATTCATATGATTAAATATCGTATATACCTTTAATACGTAAAATAAATATATATGCTAAAAATATATAAATATATAATTATAATTAAACAAATTTCAAATAACTATAGTTGTCGTCTACTCACAATCCTTGAGATGATCTCACTGTACACCTCGACCTGAAACTTCGGGATCCATAGGTGACGTCGGATCTACGTGGCCTAGAGATTAACAATAATTAGTAGCTATACATGCTCAAAGCATTACACAATTTTGAATGCAACTTAAGTCTCATAATCTTCCTTCAAGGTCAATACTATTTCCTCATACTCAAAACAACATATCCCAAATTTTTAATATCATTTCCATAATCATTTTCTCCAAAATTCAACTCCATATTCATGTCCTTATCAAATTCCTTTCTAGTACTCCATGCCTTAGAGATTTTTATAATCCATAACCATCAATAGTACTATATTTCTCTTAAGCAATAAATTCCTTAGTATCAAGTTAGATTAGAAAATCATAACTTGAGTTTGGTACCAATAAGTCTAATTTATGAAGAAAATAACTAACTTAGACAATTAGAACAAAATCTTGATCAAATTTGATAGAACCCGAAACTATGCTGAAACAGGGGTCACACTGAACAGCCAACTTCACCGAATTTTATCTTTTTAACCGCTTATCGGTTTTGGGTGATTCAAAAACCAAAATTCTCGTATTGAAGTCTAGTTTCTAGGAACAATATCAAAAAAATACAAACCCAGCTATACCGAACCCAGAAAATCCGAACAGCAAGCATGCTCAAATTCCCCTGTTTTGTTTTTTCTTCCCATTTTCTTGTTCATGCTTTCAAATCCTTTTAATTCTTACCAAAAATGAGTAAAATTCATACTTAATAAATGGATTTCAGACCTTAACATGTATATAGAGTAAAGATCTTAGCATGCTCAAGTAGAATATCTAAAGAAAATGAAGAATTTATCAAGAAACTAACCTTGGATGTAATTGTTGTTGAGATTTTTGGTTGAGTTGTTTGAAGAAAATTTTGAGAGAGATGATGATGGAGCCGGCTGCCATTTGAAGAAAAGAAGGAAAATTGTCTAGAGATGTCGGGAGAGAAAGATGAAGATAAGAGATATTTTTTTGTTTTTGGTATAATTGCATATTAGTCCCTCAACTCTTTATAAATAACCATGAAGCCCCTAAACTTTCTTAATATATTCAATTTGATCCTTTCTTCTTTTATTTCCTTCACTTATAACTTCTTACCAATTTCCAAGTTTGTCCTTAAAATTTTCGGAATTTAACTTTACATGATTATACGTAACCTCGGTTGTTACAACTTACCCCTCTTAGAAAAATTTCGTCCTCGAAATTTACTTACCAACTTGATTGAACAAGTGAGAATATTGAGTCCGCATATCTTCGTCCCTTTTCCATATAGCTTCTTCATATGAATGATTCCTCCAAAGAACTTTCACTAATGGAATAGTCTTAGTCCTTAGAACTTGGTCCTTTCTATCCAAAATCTCAATCGGCTGCTCTTCATAAGTTAAATTTTCCTCAATTTCCATAGGCAAGTCCTTCAATATATGTGAAGAATCAAAAATGTACTTTCAGAGCATAGAAACATGGAACCCATTATGAATTCGTGACAATTCTTTTGGTAAGGACAATCTTTAAGCAACTGGGCCAATCCGTTCAATGATCTCATACGGCCCTATATATCGAGGACCGAACTTTCCTCATCTTCCAAACCGGATTACTCCCTTCCAAGGAGTCACTTTCAAAAATATCATATCACCAACTTCAAACTCTAAATCTTTTCTCCGATTATCTGCATAGCTCTTTTGTCGATCTTGAGCTATTTTTATCTTTTCCCGAATTACCTTAACTTTGTCTGCAATCATCATAACAATTTTTGGACCTAGTAATTTCCTTTCATCTGTATCATCCCAACACACCGGAGTTCTGCACTTCCTTCCATACAAAGCTTCAAACGGAGCCATGTCGATGCTGGACTGATAACTATTGTTATATGCAAACTCTACTAGAGGCAAGTGTTCATCCCAGTTTCCTTTGAATTCCATAATACAAGATCTGAGCATATCTTCCAGAATTTGAATTATCCGTTCAGATTGTCCATCCGTCTCGGGATGAAAAGCAGTACTGAACTTGAGTTTAGTACCCATAGCATTCTGCAAACTTGGCCAGAAGCGAGATGTGAATCGGGGGTCTCGATCAGATACAATCGATATTAGGACACCATGTAACCTAACAATTTCATTCACATAAAGTTTAGCCAGTCTTTCCATGGAAAAAGTCTTCTTGACTGGCAAAAAGTGAGCTGATTTGGTCAAACGATCAACAATCACCCAAATGTTGTCATAACCAGACTGTATTCTTGGTAATCCCGAAATGAAATCCATAGCAATATCTTCCCACTTCCATTGAGGAATAGGTAGAGGGTTCAATTTCCCAGAAGGTTTTTTTTTTTATGCTCGGCTTTAATTTGTTGGCATACCAAGCATCTAGAAACAAACTCAGCTATGTCCCGTTTCATACCTTGCCACCAATAATGCTGTCTTAAGGTTCGATACATCTTCACACTACCAGGATGTAACACGTATGGTGCATTATGAGCTTCCTCCAAAATCACCTTCCGGAGTTCTTTATCCTGAGGCACACAAAGCCTATTTTACATTATCAGTACATCCTCATCTTTTATTTGAAAGTCAGTCCTCACACCATCCCTTACTTCTTGCTTTAACTTTACCAGCATAGGGTCATTATTCTGTGCTTCACGTATCCAATCAATATGAATCGGTTTAACCTTCAAGTGGGCTATCAAGAGATTATCCTCATCAATCATCAATTCTAAAGGTAAAGATTTCAAATCATTTTGTAAGGATTTCTGAATTTCTCGGATATGAGCAAGAGAATTAGAAGACTTTCTACTAAGAGCATCGGCCACTACATTGGCCTTTCCTGGGTGATAGTCAATTACACAGTCATAATCTTTTATCAATTCCAACCATCTCCTTTGCCTCAAGTTTAATTCTTTCTGATCCATCAGATATTTCAGACTCTTATGATTAGTGTAGATTGTACATTTTTCTCCAAATAAATAATGCCTCCAAATTTTTAGTGCAAACACCACTGCCGCCAACTCCAAATCATGAGTGGGATAGTTTTGCTCATGCTGTTTCATTTGTCGAGAAGCATAATGATAACTCGTATAATTATATAGTTTTTAGTTATGTTTTATTATTGTTTTGTGTCAAATACGAGTTATTATTGTTTAGTCTAATTGTGTTTATGATCTTTTATATTTTTATGTAATTTGGTGTTTTTCACAAGTTTCTTTGAGTGATTTCAGATTACTAGAATTAAGGGCAAATCCAGTTCAGTTCCAGTTCCGACACCTTTTGCCATATCAGCTATATCTCGAGTTTCACTGAAGCAATAAGGCTGAACTTTGTATCCCTGCAAAGCTAAGAGGCATATCTATCTTTTTCATGTTTTACACTTCTTGAAACGGAGTCGTTTTCCCTAGCGAAATCGACCATCAAGTTAGGTGATGTGCAATGACGTCTGTGCTGACATGTTTTCGTATTTTGCCCATATCTTCTTATCCACATCACCAAATGAGCTGATTCCAACGGCTATGGATCCGTAACTGATAGGGGTATATTTTTCTAGAAGACCATGTTATCATATCGAGCCTCCAACATTGACAAAATCGACCGTCAAGCTGGCTGATCAGAATTGTCATACAATATGACGAAAATTGTTAGAAAAATGCACCCACCTATTATACCTACCTTTGAAATTTGTAAAGCTTGTCTCTTGTTATTTAGCCCTCCAAAATGTGTATAAATAGAGGGCCTTGGATGAGTATTGGGATACATTGATACATTGGTAGGATAGCCATTGTAATAAAATTCTCTAAGTTTTCTTTTTCTTTCCTTTCTCTAGTTTTCTTTTTCTTCTTACATTTCTTTTCATTTTATTCATATCTAGTATGTGTTTCTAATCATATTGTTGAGGTGATGAGGTGAAGCTCTTGGTAAATGCTAAGGTTAGTCTCTTAAACATGAGCTAAAATGAATCATCATTTATAAGCACTAGCATAGATAATATTTTCTTTTGGTTTAAAATCATACTTGCAAAGTAGAGATCTTGATTCATTATTGACAATGAAAATGGCACAGTAAATGCTTGGTTTCATAACCTTGATTTGTTGTAGACATATACCTTGGCATAAGGAATGCTTGGACTCTTTTTATGAGTTTTGAGGACACCAAATGAACATAATATCATATGCTATGGACGTTGGACAATTTGGACTGAATTGCTAAACCTTCCGATTGGAACCTCCCTTATGTGTGGATTTCAATTGTGTAATAAAACAAGATTAATCTTAGCATAACACCAAGAGTGGATTCTCTAACCTCAACATCTTTTCTTATTGTTTTTTTTTATATCTTGTTTAATTGCTTTTATGTTATTTTGTTTATTTTGTTCTCTAATATCTTGTTTACTTTCTTTGTTATTGATTCCCTAATATCTTGTTTATTTTCTTTTTCTTATATATTTATAAACTTATACTTACTAATACGCTTCCCTGTGGTTCGACCTCGGACACCCGAGAATTTATTACTTGAACATAACCTGCACTTGGGTTTACAACTCTTAATTGAGTTACCATCAAGTTTTTGGCGCCGTTGCCGGGGAAGCAATACTAAGTATATAAGTTTATAAGTATATTTATTTTTATTGGCTGGTTATACCGCCTATATTTATTTTTATTGGCTGGTTATACCGCCTAATTTTCTATATATTTATATTTATATTGTATATTAACTTTGTTTTATTTTTATTGGCTGGTTATACCGCCTAATTTTGTATATTAACTTTGTTTTATGCTTGTTTGGCGACGTGATTTTAGATCTCGTCGTTTAGTTAGATTTTATTGTGAAACTTTTTCAGGTAATCTTTCTAATACAACTCCTACCATGGCTGACAATGAAAGTGTTCATGCTGAAGATGAGAACAGACAAGTACGCACCATGCGTGACTACTTGCAACCAACTCGAAGCTCATCACCCTCTTGTTTTATTTTTCCTCTCAATGCAAACAACTTTCGTTTTAAACCAGGTATGATAGCTTTGCTTCCAAATTTCCATGGGTTAGAATCGGAAAGTGCTTACTCGTTTCTAAAAGACTTCGAAGATGTATGTGTCACCTTTAATGACCAACAATGTACAAATGAAATTGTCAAGCTAAAATTATTTCCTTTTTCTTTAAAAGATAAAGCAAAAATTTGGCTTCATAATTTAAAACCAAGGTCAATTGGCACATGGCAAGAATTACAAACTGAGTTTCTAAAGAAATTTTTCCCAGCACATAAAACTACTGCTTTGAAAAGACAGATTCAAAATTTCAATCAAAATCAAAATGAAGCATTTTTTCAGTGCTGGGAGCGTTTTAAAGATTTGTTAAGTTCTTGTCCACATCATGGTTTTGAAAAATGGCGTCTTATTAGTTTCTTTTATGAAAGTTTAACTCCCGAAACTAAACAATTTGTTGAAACAATGTGTAACGGTGAGTTTCTAGAAAAAGAACCTGAAGAAGCCTTTGACTACTTAGACCATTTGGCAGATAACTCTCAAGCCTGGCACACAGATAATTCCTCTGAAAGTTCCAATAGATCTAATGTTGTTTCTAACAGAGGAAAATATCATTTTAGTCAAGAAGATGAGATAAAAGCTAAAGTAGCTAATTTGGCTAGAAAGATTGAAGCCATGGAACTTAGAGAAGTAAAAGAAGTCAAAACGGTTAAAAATGAAGAAAGTTGTGGAATTTGTGAAATCATGGGACACCCCACTTCTGAATGTCCAAACATTCCCATTCTTAAAGAAGCGTTGCATGATCAAGTAAATTCCATAAACACATTTAAAAAGCCTTTTCCTTCTCCTTACTCTGAAACGTATAACCCTGAATGGAGAAATCATCCCAACTTCAGTTGGCGGAATAATAATCATGTTCAGGTACCACAATCTCAAAAGCCGGGCAACACTTTTTCCTATCAACCTTCACGTGTACAAACCTTGGAAGAGACATTGCAAGCATTCATGCAAACACAAGCAAATGTGAATAACCAAACTTCACAGGACATCAATGAGATCAAAAACACCTTGTCCACATTGACAGCTTCATTACGCACTCAAGAAAAAGGTAAGTTTCCTGCTCAACCTCAGCCTAACCCTTCTACTCAATGTCTTGTTTCTTGCTCCAATGAAACTCAACAGGAAAATGCCAGTTCTATCACAACTCTTCGAAGTGGAAAGGCAATTGACAAAAAGATTCCATCAAAAGACCAAGATCCTCTTTCCCCTCCGAAAAGTAATGGTAAGGATGATGGTAAGTCTGAACTTCTTGAAAATTTGGACAAAGAAAAAGGTATGCATCCTGCTCCTTTTCCTCAAAGGTTGCAAACAATAAAGAATTTGAATCAAAATGCAGAAATTTATGAACTTTTCAAACAAGTTAAGATTAACATTCCTTTATTGGATGCAATCAAACAAGTTCCATCTTATGCTAAATTTTTGAAGGACATGTGCACAGTTAAAAGGAAACATAATGTACAAAAGAAAGCATTTTTGACGGAAAGTGTGAGCTCAATCATTCAGCACCTTACTCCACCAAAATTCAAAGATCCTGGATGTCCAACAATCTCATGCATCATTGGAAACACTAGAATAGAACGTGCATTGCTTGATCTTGGTGCTAGTGTTAATCTTTTGCCTTTTTCTGTTTATCAACAGTTAGGTTTAGGTGAACTCAAGGAAACACCTGTTACACTTCAACTAGCTGATCGTTCTGTAAAAATTCCTCGAGGGATAGTTGAAGATGTTTTGGTTCAAATTGATAATTTTTACTTCCCTGTTGATTTTATTGTTTTGGACACACATCCTGTTTCAAATCCAAATGTTCAAATTCCTGTTATATTAGGCCGTCCATTTCTTGCAACTTCTAATGCTCTGATAAATTGCAGGAATGGTATGTTGAACATTTCTTTTGGAAATATGACTTTAGAATTAAATGTGTTCAACATTTGCAAGCAACCTGGTGATAATTCAGAAGTACATGAAGTGGATTTCATTGAAGAACTTGTTCATGAACATCTCACCACTACCACATTCCATGATCCTTTAGAAGCTTATTTAATTGAATATGAGTTTGATAATGCTTCAGAAATTTCACACACTGATTCTTTGTTAAAATCTTTTCAGGATAAGCATTATTGGAAACAAAAGTTTGAGGAACTTCCATCACTTACAAATGTCACTGTACCATCAACTATTGAACCACCCAAGCTGGAGTTAAAACCATTGCCATCCGAGCTAAAATATTCCTTTTTGGGTGAGAGTGAAACTTTTCCAGTCATAATTTCTTCACATCTTGATGAACTACAAGAAGGTAAGTTGTTACAACTTTTGAAGATGCACAAAAATGCATTAGGATGGACCTTAGCTGACATAAAGGGAATAAGCCCATTAATCTGCACACATAATATTTATTTAGAGGAAAATGCTAAACCCTCTAGACAAATGCAACGAAGGCTTAATCCTAATATGAAAGAAGTAGTGAGAAATGAAGTCATTAAACTTCTAGATAATGGAATCATTTATCCTATCTCTGATAGCAAATGGGTAAGTCCTACTCAAGTCGTACCTAAGAAATCTGGAGTTACTGTAGTTAAAAATGAAAACAATGAATTAATTCCAGCTAGGACTGTTACTGGTTGGCGCATGTGCATTGACTATAGGAAACTTAACTCAGTGACGAGGAAAGATCATTTCCCTTTGCCTTTCATGGATCAAATCTTAGAAAGAGTTGCAGGGCATGAGTTTTATTGTTTTCTAGATGGATATTCTGGGTATAATCAAATTGCCATTGCACTTGAGGACCAAGAGAAAACCACTTTTACATGTCCTTTTGGTACTTTTGCATATCGTAGAATGCCATTTGGATTATGTAACGCCCCTGCCACATTTCAAAGATGCATGCTTAGCATTTTTAGTGACATGATTGAACGTAATCTTGAGATTTTCATGGATGATTTTTCTGTTTCTGGTGATTCATTTGATGATTGCTTAGCCAATTTGAAAAATGTATTGATTAGGTGTGAAGAAAAAAATCTTGTTCTTAATTGGGAAAAATGTCATTTCATGGTCACTAAAGGTATTGTACTAGGTCACATTGTTTCTGCAAAAGGGATTGAGGTAGACAAGTCAAAACTTGAATTGATTGCTAATCTACCCACACCAAAGACAGTAAAGGACATTAGGTCATTCTTGGGACATGCAGGTTTTTATAGAAGATTCATAAAAGATTTTAGCACGATATCTAAACCTCTATGTAATCTTTTAATGAAAGACACTGCATTTGAATGGACTAAAGATTGTGAAGATGCTTTTGAAAAACTCAAAAATATGCTCACTACTGCTCCTATTATGAGATCTCCTGATTGGTCTTTACCATTTGAAATAATGTGTGATGCTAGTGACTATGCTGTTGGTGCTGTGTTAGGACAAAGGAAAGATAATAAACCACATGTAATTTACTATGCAAGTAAAACTTTAAATAGAGCCCAAATGAATTATTCCACTACAGAAAAGGAATTACTTGCAGTTGTTTTTGCATTGGATAAATTCAGATCTTACCTTGTTGGATCATCAATTGTTGTCTTTAGTGATCATGCAGCTTTAAAATATCTTCTCTCTAAGAAGGATGCAAAACCTAGGTTGCTGAGGTGGATCCTTTTGCTGCAAGAATTTGACATCACCATTCGAGATAAAAAAGGAGTAGAAAATGTGGTGGCTGATCATTTATCAAGACTTGTTTGTGATGAATCTTTTGGAACCTCACCAATA